>JANAVB010038416.1:6880790-7006389 GCA_029216955.1 Iris pallida | reverse complement strand
TACCCACCGGATCATCTATCAATAGTCTACCATCCTCGATGGAATAAATATATAGGATAACATCACTTGGTACTAGGCTAATCACTATAGACAATGCTAGGCCTCTAGCTCACAAGAATCCTCCGAGTCAATGATCACAGGCTATCAGCAACTAAGTCTCCCAACTACCGGGATACAGCAAAGGTACTAGGTTTGGGCGTTTGGGAAGTCGAGTAATATCATATATTGATATCCTCGATATTCTATTCGTTCCGCGAGACCCTCGCACCAATATCAAAATCCAAGAGTCCTCAAGACATATCTGGTCAAATTAGAACATCACCAAAGAACTAGTAACACTATCTAAGAATCTACTTAGTCCACCATAACCACTATCTCAATATCATATCTCCTTATAGTCAATCCTCGTATAAGATCATAATCCCAACACATGGGTCAACACTAATCAAGCCGTCGGAAAATGGCAAGGATTGTGTGAACCACTCTGGATCAGATCCACAACCCTTAAACCAAACAAGGACCAGGGTTGCAGACCTTCACCCGAGTAGAACCGCCTCCTTACGCAATCCGACGGACAGGACAAACAATGGGATAACAAACTAAACTAGAACACCATCTAAAAGAAGAGTCACGGGTCAAGAGTCCAATGGATGATACCGTCGAAAAGGCAAGGATTGCGTGAACCACTCTAGATCAGATCCATAACCCTTAAATCAAACAAGGACCAGGGTTGCAGACCTTCACCCGAGTAGAACCGCTCTCCTTACACAATCCGACGGACAAGACAGGTCAAGACGCTAGGCGACTAATCTAGTCGGGAGTCTACCTAGCAGGCAATAGGGTCAGGGATGCCATACCAAAAGAACATGCATGAGTTCAGTCCAGCAAACCAAAGGAATGGTTTTGCCTAATCCTTCGAACCAAATTCCCAACTGGAAATTCTGGAAAAATCCGGCAGAGTCTCCTTTGTAATCTGGATGGGAGCACCCTACGAATAGGGACTAAGACCACTCGGCACAACCCGTAGGAGAATCGCAGAATCGCAGGCAGAGAACACTAAGTCTCAGCTACCCAGCACTACGATGCGTACTGGGAACAAATCGATAGCCGAGAACACTAAGTCTCGGCCTCCAGCAGCACTACGATGCGCACTGGAAACCAATCGAACCCAGACCACTAAGTCCCGGCCTCCAGCAGTACATAATGCGTACTGGACGCCAAGCCAACATGCATATATAATCAACTAACCGCCTCGCAGGCGCATCACAGCACATGCCCCTAGTTTTAACCCAAGCACAATCACAGCCACAAGAATAGTTCGCCAAGCCGTTACTCGACCGTGAGTCGGACACGGGGCATACGGGGACAATCCATACAAGTGAGTCGTGCTCGTGTCCTCAGAGCTGTGGATGACCCATCCGAGTTTCCGATACGGTCTATCCCGGTATCGGACCAAGCTATTCTAAGTTATCATCATGGCAGTTCTACTACAAGGCTACACTAATCATGGTTATAAAATTTACAAGTACAAATTAACTAAATGAATAAAATCCAGGAGAGAGGGCAAGAGCCGTCGGTGAGCAAGGGATACTTGCCTAGAGGGCTCGGTTAGGTAAGCAAGTCTTCGACAATCGCGATCCAAGCTAGCACGCCAATCGAGATCCTCAGACACAAAAATAATCATCAGCACCAAATAATAAAATAATAGAATAATCATAAGAGATGGCAGAAGGCTATACCGTGTGGGTCCTGCAAGCAGTGCAGGGATCGAGCACGGAAACTGAGGTACGCGGATCGATACGGACACATAAACCGAGACGTGCACGTATATCGAGACGCGTACGAGAATCGAGATGGCACGAATATCGAGATGAACGGGAAACACGTGCACATAAATCGAGACGTGCACATAGATCGAGAAAATTACGAATATCAGAATGGTCTACGAATCATGCGACACACAAATCGAGGCAAGCACGTAAATCGAAATGACCCAAAGTCCAAGGAGCACGTAAATCGATACGGCACACAAATCGAGGCGCACATGCAAATCGATGCGGTACAGTCCAACGCGGCATGCAAACCGAGACGGTCATGCAAATCGATACACGTACGCGAATCGATACGGCATGAAAATCAAGAAAGATACAAAGGCGAGGCACAAAACGAGACGGTGCGCAAACCGAGATGGCACGTTGCCCGAGGCAGTGCAGGGCTCGAGGCGTCCCGCTGCCCAAGGCAGCACGTGAATCGAGGGCACACAAAAACCAAGAAGGCGCACGCAAACCAAGCAGCACACTGCTCGAGGTAGTGCGTGCATCGAGGCACGTGGCCCGAAGAGCACGCAGCCCGAGGCTGGCTCGCTGCTCGAGCAGCGCGGGCCCAAGGCGTCCCGCCGCTCGAGGCGGTGCTGGCCCGGGCGCGGCAACGGCACGGCGGGTGTTGGCCGCCGGGGAAAAAGGAAAGGAAGGGGTGGAGGAGATCGGGGCTCACTGGGGCAGCCAGGTCGGGGTGGCTCGCCGGCAGCGCTTGACCTCCGGCAGGGGAGAGAGGAGGGGTCGGGGCTCGTCGCGGAAGGGGACAGTGAGGCGACAACAACGATGAGGATGGGGGCAGCGCTGGAAGTAGTGGTGGTGGTCGCAGGGTGACGGGCGGCCGCGCTGGAGGTCGGTGGCGGTGGCTGGCGGTGGCGGCTCCGGGAAGAGGGAGCTCAGGGAGGAGGCGGCAAGGCGGTGGCGGTGCTGGTGGGTGATGGTGGCAGCGGTGTCGTGGCGGCCAGCGGTCCAGGGCAAAGATGGTGGTGGTCGTGGGAGAAAACGAGGGTGAGGGAGAAGGTGAGCTCGGAGGGGGAGTGTGGGAGAGCAAGGAGAGAGAGGGATTCAGAGTGATGAGAGAGAGGGCTGGTCCGTGGGGGAAGAAAGAGGGATCGGGAGAGAGAGAAAGGTGAGGGGTGGTGGCGGCTGAGTGAGAGAGGGTGAGGGTTTGGGTTAGGGTTTTCTTTTGGGGTAGATATAGGAATCAAGGAATTTAATTAATAACAAATAATTATGAGGGCAAATCACCTCCAATAAAATAATAAAAATTTCAAATATATCCCAAAATTAAAATCTTCCAAAATACGAAATATCGTATGCCTATTTTCAAAAAATAGGGATCTGACACGATCACACCATATGGGAAGTAGAGAAGACAATTTTATTGTAAAGAAGAGAATTAGACTGCTATATTGAAAATCTGAAGGTATAAAGCCTCAGATTTTACGCGATAAAACGTACCTCAGACTCATTCAAGTCAAGTGTTTGCATAATTTTTGGTGCCATCTTCTCAGTTTTGCTTTTAGCATCCAGTAATCTACTAGAAAAAATTAAGGAAAAATGTATTAGATTATTAAGCAGGAAACTACTCATGAATTAATAGAAAGTAAGAGTCAAGAGCATCATAGATTATCATACAAGTAGTTTGAAAAACAAAGTTGGATTTACATCATATTTTTAATTTGGACGGTCAGAAAAATGAATCGAAGAATAAATTACCAATCCCTGGATCCTAACCCTCATTCTAAAAGGCAATGCTTCCAGCTTCTAACTATAATATTTATGACAAAAAAATCTACCAACTAAACATTAACAATCAAAACAGATTTATAAATAAAAATGAAAACCCTAACCTGTTGAAAGCATTGAGTGGTTGAATACAATTCCGGTGATAATATAGACGAATCAAGACATAGAATAAAAACAAACCCCTAAAGAAAACCGAAAAATTAGGATGACTGAAAATCAGACTAATTACAATATAATAATCAAAACAAATTTATCAAGGTTCCCTAACCTGTAGAAGAACTTACTTCTCTCATCGATTTGGAAGCACAAAACTTATGGAGGCCATCGATCAATTTGGGAGCACCAAACTTATACAGGCTATCGATCGATTTGGGGCACCAAATTTATGGAGGCCACGATCGATTGGGGAGCACCAAAATTTTGGCTTTAATTAGGGCATAATCAAAAATATAATCATTTTTGTTAAAACAAATAGGGCTTTAAACACCACTGATTGATTTGGTAGCACCAAAATTTAGTCGATCAGGGGAAAGATCGACAAGCAAATTACAAGTTTTCGTAAAATTTTAAAAAAATGGAAATTACAAAAATAAGAGAACTTACTTCTCCAAACCTTCTTCACCTGGTGATGAAGACGAAGAGAGAAAGCTCCCAATCTATTGGTGACCCGCGGGAATGAGGGAGTTTCTGTTTGGAGAAAGAACCAACCGACGGAGGGTTTGTTCCACAAATTAGAAAAAGAAGATGAGCAACGGGAATTTCATTTTTTCCAATTGCATGAGCCAAAACATTGGGAGGGAACTTTTTAGGAATAATTTAGGATCCCGCTTGATTTTAAGGTGGACCCCAAATAAATTTTTAGGAGATGCATATCTAATCTTTTAAAAAAAATTGAACTATCTACAAACAAAAGATATTGTTAAATGTTGAATTTACATATTATCATGAATCGTTGTAAACAAGAAGGAGGTTCACAACATTTAAATATAAAATATTGTTATTATCAACATTTTACAACGTTATAACTAGAAAATTGTAAAAGATCTAACTTTTTACAATATTTTTAAAAAATGTTGCAAATGGAACGTTGAAAACGTGTTTTTTCTTGTAGTGCATCTGCGGAGGAAGTCACCAAAATGAACTGAGACCATGTTCGCGATAACAGTCTTCTCGTCTTGCTGCAAAGTGACAACACCAGCATTGACTAGCTCCTGAATTTTGCCTTTGAGCACATAACATGCGCGAGTATGCCCAATGAACCTGTGATAGACAGAATATTTGAGGATGATCAGTCTTACCGACCTCATCAGGCTTCTTCGGGTCTGGAGATGGAGCTTATTGCTTTTGATCAAGCAATCAAAGATACTCATGGTGTCATTCTCGTCAAAGGAGTACTCTACTTTCGGACGAGGTTCCCTTGGTGGAGGTGCAGAAGGAGTAGAAGTAGACGTAGGTGGAGCTACGTTGACAGCCAGAGATTCTTTGTTCTTCAAGTTGATATTCAAAGTCTCTTTTTCCTTGCTTGTTCTGGCGATTACCACCACCCGATGTTTGATGTTCATTCGGTAGGGGTTAGAATTGTGTACCCCTAGCTGTTTGAATTTGTCAGCACTAACTTCAGCTGCTTTAGCGTTGACAATGAAGGATGGCCAGTCTTGGAACTGAGTTGACCCTGTCCACATGCTGATGATAGGCAAAAGATTTGCCTTGCAGGTATCAATAGTCACAGCGGCCGGAGTTCCAGGAGGTTTTTAAAGCTTCTCGGCGGAACCTTTCAATGAAACTCTCAGCGGTTTCATTATGCCTTTGTTTGATTTTATTAAGGGCTGACATGGTCATGTCGTTGATCCCCTCATAGAATCATTTCAAGAAGATTTGTTTTAAACCTGAGAAAGAGGTGATACAGCCATCGGGCAAGCTTCTGTTCCAATCGTATGCTACGCCGGCTAAACAGCCGACGAATACCCTGGTAAGAAGAGCGTCATTTGGCTGAAGTTGGACAGTCATTACCTCAATGGGTTAATGAACTGACTAGGAGTGTGCCATCAAACAACGAAATTGTAGAGATTTTGTACTTTAGAGAAAATGGGACTTCCTTCATTCAAGTGGGTAGGGTTGCTTGATCCCCAACCTCTGCAAATTGTCCTTCTCTTTGAAGGCTCGAATTGACTGCACAGGAGTTTGACAGCTTCATTAGCATCTTCCAATGATGTAGAAGGAGTAGGCTGAATCAGTGTTAGGGGAGGAACAGCGTGGTAAGCACTACCCCAGCACTTGACTGACTGGATGTAGGTTAATCTGTACAGGAGGTACTTGAGGAGATGCTACCCCCAGTCCTACATTGACAGGCACCAACGATACTATGATCTCAGGATTTGCAGGGTACAGTCGGTGGTACTGTATGTTAGGCCACGATAATAGAATGCATACTTGCAACCATTTCAGCCATGGTCTTCATCTTGTCTTCTAGTGCAGCTATCCGTTGTTCTTGACTTGCTGAACTGGAAGCATCTTGGTCTTCAGTGACAACATAAGCTGTCACTTCTCTAGGTACAGTGGAGGACATTGTCTGTTTAGAACTTTCGCTGTATGCATCATAGTCGGAGAAAGAATCATCTCCTGAGTGAGAAAGAGGGAGATGACCAGAAGGATCTTGAAGATTCTTTGACGATTGTGTCTCGTTTCGGATCTGGTATGTCGAAATACTCCTTCAGGAGATTCTTGGAGTAGATCTAAATACCGCTGGCTGGGCTTGCGAGGCTTGCCATGCTTGGAGCACTTTCTACCCCAGTGTCTCTGGAAGTCATGTTGACGGAAGCGTACAAAACTTCGTCTTCATCTTCTTACATATTCAGAGTTTGTAAAGTTCAGGCGATCGAAGACAGATCATTTTGTTGTCTGACAACACACTTGATAACAACCGTGTGATTACAATGGTGTCCAAGTGGTTGTACTGGAGGTGTTGAGATGTTGTCCATTTTTGTTTAAGGTGTTCTCAAGATCAGAACGATGACGGACGAGAAGAAGTCTGAGGGATATGTTTTTGACAACATTCGGAATTTCGGTTCTTCAAATGTTTTGTCCCTTGAGTGTACAGGAAGTACTCATTTCATTAGCATAGGTGTTAGGATTTTTGATCCTAGAAGTTTGCCTTTGATGCTGGTTGGTCTTCGGCATTGGCTGTTTGCGTTTTGCCGAAGTTGGTCTATTGAGATAAGTCCTTAGATCAGCAAATTCACCCCCAGGGGTTTCTGTCTGAGACACCAGCAATTTTCCCTATTTGAACGGATATCCTGAGAGTTGGGAGATCTTGGAATTCTGCTACCAGAGTAGGCAGAATACCTCTTTGATCAGTACACTTCCCTTTCGTAAGGAAGGAAGAAGAACTCTTGTTTGAGAGAGTTCTTGTACTGACTGGTGCCGAGGCATGCTCAGATTGATCTTCTACGGTAAAAACGAGGAAGACTGAGAAAAGACCAAAGGTTCTTTTCTTTGTTTTGTAAGGAAGGGTTAGCTAAAGAGCGTTTCCCTCTATTGTCTTCCAAGTCGGGGGACGAAGAAGTTTGAAAAAGACCAACGGCCTTTTCCTTTGTTCTGGGGAGGAGGAGGAACAGTCAACAGACTACCCCCAGTGGATTGCGCTGGAGCAACAGGGTGCTTGGAAGAGCAGAATTTTTCCTTTTGCTGTAGAATAAGGGAGATTAGCCAAAGGGCTGTCTCTCTTAAACTGCGCTGGCATATTTTGTGCAGAAGTTGAAGTGGCAGTAGGCGCATTGGCAGGTTGCACATGAGAAGCTCTACAGATGGCCTTCTGGCCACAGTCACAGCAGATTGTGCAGTAGGAGTCTTGACTTCAGAGTGCTTGAGTTGTATTCTGGTTGCTAGAGTGGTAGACTGCACAGGCAATTTGTAGCCAAATACGCCAGGGGAAGAGGAGTCTTGTACTTCGCCAGAGCAGCATAGGAAGTGGTTTGTGACTGGCTAGAGGAGCAGCATACTGTGCATGGGCAGTAGTAGTAGACTGCGCAACAGTCTTGGGAGCAGAGACAGCAGACTGCGCAGCAGAGACAGCAGGCTGTGCAGAGGGTTGTGCAGAGGACTTTGGAGTCCACACTGAACAGACTTTGCTCTTGGCAGAAGTCACAGTACGACGAGTAGTCCCGGAGTTGATCATCGTCTCGTAGGCCGTCTGGTTGACCTTTACAACCAGCGTCTTCTGCGTCTTTCCGATAGACGCAACATCACATTGAGTTGTCACTTCCTCGTTGGAGGAGAAAGTTGTCCCCAGCAGAGTCGCCATTTTGTTTTTGCAAACAACCACAAGCTATCATGGACTTATAGCCTTGCTATTCGACGAACCATTCAACGCAAGTAGCTAGCCCCGAAGAAAGTTTCGAATAACCCGAGCGGTTCGTCTAGATATAGTTATAACTGTTTTCCTCCGGAACGACGCGGTCCCATGGCACCCAGGGTTGCCGCTCGTAGAAACTCCTTCTCGTCGACAAGTTGTCCAATGACCATGAAAGAGTCGATCGAACTTACCTTCACACAGTCATTCCTCTTCCAGTGTTACCATCTCTTTCAAAACCAAGTTCAAGACTTCTATCCTTGAGACCCCTCGACGACCTACGGTCGCGAGTATTCTTTCCATGTTACCATATCATTTCATTCAACACATGAATGCCTATTCGATAGTCCTTTCTCCAAAACTCACTTGAATCAATCATGGTCCTTGCCTTAAAACACTAAGTTCGTGACATCGTGCAACCAACTTGAACTCTATGTGACACCACCGCCCAAGACATACTCTATATGACGGGCTTTGAGACCGTAAGACTATGTGGCTATACCCAGCGTAGAACTCGTAGGACCGGCTTGCTACTACTCCGATAGCCTAACATAACTTTCTAACTTAACTTCGCAACAACTTGACAAGCAAAGGCTGCGTCAAGCCTCGCATTGCGGAAATGTAGCGCATGCGTTCAACTTCTGAATGACCAAGTCATTTGGGTGCCTAGACTTATGTCATAAGCCGTGCAACGTAACTTAACTCATGGGGTAAGCCAAGGCTTTGCCAAGTTGGACGATGGGACCGTGCATGCTTTATGAAGCAATTATGCGGGCGATGCCTATGAATTTGGCTAACTCTTAGCTTGTGGCGAAGACCAACTTTCCTTCCTCAAGCCACAGGACGAAGGATCGAGTGTCATTTTCAAAGCACACCGTGCCAACTCTAAGCCAACCGTTGGACCTTTCCATATTCTAACTCAATTTGACTCATCGGGATTATTCCCTTTCTATGTGGATTCGTCTCTTTTATTATCAAGCCTACTTGTACAGGTTGAAAATATACGATTTATTATGTGAAGGCTAAGATGAGACAAGTTCACCGAAACTACCCCACCTGAGCGAGCGGTCGCCTCGACCGAGCGATGTCTCAAAGTAGCCGTTGCAAGGCTAAGTCCGAACGCCGTTGGCATTTCGATTCCTCCGATTGACTGAGTGGGATGGGACACTATATCATACACCACTCAAAAAAGTTTCATCCTCGAAACTAACTGAGTACACTTATCGACTTATAACTTATTCAACATTCAAGGACTCTAGGACACCTACTCCTATGTGTTTCTTAAATTCGAGCTGCGCTCGTGCAACCCATAATCTTTTTTCAAAACTCACGATCTCAAAATCCTCGACACTTTTCGTTCCTCAAGTCTCACTTGATTCAGCGTATCACTTAGTTTAGATTGTGCACACATTCCAGGCGTCCCCGAAATACATGCATTTCAACCAAGCCTTGTGATAGTGAATCCAATTCCACCTATCGATTCATCCACTCAATCCCGAAAGTCAATCGTACCGATGTAACTCTCGCAACATGGATATCTCGCCTAGCCGCTAGGTCATCTCTCTAGGCTAAAGTCATCCGTCAGTATTGGAATCATAGTTCCCAAACAACAATATCAACTGACCCCATCCTAAGGTTAAACCAAGTTGGTAGTACGGGGTTTTCTACCCATGCTCGCATCACTCCGATTTCTAAACTTCGAGCATAGATTTCCTACACACATCCCAACATTCGTCGCACGGGTCCGAGTCATTTAGCAAATCCATCTTATGACAACTTACGTTCAACCAATTCCACGACGTATCAATATCGCTCGTTCAACAAACCATCTTGCATCGTCATCCCTTTAAACACGTTCGATATAGTTTGCCTATCAATCCTTCTCAAATTTAAACACGCTATGACACAATTCATCGCTAACCAAAATTTTACATCCCACACTTCCTAAGTCATCTATTCCAATTCACGTAATCGATCATAAGGTCGTCTAGCTTAACAACATGTTGCGCCCCATCTCATGCGAGTCAGATTATCCACGTGGACATGAATCACCATGTACGCTCCCGCGGGATAATCATCCTCATCGGGACGTAACTCTTATTTTGAGTCTACTAATTCATTCTTCGATACGCGGATTAGACCTACTCAATCTCAGCTTTATTCAATCATCAATCGCAAGTCCAAATATCCTCGAATTTTCTTTCGCATCAAACCAACAAGTCGAGATAATCAAAGTTGTCGCGTCCTAATTTTTCGAGTTCGATCATTCCTGCGACATGAATCACCATGTCTGCGCTCACGAGAATGATCACCCCAAACCCAACGACACATGTGCAAGGCTGGAGTTGCGCTTGTGCAAGACAAGACCGTCGACGTGGTAGTTATCAACGTAACCATCAAGACACAATCATTTTCATCCAACATTCATCTCGATCAAAATCTTAATAGCATCCAACCGAACAATAACCCCTGCACGATCGTCATTCGCCGAGTCAGAGTACCCCTTTATCCCATGTCGATCTTTGATACGCCTCAATACCATCGATGACATGCGTAACCTGATGATCTTCCTTTGCAACAAATTCTGAGTCGTATGAATGGTGCTATCGTCCGACTGGATAATCTCATCAACATTTAAACTCAAGTTCGATTATTATCCCTCGAATCCTTTACAACATCAATTTCCTCAAACCCAAATTCACTTATCGTTCATCCGTCCATCTTAAGTCATCGACCAACGTATTTCCTCAATTCGCATCATTCCCTGCTAACTCAAATCATCAAGCAATTCAATCCAATCCTCAGAGTCATTGCGTAACTTCAAAATTCAACTTTTATGCATGCTATCTGTCGTGCTAACTTTTCATATACGATCCGTATCAATTTCTTCGATCAAGTCATCCGTTCACTACCTTAACTTTTCTCATTCAATTTCACCTACTCAATCATTTTTGCATTTTATACTCACGCAATCCTCAATCCCGTGCACGTTTCACGTCAATTTCTAGGTTGTTCGAATCAACTCATCAAAACTCAAGACTATAATTATTCAACGATTACTCAATCTGTGGCTTTGCATACACGCGACGCTTGCTGATAGACTCATCGACACCCACATCCTCAATTGATCGATCGACATTCCTGAGGCTATCGCATACACCACTCAGAATGAAGTCATTCAACAAATCCTCAAAACTTGCATTCAATCAAAATCGACTTCTTCGAATCCCGTTCGAACCATTCCTCTAATTTCAAGCATGCTCATCTTATATCGCACCGACGTTATCGTCGCTCGATAGCACCCCCATCGATAGTCATCTCATTTACTCAATCGAGTTCAACTCGTTCTTGTCGACACTATTTAATTCCTGCACTCGACTTTTCTATGGTCGATGCAACTTTGGTGTATATGCCCAGCCAGACTTAGCCAACCGTGCTTACGCGAACCATCTTTTTATTTTGTCAAAAACTATTCTCCTATTTTTACAAAATAGATAGACTTATTGTATGGACATCCGTGGGATATTTGAAAGAGAGCGCACCAACGATATCAACTTTGCGGAAGCAACACTTCAGAGTTTGCGGAAACAACGGAGTTAAAGAATTCAATCGAAAGCCCAAGGACGTAAAGTCGTGCTCTGATACCATTAAATCAACCATGGTTCATGCCTTAAACACTAAGTTCGTGACATCGTGCAACCAACTTGAACTCTATGCGACACCACCACCCAAGACATACTCATATGATAGGCTTTGAGACCGTAAGACTATGTAGCTATACCCAGCCATAGAACTCGTAGGACCGTGCTTGCTACTACTCCGATAGCCTAACATAACTTGCCTAACATAAGTTGCCTAACTTAACTTAACAACTTGACGAGCAAAGGCTGCGTCAAGCCTCGCATTGCGAAAACGTGCCACATGCGTTCGACTTCTAAACGACCAAGTCATTTGGGTGCCTAGACAATGTCATAACCCTGCAACACAACTTAACTCATGGGGCAAGCTAAGGCTATGCCGAGCCTTGGACGATAGGACCGTGCATGCTTTATGAAGCAATTATGCGGGCGACGCCTATGAATTTGGCTAACTCTTAACTTGTGGCGAAGACCAACTTTTCTTCTTCCAAGCCACGGGACGAAGGATCGAGTGTCATTTTCAAAGAATGTCGTGCACCAACTCTAAGCCAATCGTTGGGCCTTTCCATATTCTAACTCAATTTGACCCATCGGGATTATTCTTCTTTCTATGTGTATTGTCTCTTTTATTATCAAGCCTACTTGTGCAAGTTAAAAAGATGCATTTATTATGTGAAGGCTAAGATGAGGCAAGTTTACCGAAACTACCCCACCTGAGCGAGCGGTCGCCTCGACCGAACGATGTCTCCAAGTAGCGTTGCAAGGCTAAGTCCGAAAGCCGTTGGTTTCGATTCCTCCGATTGACTGAGCGGACGGGGCACTACACTTAGTCTCACAGAACAAGGCTCGTCATATAAGGTATGTGACTTGAGCGATAGCGTCACCTAGAGACCAAGGTCTGTCTAAGGCACGAGCTACGGTTGGTTTAGAAAATCATACCATGGACAAAGGAAGTCCACGCGACTGGTTGTCGCCGAGATCGGTCCCACTACTTGGGAGTCTCGATAAGTTCGTTCACGAGATCGATCCCGCTACTTGGGATCTCGCTACGTCACGATAAGGAAGCACACGAGATCGGTCCCGCTACTTGGGAGTCTCGATAAGTCTCGTTCACGAGATCGGTCCTACTATATGGGAGTCTCGCTAAATCTCAATAAGGAAGCACATGAGATCGGTCCCGCTACTTGGGAGTCTGATAAGTCTCGTTCACGAGATTGTCCCACTACTTGGGAGTCTCACTAAGTTCGATAAGGAAGCACACGAGATCCGTCCCTACTTGGGAGTCTGATAAGTCTCGATAAGGAAGCACATGAGATCGGTCCCGCTACTTTGGAGTCTCGATAGAAAGTTGGAAAGCATGGTCATGAATAAGAAAGGACTTGGTAGATCGAGTTGAGTCTTGCATGGTCATTGGACAACTTGTGCACAAGGGTAAATTCCTCGAGCATCCTGGGGCGCCGGGTTCGTGTAGGCCTAGAAGAATTACAAATATTGTATGGCCTTCATCGACGGTACGATCGATTGAAGTGAACCGTTATAATATAGGTTGTGGGTCATTCGATAGCTCGTACCTCACCACGCGAATGGTCGCTGTATGCATAAAATCCAGGATAGCTTGACATTGCTAGTGACCACTCATATAGATGTGTCGGCAAGAGCGGCTATCCGCGTGTATGCCTTTGGATTACGTCGATTACTAGCAGGTTACGAGTTGGGTTATCAAGTTACTTATCGTAAGCACTAACCTTGAGTCAGCACGAGTTAGGTGTGCACTGTTGCAGCACCATTTCGGAGCCTAAGAGTGGAGTATAGCAAGGATACGTGCTTCGGTATGAATGTGGCATTGTTGTATCGAGTTAAGTCAGGAAGGGCCGTAAGGCGAGTTGGTTAAGTCTGGTGACCCTTGGGAGGCACGACCTCGGTCTTAAGGTACAATCAAGTCCGTTGGTACGACCAGCATGAGTCGTCCCCTTGACGTCTTTGGCACGAGAATGGTCTAGAGGCACATAGAACAAATGAAGGTCTTGGCACGGCCGAGTTGCATAAGTTTCACTCGGCGAGGCACTGCCTTAAATATATTGAAGTCGCGAATAGAATATAGCACGACCAATCGTTGCAGTGCCAAGTATTGGCCAAGATGTCTTTATCTTAAAATTGATCCTAAGGCAAGACTAGAAAGACAATCAAAAAGGGATTAGCTACATAAAGTAAATGAACGTGTCGATTTTGTATGGGTGGGCGAGGAGCTCACTCCACGAGTACAGTTGAGTACTGACACCCACACAGTTTTATATGCAGGCACAGGTAGAAGCTCGTGGCACGGAGCTCGCTTGGATGCATCGAGGCATGGAGTTCCTTGGCGATTCGAAGCATACGGCCGCATAGAGTAAGACTTATACGGGACATAATGTATGGACATTGCCTTCCGAAGCATTCGCTGGCTCAAGCATTGTATCGAGAGATAAAAGAGAGCAGAGTGACTTATAAAATGAGAGAAAAGTGAGCTTGAGAGACTTGTAATCATGTCCTTGCGCCCTATTGTAATCTTATTGTTCAATATTAATAAAGAGCACTTTTGAATAACTTGGGTTTTGTTTAAATTCTACTGCATGTTCAATGTTTCTGCTTGGGACTTCTATGCGACGGCCTGTCGTAGCCACTGTAATCGACCGTTATGAAACTGCCTTACATGAGTACAATCTTGCCTCGTGCGGCATCAGCCTTAGCGAGGACGATCGCTCCTACGGGAGCGGGGCGTGACACTATGTCGACGATGGCTAGTTCATGCCAGTGACCTTTCATATAGATAAGTTGGCGTGCTGAGCGGTATCCCCATGCACGGTATCGGTCGAATCAAAGGAAGTGTAAATACGACACAACTGAGTCAAGGAAGATATGCACGGTTGCAACACCAGTATGAAGCCTAAGATTGGCTATAGCAAAGATACATGCTTTGGCACGAGTCGTGGCGTCGAGTATTAAGTTTTTGGCATAGAGTTGCATACATCGGATTCTAGTTGATTCGAGTTAAGTCAAGAAGGGCCGTTAGCGAGTT
Source organism: Iris pallida (assembly GCA_029216955.1). NCBI lineage: Eukaryota > Viridiplantae > Streptophyta > Magnoliopsida > Asparagales > Iridaceae > Iris > Iris pallida. The sequence goes on along the minus strand of JANAVB010038416.1, from coordinate 6,991,785 downwards.
CGATTAAGTAATGTTGAGTTACGAGGCACGACCTCGATACGTTGAGGCACAGCCATGCTGTCATGGTACAAGTATAGGCAAGACTAAGTGGGAAGCACTGCCTTAATTATAATGAAGCACGAATAGAGTTTATGGCACGACCAAGTTGTTGCGTTCCAAATAGGGGCCGAAATGCAAGCACGAGTCGATAAGTTGACGTCGTTACACGAGAATGGTCTAGAGGCAAGGTATAAGTAAGTTGTTGGTGCAAGATACGATGATGGTCTAGAGACACAAAATAGGCCAAGAGTTTATGTCCTAAAATCGATCCTAAGGCAAGAATAGAAAGATAATCATAAAGAAATTATTTGTACAAAGTAAATGAACGTGTTGGTTTTGGTATGGGTGGGTGAGGAGCTCACTTGCTCCACCAGTACAGTTGAGTACTGACACCATACAGTGTTTATGTGCAGGCACAGGTAGAAGCTCGTTGACGCGGAGCTCGCTTGGATGCATCGTGGCATGAGTCCCTTGGGGTTTCGAGACGTGCGGCCGTATGGAGTCTGGACTTATACGGAACATAATGTGTGGACATCTCCTATCTGAAGCACCCACTGGCTCGTCAAATTATACTAAGAGATGTGAGAGAGAGATGAGTGACTATATTTTGAGAAGAGTGAGACTGGAAGATTGTAATCATGGCCTTGTACCATATTATAACCTTTGTTTCAATATCAATAAAGAGCATTTTGAATGATTTATGTTTTGCTTAAAGTTTTTGCAGTTGTTATTTAATGTTTCTATTTGAAACTTCTGTGCGACGACCCCGTCGCAAGCTATTGTAACTGACCGTTATGGAACCCGCCTTGCGTGAGCACAACCTAGGCTCACGCGATCACACCTTAGAGAGGACGATTGGTCCTATGGGACTGGGGCGTAACAGTTCTGGTCTGAAACCCCGCAATATCCAAAGGGATTGCCCATTAATAGTGGTTCTAGGTACATGACCCTGCAGTATTCCAAAGGATTACCCTGGACCTAACATTATTCCAGTCAATGGTCCTCCTTTGAACCAAAAGCTAGATGCCTAGTTGATTTTCTTTGAACTAATATCATAAAATTTTATGGTAGGATTGCAGAGACACAATATTAGAACGTCTTCAAGCCCATTTTTCCTGCTAAGTCCTCGGCCAGCTGGCGCTTGAGACCTTTGGTAAATGGATCCATCAGATTCTCCTGGCTCCGAACATCTACACGATAATAATTCCTCTTTTAGTGAGATCATTTACCGACCATGCCTTAATCGTATAGACCTATTCCTGCCATTGAAGAGGTCATTTGATGCCATCGCTGCAGTCGACTGGTTGTCGCAATAAATTGGACTACCGGAATATGCGCACCACCCACAGGAAGATCGTGTTCGATTGTCACAATAATGGCATCACCCAAATTTGTGTACAAACCACAGAAAGATCCTTCCTGAGCTCCCAAAGCCATTCTGCTTCGCACTCGAAGTAATTTTGCTTCATCCGCTGTAGCTAACAGAACTCAGATTCCATAGTGAGAGAAATGTTTGCTTATTCGATTTATAGCACCGCTACCCATGGATCTTCTTTTTGACTTCCTCGATATAGCAACCTGCTTCTTCGACTTCCTCGATATAGCTATTACTATATAGAAGATATAACCACTTTTTTTCTTTATCTGAGCACCGACTGGCATCGCTGAAGCCTTCTACCCCTGCAGGGTAACCGACGTAGTGCATCTTTCTAAGTCTTTGAGAGATATCCAATTACCTCTTCACAGCTTTCCAAAGATCAACACATGGCTTGCTCTTGAATCGACTCATCATGCCTACAGCGAAAGCTATGTCAGGCCTGGTGGTACTTATAGCTTATATCAAACTCCAAATGATGTTCAAGTACACTAACTGTCTAACGCTTCTCCAGGATCTGACTTCAGCTTTTAATCACACCTGTAAGGAGTATCGATCCCTGGAACATCCTGATATCCATAGCATGTAAGCAACTTTCCATATAGTGAGCTAGTGACAGGGCAAGCTCCACTTCCGTCTGGATTATTTAAATTCCAAGATGACATCCGCATCTCCATGTCCTTAATACTGAATCTGGACGTCCGGAACATCTTTGTTGTAGTGACACATCATTATGTCATCCACATAGAGATAAACGATGACTCCTTTCTCATCAGCAAACTTTGTGTAAACATACATTAACAGTCTTGCTGACCCTGTAGCCTTTTGACCTAATAACCTGGTCAAACTTCTCGAGCCACATCTTGGGAGTGTACTTCAAATTGTACATAGAATTCACTAACTTGCAGACCTTGTCTTCAATATCCTGAACGACAAATCTATCTGGCTGTTGTATTTGAATCTCTTCTGTCATTTCTCTATACAAAAATATGTCTAGATATCCATTTGATGATAGAACAACTTATGAATAGCAGCCACGGCCATCGCATCCTAATAGTTGGCATCTTAGCTAGTAGAGCATATGCGTCAACCTCATCAATCTCCTGTTCTTGAGCAAATCCTCTAGCCTTGAACTCATCTTCAGTTCCTTAGGCTTTCGTCTTTTTCTTCTTGAAAATTCAATAGGTTTAGCTCCTTCAGGCAGATTAACTAACATCCACTTATAATTGGATGTTATATAGTCAATCATATCATTGACTCTTTCCTTCAGAAGATCGCATCTTTGGACTTCATCACCTTATCAGCCTCCATGTGATGGATAATAAAGTTGATCTCCGAAATCTTTCGGCCTTCTCACTTGCTTTGCTTACTTCTTAGCGAATACTGGTTCAAGTGTTGTCACCAATGACAAGCACATTCTGGATTTCTACTTCTTTGAAAGTACTTGCTCCTTTGGTACCAACAATATTCTCCGGAACATCCACAAGAATATTCTTGTCCCTAGCAATTTGTCTTCAAAGAATTATGCCTCACGAGACTTATTGATATGATTGATACAATATCAAGTGATCTTCGAACATAGCTTACAACAGCTAATTCCAAAATACTGTCTTCTTGGCCTTCGTCGGGACTTCTGAATCTTGATATCCGAAAGCTTCACATACACCAGACACTCCCACACTTGAATAATAAGTTAGGTCTAACCTTGAACTAGTGCTGATGAGAATCATAGTTAGATATACGAATGGTACTTTATTCAGCAATAACGTAGCCGTAGACGCAATCTATCCCAGATGCATATTGGAAGATCCGTATTATAGATATCATCATCTTTGACAGCATCCTAGTCTTCATTTATGACACTCCATGGATTATTGTCACGACCCGCTCCCGAATAATCGACACAAGTCGGACACGCCCAGCCTTCGTCGTTAGACACGATGAAGTAAGCTGTACCAAGCTAGGAAAATCTAACTAGATAAACATGAATGCACAATCACATCATCTATAAACGTTCCCAGAAAGATACCATAATCCACAATCCATATAACATAAAGGTACCAAGTCAACAGGAATAAATATACTATGAACTCTAAAAACAATATCTAGGAATAAGCTAAACAGTCTAAACTGAAGCCTCTAGCTAAGTCATGTCTCCATCCTGCTTAGCTAAGATCCCGGGCTCTGGCCCATAAGGTAGAATAATATCCTGCAAGTATACCTTCAATATATCCAGTCAGGAGCAGAGCAAGTAGTTCTAGGTAATGAACAAAACATCATGATATAAAAATGCGTACAGGAGAATATGAAATATGAAATACAGAAAAAAGAACATGAAGGTACAGGAATGTAGTACAGGAAATAAAGTACAAGAATGTAAACCATGAACCTGAAGTACAAGACATGACATGTGTACAATATTTAAAATACAACTAGCCTATGTGACCGGCTGGGGTGAGTACAGGAATATGTACAGAGTTCATGAATATCGGTACGACTTAGGACCCGTGTGCACGATACGAGGCCTAAGTATCTACATGAATAATAGAACCGGGATTGGTCACCTAGCTAGTATATTTCCCCTCCCCGACACAAGTACAAATAGAAAAGTACAAGGGTACAAGATATCGTGTCACATCGTGTCATCAAGAGATACAAGATATGTAAATGCACAAAACCAGAAAGTACTTGCCTTGCTCAGGGTAATCGAGAATAAGTAGATCTGTATGTCCACCTGGATATTGGTACAAATTGGTTAAGTTCTAGACAATATCAAATAATATCTATTTCTACCAGTAATCTAATCACTTATATCTAAACTAGCCAATTTATTGCTATTTAATAAATAAAATAGTTTAAATCTATAAAATATATTATACAGTCTAGCTTAAAATATTAATTAAGTAGACATATCTATTGGCTAGCTATGTATCATATAATAATTAGTCCAGGGAAAACCATATCATTATTTAGATAATGCTTATGCCTAAATGTTTTATTAGCAGGCTATTCATAGGACCACCATATATACTAGTTAAACTAACAAGGAATATTATGTTAAAATAATAATTAGCAAAATTTTGTATTAAATAGATAATAACATTTTCTGGAATACTACTATCAAATTTATTAAGGTATATAAATAATTAATAAACTGAATGATATAAACAACAATGGAGAAAACAATCCTACTCGACCATAAGTCCCGAACTTCCCAACCTAGTCAAGCCCATTAGTTTGTGACCTAGCCAACAAATTTGTGTTGATTACAATGAACTGGAGCCAACCACACTTAAGCCTAATGGGCTTAGTTCATCTTCTTCTTGTAGTAATAGCATAGCTCAATTGAATTTCCACCGCAGTGTCTAAATACTTGACCAAAACTTACCAAGCAACACACTACAAGAAAAATACGATTCTTGACGGTTTATAAGTTGACGGTCGCGAAAACCGTCAACAATAGTGGTTATCTTGACGGTTTTAGGTATTTTATTTTGTTATCAGTTGTTAATTTATACAAACATGGACACATAAAGGATTAAATATATTTCTCTTCTTCTCTTAGGAACTACATGGATAATGAAGGTGTTGTGAATATGGGAGGGATGTGCTTCGGCCGAATTTGCTACATATTTTGGTTTTTTATATAATTTTCAGTTTTAGATGTTTAAGATGCATGGAAACTATATACTTTGGTTGGATATGTTTGTGGTTGGAAAAATATTAGATGTTTGTGGAGGACGTGTGTGTACTGAAAGTTTGTGGTGTATGAACAATATACAGTTTATTAATATAAAATTTGAGTTTTCTAGTTATTTGATGTATGTATATCTTCTGGATTATTGATATTATGTGTGTCTTCGATTATATAATTATAAATAGAATTTTTGCTATACAAAATTTAGCTTCTCTTGACGGTTATAAAACGTCAACAATTAACACAATCCTGCTGCAAGAGGGCTTTTCTAAACGCTAAAGGCCATCATCTAGGCCGGAGTCAAGAAAAGTTTTTGCCTACGTTGACGGTTTCTAAAAATGCTATCTTGACGGCTAAAACAGTCAAAAAAATTACTTCATATGACGGTCAAAAACCGTCAAGAAAAGCCATGTCAGCGACCGTCAAGAAAAGGGGGGTCTTTTCTTGACTCGGCCTAGTTGACGGATCCGCAGCCGTCAAGATACCATTTCTTGACGGGGAAAACCCGTCAAGAAAAGCCTTTATTCTTGTGACATTACTCAAGCCAAGCACCCAAACTAACAATGTGCTCGCACAACTACAGCCCATACATCATTGTCGGTTCATGCTAGTGCACTAAGCCCAGCAATTGTAACTATATTCACATGCTATGGTTCAGCCATCCCAACCCATCTAAACACAGAGTCTGCTAGCCAGACTCTTAAATTTAGCTAACCAGCCAACTCATGAAGTCTTTTAAAAGAAACACTTGATCCCTTCCCTAGAAGCCTCTCAAAGCCAACCCTGGAAGCTTGATTACAGAATCTGTGGTTAACTAATCTTACCAAGAATGATCTCAAGATTACAATATACATTCGAACCCATAGCCACAATATCCGAATGAAGACCAGCTACTACCCAGAGTTTAGAAAGAATAGAGCATAGCAAAAATCCAATCTCACAAGTCTCACTAGAAATTATACAGAAAGTTTACATAAATATACAAAAAAGGAATAATAATTCAAAGTAATTCCCAGATCATGCCATTGCTATTCCGTACTCGATGCCTACTGTACCGGACACAACGCTCCTGATGGACATGAACAGCCTTACGACACACGCTGATTGGACACGCATACGACACCAAACTTGGTCATGACTGGCTGTCATCCTTGCTCTTTTTCATCCCGTCTCATCCAACTTAATGCCACTGACACCATGTGACACCAAAAGGATTGGTCCCAACTATGGTCTGACACAATCAAAAGCTTGACACGAATGAAAAGCCAGACACAAAAATCGACAGCCTGCAACCCGACCAAACTCCACCAGTTCGACCAAAACAGATTTAATCAAGAATCCATGACGACATTTGCAGCAAAGGAGAGGGCAGGGCAATACCTGAGATGAAACTACACTTCCAATCATAATTCGAAAAGGCAGATACGATCTTAGGAAATCGGACACCGCTTTCATGTCCAGATGATTCGAGATTCTGCTTAGGCATTCTGTCGAACTGATTTAGGGAACACACAGGAAATGAAACAGAGCTAAATTTTTAAGAATTCTTTCAAGAAATCAGAACTAAAGATTTGGATCAACAGAGAAACTAATCAATTCTTGATACATACCAAAAATCAAGAATCTAAGCTTGATCCTAAGCTCTCAAATGCTTGAGAAGAATCGATGTTGTCGAACTCAAAGTCGAAAACAGATCTAAGAATTTAAAACAGCCAACCGATCATCCCTCCCTAATTCGTTCATCGATCAGAGATATAACAGAGCTTCAATAGAGAGTGTCGAATCAAGAACTCACCATTGCCAACGTGTAAGGAGAGATCACCAGTAGTCGTCGCCGTCGCAGCATGCACAGCCAAGTGCCGTCGTGGAGCAATCGTCATCACTGGAAAGACCCGTGCAATCGAGCGTCATCGAAATGAAATCACCACAGTAGAAGTGGGTACCTAGCCGAGAGAGTCGTCGACGGAAAGATGGGGTCACTGTCGGGAATTCGTCGTCGAGTGATGATCCCGCCGCCTAACGGTGGTGGAGGACCCGCCTGGTTGCCACGGCTAGGAAGGAAGCCTCGCCATGACTGAATAACTAGGGTTAGGGTTAGGGTTAGGGCTGGAAGAATTGGGGAAAGGGAATGATGAAGAGCTCTCGAGCTCTGTTGAAAGAAATAATCAGCTTCTCTCCTCTTCCTCTTGATATATATACAAAGAAGAAAAAAATGGTGATTTGCAATTAGATCCCCCTCCCATTTATAATTTACATAAAACACCCAAAAGTTGTTAGGGAAGGATAAGGTTGTTAGAAAGTTTGTTACAAGGTTGTTAGAATCTTGAGAAACACTAATTAGTTGGAAACTTGGACAATAATCCAATTTAGTTATTCCCTAGAACTAATGATAAAATAATCTAAAATAATATTAGGAATTATAATATTAAACAACTTGAATATTGTTTAATCAAAATATTAGAAATAGTTTAAAAATTTACGAAACTGGAAAAGTGGGGTTACAAATCTAACCCCTTACAAAAATTTCGTCCTCAAATTCAAGGGTAAAACACGATACCAAAATGACACAAGGTTTTAAGATTTAGGCATGAGTATGAATACGATCAATGACCGGTATGAAGATTTGAATATCCTGACAAAATAAATGGATACAAGGGCACGATTGATAATGATCAAAATTTGTCAGGCATGAAACGAAATGAAATTAGTTAAGACCAAACACGAAATTTCAGGCAGGAAATTGAAGTGACATGGTCTAAAATAATCAAAAATCCAATAAGCACGAGATGGAATGAAGTTTAAATTATGACTTAGAAGCATAAAACCATGAAGGCATGATCTTTGAAACACGATCAAACTCGAAAGTTTTGCACAATTGGCTAGAACAAGATAGACAAGTCATGATTAGTTAGACATGATTGAGGCCAAAATTTAGATAAACACGATTGAAATATAGGTACAATTTAAGATCCAGTAAAAAAATCAAAATCTAATAATGTGTATTTTTGAGAAAATCAAATAATCCGACAATAAAATACAAGAAGGAAAATTGCAAAGGTCGATTTGAAAAAATCATGTGGAAACTACCCATGAGGTATTAGTATCAAATCAAGAAAAACATACAAGGATTTGTGATTCTCGAAAAACAATAATCATATAAAAAAGGAATAGTCTCCATATCCAAGAACATATAGGTATTTGAAATCACTTTGCATAGAATCCTACCCCGCCAGTATATATCTGACTGCAGTGGACTTTTGGCTCCGTGACTCAAATAACAATATGTCACCGAATATTTGTCAACCTTATCTATTTTCCAATAATCATTGACGAAACAACCCAAGAGATCAAGATATGAAGAATATGACAAAGTCTCAATAATACTCAAAATCCATGAATGTCTGAAATTACTTCAACTTAGAGTTCCTGCCACGCCAGTGCGCTGCTGGCTGCAGTGAACTCTCAGTAAATGTAGTCCAGATAATGACTGCAACGCGCAACTGCCAGACCCCATTAGATCATCGAATAATCTCAACCTTATCTATGGGAACTTAAAATTTCAAAAATTCAAAATGAGTTCCGGTAGTCTAAGTCAAGATAAAAGGTGATGTTATCTGCTTTTTAGAAACAAAGGGAATTTATAGGTACTAAGGTGAAACAAGGGATCCCATCAAGGAGTAGTGAGTGCTAAATGGTACAAACAAAGAGATTTTAAATCTTGAACAGGGAACGAAGTTCAATAGTAACCGGAATCTTAAATAGCAAACAACCTCAATATAGGGAGAAAATCTCGAATAGATAACAAAGTTCGGATGGTGAACAGAAAGCAGAGTACAGATTAGAAATAAAATCTCGAAATAAGAAATAATTCTCGTATTGAAAACAAAGTTCAACAAAGTCTCGAATAACAACGAAATTCCGAATAGATAACAAAACCTCAAACGAAATCAAGGTCCCAAATAGGGAAAGGATCTCCAAATCTCGAATGGAATCAAGTTATGGATAGAAAAATCAATGGGTGAATAGGAAACAAGGTCGAAACAAAGTCGTAGACAGAATAATTTCTCAAATAGGAAACAAGCCACGAATAGAAAAAAAATCTTCAAAACTTCAAAGGAATCCTCAACAATGTCCTAAATAGGATGAAGTTCAAACAAGGTTTCGAATGAGGAACAGGGTTTCAAAATAAAATCTCGAGTAGGAATTAAAATCTCAAATAACACGAAGTTTGATGAGGGAACAAAATTTTCAGTTATGTGCCAACACTAAGAAGCAAAATCATAAATATGCAAACAATATCGAATAGTGGATTTCAAATAATTATCGAATTGTGGATCTGAAATAAGTTTACCGATTAGGAAACAATATCTCGAAATAAATTTCGAATATCAACCAAGATTTTAAAATATAAAACAAAAAGTTTTAAGAATGATCTAGGTGCCAAGAGGAATTTAAGGAAAACTGGATGGTGAATCACGATCCATGGTTTTCTCCAACCATGCAAAAGAAGCCTTCTGTCTTTAGTATTACTCCGGGACTGGAATCACTTCAACTGTTCTTCAACGTCCTAATGTAGACTGGTCCATGCTGAATCTAAAGAGGTTGGTCCCCTGCTGTAGTCCTGATGCTCCTCATGTGTGTCCTTGGGCAGTGTGATCAACCGTCTCCGGGCAATCTTTGACTTGATGGGCAGGCGATCCGTAGTACAAGCATAGCCTCCGTCTTTACGACACTCTTCATAGTGGTGTCCTGAGAGGTGACAGAAACTGTAAATGATCGTCGACTGGATCTGAATCTGAATCTCCCGCTGGGGCTGAAGAAGCGATGTATGAGTGTGGCGACGCTTTACGGATCCATAGTGTGCTATCCCCGTCACAAGTCTTCATGTCTTTCCTGAGCTTCAGTTTCTCTCTCGTTCTTTTCTGCGCTATATTCTGGATCTCCTAGCTAGTGGCTTCAATCTCCAGAGAAGTTGGATCCTCAGAAACTTGGATGATTTTCAGTTGCGGCTCCAGGTTCTCGATCTGGTCTCCTAGGTGCAAGATATACGCTCAGTGTCGAAAAGTCCAAGGATCCGAAGAAATCAGAAGTCCTTCCTGGCTTGCAGAGTGTATCCACAAGTCTAGCTTGGAAAATAATGGCATGCTCCCTCTGGTTGTCAAAAAAATCTTCAAACATCTCCGTCAACTACGTACTACCCATGGGGATAGTAGGGTGATAGAAGGTAATAGAAGCTCGAAACCCTCAAGTGTAGGTGGATCAACAATTCCGGTGTTGCGTGTTTGAATTATCTGAAAAACAAAAAACTGTTAACATGTCCTAAACCTAAAAGTAACAAGTGTTTATAGAATATAATACCCGATGTACCCAATTTTCTATGCTGTGATTCAAGTTTCCCTAGTTTAATCAAGTCCTCCAATAGTACTCTAATACCTAGGTACTATTAGGATGGACCTGCATGGGCCACCACTAAAAATATGTCACGACCCACTCCAATAATCGGACACGAGTCGGACACGCCTAGCCTTCGTCGTTAGACACGATGAAGTAAGCTGTACCAAATTAGTAAAATCTAACTAGATAAACATGAATGTGCACAATCACGGCATCTATAAAACTTTCCCACAAAGATCACCATAATCCACAAATCCATATAACATAAAGGTACCAGAGTCAACAGGAATGAAATATACTATGAACTCTAAAAACAATATCTAGGAATAAGCTAACCATTCTAAACCTGAAGCCTCTAGCTAAGTCATGTCTCCATCCTGCTCAGCAAAGATCCCGGACTCTGGCCCATAAGGTAGAATAATATCCTGTAAGTACACCTACAACATATCTAGTCAAGATAGGAGCAAGTACAGTTCTAGGTAATGAACAAGAACATTATGATATAAAATGTGTACAGTAGACATGAAATATGAAATACAGAAAAAAGAATATGAAGGTACAGGAATGTAGTACAGAAAAAAAAGTACAAGAATGTAAACCATGAACCTGAAGTACAAAATGACATGTGTACAATATTTAAAATACAACTAGCCTATGTGACCAGCTGGGGTGACTACAGGAATATGTATAGGAGTACATGAATATCGGTACGGCTTAGGACCCGTGTGCACGATGCGAGGCCTAAGCTATCTACATGAATAATAGAATGGAATTGGTCACATAGCTAGTGTATTTTCCCTTCCCGACACAAGTAAGTACAAGAACATCAAAGTACAAGGGTACAAGATATCGTGTCACATCGTATCATCAAGAGAGGTACAAGATATGTAAATGCACAAAACTATAGAAAGTACTTGCCTTGCTCAGGGTAATCGGGAATAAGTAGATCTGTATGACCACCTGATATTGGTACAAATTGGTTAAGTTCTAGATAATATCAAATAATTATCTATTTCTACCAGTAATCTAATCACTTATATCTAAACTAGCCAATTTATTGCTATTTAATAAAATATGAAAGAGTTTAAATCTATAAATATATTATACAGTCTAGCTTAAAATATTAATTAAGTAGACATATCTATTGGCTAGCTATGTATCATATAATAATTAGTCCAGGGAAAACCATATCATTATTTAGATAATGCTTATGCCTAAATGTTTTATTAGTAGGCTATTCATAGGACCGCCATATATACTAGTTAAACTAAAAGGAATATTATGTTAAAATAATAATTAGCAATATTTTATATTAAAATAGATAATAACATTTTCTGGAATACTACTATCAAATTTATTAAGGTATATAAATAATTAATAAACTGAATGATATAAACAACAATATGGAGGAAATAATCCAACTCGACCATAAGTCCCGAACTTCCCAACCTAGTCAAGCCCATTAGTTTGTGACCTAGCCAACAAATTTGTGTTGATTATAATGAACTGGAGCCAACCCACACTTAAGCCTAAATGGGCTTAGTTCATCTTCTTCTTGTAGGAATAGCATAGCTCAATTGAATTTCCACCGCATTGTCTAAATACTTGACCAAAACTTACCAAGCCAATACACTACAAAAAAATGACGATTCTTGACGATTTATAAGTTGACGGTCGTCGAAAACCGTCAAAAATAGTTATCTTGAGTTTTAGGTATACGTCAAAAAAGTACACATTTTAAGTTAATTTAGCAAATTTTTACGATAATAGTTGACGGTTTTGGAGGATCCGTCAAGAAACACAATTTTTTCTGTTGACGGATTGATAAAAACGTCAATTAATGTATGTGCAAAAAAATTGGCGCAAAATTTTTGCTGCTATAGTAGTTTTTTCAAATTTTTTATATTTGTTGACGGCTGTGGTTATTTTTTATGGAGAGGAGCAGCAAATTTTTCTCGAAACAACTCCTCTCTCCATTTCTCCTCCTCTCCTCTTCGAGTCCTTTCCTCTCTTCCTCCCTTTATTTCTCCTACTCTCTCTTCGAGCCCAGCCGTTCCGATCCCGGTCATCGAAGAAGCGGAGCACTCCGCCGTGCCATCTCTTGTCGTCCTCCCCCTTACAAAAAAAAGCGATCTCGGAAGGAAGAAGAGGTCCGGTGGGAAGAAAAAGAGGCACGACGGCGTGCTCCGCTGCTTCGACGCCGCGATCAAACATTGACATTGTTTTAGCCGAGAGGCAGATTTTGACGACGATGACGTCGACCTCGAGGACATGAGGTACCATTTCTTAGGTTTTGTTAGGGTTTCTCTCTGTTTTTGGGTTAGGTTGATGATATAGATGAAAAAAGAACTTCTTCCTCTTTTGATTTCTACAAATTTGTGAAATTTTTTATTTTAGGGATTTGAAGTTGGTTCCATTTCTTGATTTCTGAAAATTTGTAAAAATTTTCTTTTTAGGGCTTTGAAGTTGGTTCTATTTTAGGAAAGATCTAAAATTTATCATGTCAAGAAGGGAAAGGTGGATCACATCCGCTTCAACAAGGACGACGATGTCAAGCGATGACAAGTAGCGGTTCCCTCTCTTGGAAGTCCTCCGTCGTGCCACAATAGATATGAGATAAGACATTTTTGTGTTTACTTTGCATTGTCGAAGTCAAAATTGACCTAGTTTTTCTTAAATTTATTGTTCGAAAATTTTAGGATTTTTATGTGTAAGAACTGATGTTGATGATCAAAAACTTTGCATAAGTGATCATTTTTTGTTCGGTAGTTTCTTTGTTTTGAAAGACAATAGAGAATTCGATGTTCCGGTGCAAGAGAACGCGCTCGATGCCCTAATTGCCTTCTTGAAGGCTACAAATGTTGATGCCGAAAGGTATAACTCCTCCTCTCATTTTTTTTCTTTTCCCTTTAAATTTTCCCATTATATGTTCTGCTATGACATTATTATTGCCAAAGAAATGGTTGTATAAGATAAGTGTTAACTATAATCTTTAATGTGCTTAGTAATCCATTTCTTTCTTTGAGGAGCATTGGTTGTCCATTTAATGTGCTTAGTAGCTGCAATTACAACATTGTGTTAGCATCCAAAGGTGAAAGTGGAGACATGGCCATAACTATACTGCGAATAATTAGACATGGCAACTATACTAGTATGCTGGTGTAGTATCATGCGTCTGTGCCAAAGTAACCACCATCTATGAAACAATTAACTTTGCCAAAATAATAGGTAGTATGTGTATATGAACCTATTCATGTGTGTGTCGGGTTCCTGAAAATGCAGCAGCAGCTACCTACGGCAGCAGTAGCTGTACAGAGCTGCAACAGCAACGAGTGCAGTTCCAGTACATATCAGAGCACTGTTTGGGTGTGTGCATCAATTTAGGTCTGTGTACCATGGGTATTTGAGCACTAATGTTCAAACTGGAAAGAGTAAGCTTGAACTCAATGGAAGAAAATAAATCATATAAGCTATCAAAAAATACTTGGGATATTGAGTTATTATTCTAATAGTTGGAACTCTATTATAGAACAAAAGAACATGATTAATAGTAGGTATACATGAAAGAATATTGTGCAATCTAATTAATAGAAACTGGAAAGCAACTAGAACTAGCAAAAGGTCGTCATGAGTAACAAGTCAAGAGAACCAAATTGGCAAATAACATTGATATGTTGATCATCGAATCGTGAAATCTCAGAAATTAAGATCACAAATATCAATGACAATTAAAAGCGACAATTTGAATGTTCTAAACTACTTATCAAAGTCAAATCAGGTATCAAAGCCTAGAGGGTATTTGCTATAGGTACTAATGCCATCATTTGGGAGAGTGTTTCCTGTAGAAACATTTGGGGGTGTCATGTATCCTTTAGGCAAGTGAAATTTGGGTGATTGGTGTGTAGAAGATATACTTGTGGGTATCTACATAGTGTGCAGCATAGCAGCAGCAGGTAAAATCTTGTGTGTAAAAGAATATATACTTGTAGGTATCTACTACAAACGATTCTTTGTTTTGTTGTAGTTTACCTTGATTTAAGATGGATATCCTTCACAAAATTTGTTTTGTAGACTTGCTTGATATTTTGACATTATAGGTGCCAACATTATTGGAGATAGTATGAACAAAGTTGTATCTGATATAACAACCTGACCTACTTGCTAGCTTTTGTTGGATATGATCTTGTTTGAAACTTTAACACTGCACAAAATTTGATAGCCTTCTATTTTCCTGGAAGGACTCATGATAAATGCAAAATCCCTAAAACATTTGTGTGTTATTCAATTATAAGTATGCAAGTCAGTTACAATACGTAGCAGAAAAAGAAAACATTGCCATATGGAGGAAAAAAATAACGAAAGATAAGGACTAGAAAGCCAGTTTCCAGTACACCAGTATTGTTCCAATGAATATCAGTTTCGACAGTTTTGGAGTTTTTGAAAGGCTAGTTTTGGTAGTTTTAAGATTGGTTTTCAGATGATAATAAAACTAAATAGTCAGTAAAATATCAGCCAAGGAACAGTCTTTAACTTCCCTTAGTGTAGGATGGAATCTTGCAAAAATATCATCATAAGTTTGACATAGAGAACCAAATAGAACGAGGCTTAATATAATCCAAACGAACTCCATAATGTTGAATATGTGAAGCAACAATTTAGAGAATGGAGGACCTAGAAAATTTTGATAATATGTAACCATGGGACATTTTTTTCAAGATTTATTAGCTACAATATATAGGTTTCTACACAAGATTATGTTTTGCAACAATCAAAGATGCTTTATATTTCTGAATGTTTCAGTGTACCTTGATTTTTCTAAGCCTTATGTTTCAGTACTTTGAATTTCTAAGCCTTTTATGAGTTATATTTTTTGATGTCTTCATGAGCTTTGTTGTTCATTTTAATGATTCAGGTTTAATGATTCTGAATATGTTGACAACTTAACATCTCCAACCCATATCCCTTACTCCATATCCCCTGATACTAACCACTCTAGTTCACAATTTCAAACTACAAGCAGTGATGCACAGAGTTCTCCATTCATCTGACAACCCAAATTCTATGTTTTCATAACCAGAATGTGTATCTACCCACAACCCATATTCTCTAAGATTTTACAGGGAACAACGTTTAGGCCATCAAAAACTTAACTCGGAATGATATAAACATGGTGTGAACTCCAGAGATGCGTAATAACACAGTTCACAAATTTATTTTTATTATATTAAATAAAGCAAATTGAATATCAATCTAAAAATATGCAAAAAAATTTAAGTATGCAGTAAACTTCATCAAACTGTCAATCAATGGAAAGAAGTTTCAGTTGGAAACATACTTCTTCACCATTTTTAGCCATCTTCTTCACCATTATTATGTCAGTAATCAAACCAAAGTAGAAAAAAGATTCATCTTCTCACCATTTTTAACTATAATCTTGGACTTTTGGTGGCTTGGTTGATTCAACTGATATCATATTTTGTTAGTCATCCTAACTTCTTTTAAATTTTGAACTAGAATTTGATTATTGTATTGACTTGTAGGCCTCGTGGTTATTTTATTTTGTTCTCAGTTATTAATTTATACAAACATGGACACATAAAGGATTAAATATTTCTCTTTTCTCTTAGGAACTACATGGATAATGAAGGTGTTGTGAATATGGGAGGGATGTGCTCCGGCCGGATTTGCTACATATTTTGGTTTTTTATATAATTTTCAGTTTTAGATGTTTAAGATGCATGGAAACTAGATACTTTGGTTGGATATGTTTGTGGTTGGACAAATGTTAGATGTTTGTGGAGGACGTGTTGGATGTACTGAAAGTTTTGGTGTATGAACAATATACAGTTTATTAATATAAAAATTAAGTTTTCTAGTTATTTGATGTATGTATATCTTCTAGATTATTGATATTATGTGTCTGTTCGATTATATAATTATAAATAGAATTTTTGCTATACAAAATTTAGCTTATCTTGACGGTTATAAAACGTCAACAATTAACACAATCCTGCTGCAATAGAGCTTTTCTAAATAGCTAAAGGCCGTCACCTAGGCCGGAGTCAAAAAATGTTTTTGCCTACGTTGACAGTTTTTAAAAACTGCTATCTTGACGGCTAAAAACAGTCAAGAAAATTACTTCATATGACGGCCAAAAACCGTCAAGAAAAGCCATGTCAGCGACCGTCAAGAAAATGGGGGTCTTTTCTTGACTCCGGCTAGCTGACGGATCCGCAACCGTCAAGATACCCATTTCTTGACGGGAAAACCCATCAAGAAAAGCCTTTATTCTTGTAGTACATTACTCAAACCAAGCACCCAAACTAACAATGTGCTCGCACAACTACAGCACATACATCATTGCCGGTTCATGCTAGTGCACTAAGCCCAACAATTGTAACTATATTCACATGCTATGGTTCAGCCATCCCAACCCATCTAAACACAGCAAAGTCTACTAGCCAGACTCTTAAATTTAGCTAACCAGCCAACTCATGAAGTCTTTTAAAAGAAACACTTGATCCCTTCCCTAGAAGCCTCTCAAAGCCAACCTGGAAGCTTGATTACAGAATCCGTGGTTAACTAATCTTACCAAGAATGATCTCAAGATTATAATATACATTCGAACCCATAGCCACAATATCCGGATTAAGACCAGCTACTAACCTAGAGTTTAGAAAGAACAGAACATAGCAAAAATCTAATCTCACAAGTCTCACTAGAAATTATACAAAAAGTTTACATAAATATACAAAAAATCGAATAATAATTCAAAGTAATTCCCAGATCATGCCATTGCTATTCAACGTACTCGATGGCCTACTGTACCGGACACAACTCCGGATGGACCGAACAGCCTTACGGACACGCATATGGACACACACTGATCTGGACACGCACACGACACCAAACTTGGTCCTAACTGGCTGTCATCCTTGCTCTTCTTCATCCCGTCTCATCCAACTTAATGCCACTGACACCATGTGACACCAGAAAGGATTGGTCCCAACTATGGTCTGACACAATCAAAAGCTTGGACACGAATGAAAAGCCAGACACAAACAAATCGACACCCTGCAACCCGACCAAACTCCACCAGTTAGACCAAAACAGATTTAATCAAGAATCCATGACGACATTTACAGCAAAGGAGAGGACAGGGCAATACTGAGATGAATCTACATTCCAAACATGATTCGAAAAGGCAGACACGATCTCAGGAAATCCGACACCGCCTTTCGTGTCCAGTTGATTCGAGACTCTGCTTAGGCATTATGTCGAACCGATTTAGGGCACACACAGGAAATGAAACATAGCTAAATTTTCAAGAATTCTTTCAAGAAATCAGAACTGAAGACTTGGATCAACAGAGAAAACTAATCAATTCAAATTGATACTTACCAAAAATCAAGAATCTAAGCTTGATCCCAAGCTCTCAAATGCTGGAGAAGAATCGATGTTGTCGAGCTCAATGTCGAAAACAGATCTGGAAGAATTTAAAACAACCAACGATCATCCCTCCCATCCTAATTCGTTCATCGATCAGAGATATAACAGAGCTTCAATAGAGAGTGTCGAATCAAGAACTCACCATTGCCGACGTCGTGAGAAGAGATCACCATAGTCGTTGCCGTCGAGCAATCATGCACAGCCAAGTACCACCGTGGAGCAATCATCGTCGCTGAAAAGACCCGTGCAGTCAAGCATCGTCGAATGAAATCACCGCAGTAGAAGTGGGCACCTAGCCGAGAGAGTCACCGACAGAAAGATGGGGTCGCTGTCGGTAATTCGTCGAGTGATGATCCCGCCGCCTAATGGCGGTGGAGGACCCACCTGGTTGACGCGGCTGGAAAGGAAGCCTCGCCATGACTGAATAACTAGGGTTAGGGTTAGGGTTAGGGCTGGAAGAATTGGGAAAGGGAATGATGAAGAGCTCTCGAGCTCTGCTGAATAAATCTCTCTCTCCTCTTCCTCATGATATATATATATATACAAAGAAGAAAGAATAATGATTTGCAATTAGATCCCCCTCCCAATTATTATTTACATAAAACACCCAAAAGTTGTAGGGAAGGATAAGGTTGTTAAGAGTTTATTACAAGGTTGTTAGAATCTTGAGAAACTAATTAGTTGGAAACTTGGACAATACTCCAATTTAGTTATTCCCAGAACTAATGATAAAATAATTTAAAATAATATTAGGAATTATAAATATTAAACAACTTGAATATTGTTTAATCAAAATATTAGAAATAGTTTAAAAATTCATGAAACTGAAAAGTGGGGTTACAATTATAGATACTACAGAGCAGTCGTTTCGTAGTCAATTCCATGTTCATAACAGAACGATAGAAATAAAAAAAACGATACTCTTCGCCTTGATCAATCCTGAGTGTATATACAGAGCAGTCATTTCGTAGCCAATTCGATGTTCATAACAGAATGATGAATCCCAAAAAATTATACTCTTCACTTTGATTACTTCTGAGTAGTTGTAGACCATTTTAATGTTCAGCTTCAGACCTAAAGTCCCTGAACTTTTCGAATGCTTTATCCTTCGACTGGAGAAGACATGTGAACATGCACTTCGAGAAACACTTCGAACCGTCCTCCGTGGAAAATTGATAAAAGTCACAGATATCTGATTGTACTAAATCCAAAAGATCTATACTTTAGTTCAATCGTCTGAGCAGCTTCCTGACAGTCTTGTCTCTGCACAGAACCTCCACCCCCTTACCCCCACATTCTGGATATAAGGGCATCTTGAGTCTGCTTCTATCATAGAACAACTCTTAGTCCATTCAATGAAGTAACTTCATCGCTATTAGCAGTAGATTAAACATCCTTCAGTACCGAACATCTTCTCGAAGTACGTTCCTCGCCAAAAAATGCCATATGGCTAGTAGGAATTTCCTCTTCAAGTCTGTATCAGACAACAGACTTCCTAAGATCAGATATTCGAAAATCTCTGGTGCATGCAACATGCATTCCAGTGTCCTTGCCGGTGGTCCATAACCAATGTCTCTATCTTTAGATCTTCTACTAGATATACGTTTGCCATCGAAACATGGGTCATAACAAGGCTCATCCTTGGTGAACAGTTCCTTCGAGAGCACACGTGGTCAGATGCACTAGTGCCCAACCACTAGTCAGCTACCATGCTAGATAACTCAACCTGTGCAACAATAACAACAAGTTAAGTAATCAAACCAACCAAGTTTAGTAATCAAACCAACCAAGTTTAGCCGTACCTGCTATTTTGGTTTGGGCTTGGCCCTGCAATCTTTCTTGAAGTGGCCCTTCTTTCCACAGCTGAAGCAAGCCCCATCGCCTTTAGGCTTTGGCTTGAATTAAGCTAACTACACCATTAGCTGGTGATAGTCCTTGGCTCGTCTTCAACATGAATCCAGTTCAAGAGGCGTTCGAGATCCACCTCCATCTTCTTGTGGTGCATGTCCACGATGAACTTGCTCCACCCAGGTGTTAGCTTGGCAAAAATACCCCCGAAGACGAAGGTCATCCAACAGCATATCGTCATCCGCCTTGTAGAGATTCTCTATAGATTCTCAGACGTCCTTGGCATGTACCGTCTTGCTCTGCCAGAGAGTCCTCCATAAAGTTCAAGATAAGCAACTTGCAAAGGTTGTTATCTTTCCTCTACTTGGATTGCAGAACAGTGGCCTCGGTGACCCTTTGAGCATGTCACCTTCTAGAATTAAAGGCTCTGAATCTGTCAACACGTAGTCGACGCTCACAAGTTGAAGATTTAGGCTGGCATTTCTCTTCCAGACGTTGTAATGCTCCCCGTCAAACTTCTCAAGTTTGTTAAAACTTGTGTCGAAAAGGTTTGCACAGTTGTTCTCCATTAGATCTATTCTTGCTTTGAGATTGTTATTCCCGAAACATATCTTAGATGGAAGAACGTATTTTGGCAACACTTTGAAGAAGGTACACAACTGAGATCCCGGAGGATTCAAAGAGACGAAATCAAACGTAACACTTCCAGGAAGGCACAAATAAATTTTGTGGCAGCAGCGGCGAAAGCCCACAAAAGGTCTATTAGATCAGAGAAGATCTCAGTCCACAAAAGGTCTCTGATTAGATCAGAGAAGATCTCGTTCTTTCTCTTTAATGGGATAGAACGAGTTACAAGTGAAGAAGAGAAAGAAAGAAGAAAGTGAAAGGCAGTTTTGCTGGGGTGATGCAGATCACCGTTGCTCAAAACAAGATTCGTGTTTATACGATCCGCTTCTAGGAGCTATCAAGTTCTTAAAGAACTTGAACTTCTGGAACGCTCGTTACTCAAATTTTGTGACTTGAACGGGCTCTCTGGACTTCACGGACTCCCTTAACTCTCTTCTTTGGTGCATCTTAGAAAGGAGGTCAGGGGGCTCTATCTATGGAGTGGAGTGAGACTTCACCATTTCTCATATCCGATGTGGGACTAAAATATCACTCTAAAATAGAGTTTGATATTTACATCATCCCACAATCAGCATAGTCGAGTGCCAGTCCACGTCTAAACCCCCAAATACACGTCCGTGCATGCACGAGGCATCCTCGAGTCCGTGTCCGAGTCCGATTTCAAATGATAAAAATCAACTTGCATCCTTGTTGGAATTAATCATTTTTCCTTCTAGGAAAATACTCCCACGTAACACTCACTTGTGCCCTACCATACCTCATGTGAATACCTCAACACAAGCAATGCATTATATTAGATACTTGTTGGAGTGGGTGGGGTTCCCACCTATGTGGAGAATACCCGGAGAGCGACGAGCGCCATCCGTGTGTCGGAGAAGCTTGGGGAGTGCATGGATTTTATTTTGGCACATATATGGTAAGGAAATATATGATTGGATTCCATATTTACTTTGATTATATATTTATGATTGGACCCTTCATATAGTAGCTTTCCATATTATTGGGTTTCCAATTATGGTAAGCAATTATGATTGGATTTCCATTAAATATATGATTGATTTATATTGGAAGTTTCCATATATATTGGCCTTCCATGTATGGGTTACCAAGGGCTTATAAAAGGGTGATGCATGCTAGTTGTAAAATCATCTTAAAAACAAAGAGTGCTTTACAATCTTTGTGAGAGAGAGAGGATTAAGGACTATTGTGAAGGAGAGATTGCTTCGAATAATTTTTCGGCATCTCTTGTTCTTCGGAGTCCGCAATCAAAAATTTTCTTCTTTCAAGTGAGTTATGGTGATCCGTGTTGGATCGGGAGGAGCTTGTAGAGGGTATTCTTTTTATTCCATTTGTGGAGGTTCTTCAGGGTTGGACTCCGATCGTCCCATGATTTTTTTCGTAAGGGTTTTTCACGTCAAAAATCTTTGTGTCTGCGATTGTTTGGCATTTTTGGTTTGTGTGCTTTTGCTCGGTTCTCTCGCAGGACTTTCTAGTTTGGGGGAACGGTTTTCCGCGCTTCATTCCCAATAGAGTGGTATCAGAGCTTTGGGTTCAAAGAAGTGTCAGGAGTTGACAGTCAAACCAGGAAGCAGAGATGAACGCGAAGCCGGTGCGCATGGTGAACCTGAACAGTACCAACTACCATTATTGGCGGAGCAAGATGAAGGATTTGTTGTTCGTCAAGAAGCTGCATCTTCAGTATTTGCATCCGAGAAGCCCAGTGACAAATCCGATGAGGACTGGAACTTCGAGTATATACGGGTGTGGGTACATACGGCAGTTCATTGACGAGAACGTGTACAACCACGTTGCCAATATTGAGCATGCAAAGACGTTGTGGGAGAAGCCGAATCTTTGTACGCAAAAAAGACCGGGTAAACAAATTGTTCCTGATCCGGACGATATGGGTCTGCGGTACAAAGATGGTGCATCCATTACGGATCACTTGAGTGAGTTCCAGGGCATGGTACCAGCTATCCTCGATGGAAGTCAAGTTCGACGATGAGGTTCAAGGACTTTGGTTGCTATGTACATTGCCAGACTCGTGGGAGACCATACGAGTATCTATGATCGCTTCTGCTCCGGAAGGCATTGTCAGTCTGGAGTTTGCCAAGAGCGGGGTACTGAATGAAGAGATGCGAGACGTTCTCAGGGCACTTCATCCATATCCCATCACTCAGAGGCACTAGTTTCGGAGAGCCGCGGAAGGGGCAAAAGCAGGGTCCAGGTGGCAGCAGAGACAAGAGCAGGGGGAAGTCCAAGGGTCGGTACGAGGACTCGGAGTGTTACCATTATGGCAAGAAGGGCCACATCAAGCGGAACTGTTTCGCTTGGAAAAGAAAGAAGAAGGGCGACAAGGGGAAGCAAGATGAGAACACTACAGCGGCGGCTTCGATACATGGAGGCGATGTGATCGTCGTAGGTGATGAGGTTATCACAAACCTCGCCTGCAATGACAATTCTTGGCTGGTGGACTCAGGGGCTTCAGCGCATGTATCTCACAACAGGGCACTATTTGCCACTTATACGACAGGCGACTATGGAGTGTTGAAGATGGGCAATGGAGATGTGTCAAAGGCGGTTGCCATTGGAGATGTACATTTGAGGACGAAGACGGGTATTCTTATTCTCAAAGATGTTCGTCATGCTCCTGATATCCATTTCAACCTGGTGTCGGTTGGAAGGTTGGATGATGAGGGATTCTTCAGTCTCTTCAAAATAGTCAATGGAAGCTTTCCAGAGTTCGATGGTGATTGCCAGAGAAAGCAAGAAGTCCGTCTCTACTATATGGAGGGGAGCGCACAGGGGGCACAGGAGGTGAACGCAGTCAGTGATGCGTCTACCGAGTTGTGGCACAGGCGGCTCGGCCATATCAGCGAGAAAGGGATGAGCTACTTGGTGAACAGAAGGTGATTCCAGGGCTCAAGTCTATAAAGTTGGAGAAGTGCACGCACTGCTTAGCTGGGAAGCAAAATAGGGTGTCTTTCCAAAGTCACCCAAGTTCAAGGAAGCCGACGTTGCTCGAGTTGATTCACTCAGATGTCTGCGGTCCTATGAAGGTAAAATCTATTGGTGGTGCTTCTTACTTTGTAACTTTTATTGATGAATGTTCCAGGAAGGTTTGGGTCTATGCCTTAAAGACCAAGGATCAGGTGCTTCCTACTTTCAAAGAGTTTCAGCCTCTGTTGAAAGAGAGACGGGCAAGAAGTTATTGTGTGTTCGGTCCGATAACGGCGGCGAATACATTGGTCCCTTTGATGCTTATTGCAGAGAGAAGGGGATACGACACCAGAAGACTCCACCCAAGACACCTCAGCTCAATGGTGTAGCGGAGCGCATGAATAGGACACTGATGGAGAGGGTACGGTATTTGCTGTCAAAGCAAATTTGCGAGCTGTTATTGGGGTGAGGCTCTTCTCACAGCTCTTATGTTATTAATTTGTCTCATAGTGCTCCTTTGCAGGGTGATGTGCCTGACAAAGTATGGTACGGCAAAGAGCCGTCATACAATCACCAGCGAGTGTTTGGCTGTAAGGCCTTCGTACATGTACCGAAGGACGAGAGGACCAAACTTGAGCCGAAGAAGAGGCGATGCGTCTTTGTCGGCTACGGTCGGGATGAGTTTGGCTATAGACTCTACGACCCGGTGGAAGAAAGCTCTACAGAAGCAGACGTGGTGTTCGTCGAGGATTAGACCATGACCAACACTCAGGATTCCGAGACGCCTTCTGAGGCTGAGGAATTGCCTGAGTTAGAGTCATTTCGCTTCGAGCAGTTTCTAGAGGACATCGCAGAGGATCCCATTATGGGGGAGCCAGTACATGGAGTTGCTCCCAACCTTGATCATCAGCCTGCTGATGGTGGTCAGGGTATCCCTCAGGAGGATGAGCATGCCGGGAGGCAGTTCTTATGGGGAGGAGGCTGTTGGTATACAGCCAGCACCAGTGGCTCCACTGAGAAGGAGCGACAGAGATCGTCGACCATCTACGAGATACTCACCGGATGAGTATGTGCTATTGACTGACGGAGAGAGCCCGAAAGCTTTGCAGAGGCTATGGAAGACGAACATAGGCAGGAGTGGATGGAGGCCATGCAGGAGGAGATGAGTTCCTTGCACACTAATTCTACTTATGAGCTGGTGCGGTTGCCAAAGGGCAGGAAGGCTTTGAAGAATCGATGGATGTTTAGAGTGAAGCAGACGGATGATGCTACTCGCCCTCGATACAAAGCGAGGCTGGTAGTCAAAGGCTACGGTCAGCGAAAAGGCGTAGATTATGATGAGATCTTTTTGCCTGTCGTCAAGCATTCGTCTATTCGGGTGGTACTAGCATTAGCAGCCAGTCTCGACTTGGAGGTCGAGCAGATAGACGTGAAGACGGCATTCCTCCACGGTGATCTTGAGGAGGAGTTGTACATGGAGCGGCCAGAGGGATTTTGTGAGAAGGGCAAGTCACATTTGGTCTGCCGGTTGAGAAAGAGCTTGTATGGTCTGAAGCAGGCTCCGAGGCAGTGGTACAGGAAGTTCGAGTCGTTTATGGGGAGCATGGTTATGCACGGACGACGTCGGACCATTGTGCATTTGTGAGGTATTTTGTCGAGGATGATTTCATTATTTTATTGCTCTATGTAGATGATATGTTATTAGTGGGTCGGAATGCCACTAGGATAGCGGAGTTGAAGCGCCAACTGGGCGCGGCCTTCTCTATGAAGGATTTGGGCACAGCGAAGACTATTCTTGGGATGGAGATCAGCCGAGAGAGAGTCCAAGCTGCTACATTTGTCCCAAAAGAAGTATATTCAACGGGTACTTCAGCGTTTCGGTATGGACGGGTCAAAGAAAGTGAGTTGCCCCCTTGCGGCTCACTTTAAGCTCACTGAGGAGCAGTATCCATCTATCGAGGACGAAAAGGAAGATATGGAGCGGGTTCCATATGCCTCTGCTGTGGAAAGTCTTATGTATGCTATGGTGTGTACGAGGCCAGACATCGCTCATGCAGTTGGCACAGTTAGCAGGTACCTTTGAAATCCTGGAAGGGTACATTGGAGTGCGGTCAAGTGGATTCTACGATACCTTCAGGGCACTGCCGATTGGAGACTTTCTTTTGGTGGTGACGAGCCGAAGCTGGTTGGGTATACTGACGCTGATATGGCTGGAGATGTAGACACGAGGCGATCGACTTCGGGCTATGTGATGATGTTTGCTGGAGGAGCGGTATCGTGGCAGTCGCGGTTGCAGAAGTGTGTTGCCTTGTCGACGACAGAGGCAGAGTACATTGCGGCGACGGAGGCTTGCAAGGAGTTGTTGTGGATGAAGAAGCTGCTGCAGGAAATAGGACTGAAGCAAGAGCAGTATACTTTGCTTTGCGACAGTCAAAGTGCTATTCACCTTGTGAAGAACCAGACATTTCATAGTCGGTCCAAGAACATCGAGACTCGGTATCATTGGATACGGGATGTGGTTGAGAAGAAGGATGCGGCGCTTGAGAAGGTTCATACTGATGACAATGGAGCGGACATGCTCACGAAGGTTCTTCCGAGGGGGAAGTTTGAGTACTGTAGGCAGATCGTCGGGATGACTACCTCCTCCACATAGTTGTGAAGGGGGAGATTTGTTGGAGTGGGTGGGTTCCTACCTATTGGAGAATACCCCGGAGAGCGACGAGCGCCATCCGTGTGTCGAGCTTGGGGAGTGCATGGATTTTGTTTTGGTACATATATGGTAAGGAAATATATGATTGGATTTCCATATTTACTTTGATTATATATTTACGATTGGACCCTTCATATAGTAGCTTTCCATATTATTGGGTTTCAATTATGGTAAGCTAATTATGATTGGATTTCATTAAATATATGATTGATTTATATTAGAAGTTTCCATATATTGGCCTTCCATGTATGGGTTACCAAGGGCTTATAAAAGGGTGATGCATGCTAGTTGTAAAATCATCTTAAAAACAATAGTGCTTTACAATCTTTGAGAGAGAGAGAGGATTAAGGACTATTGTGAAGGAGAGATTGCTTCGAATAATTTTTCGGCATCTCTTGTTCTTCGGAGTCCGCAATCAAAAATTTCTTCTTTCAAGTGAGTTGTGGTGATCCGTGTTGGATCGGGAGGAGCTTGTAGAGGGTGTATTCTCTTTATTCCATTAGTGGAGGTTCTTCAGGGTTGGACTCCGATCGTCCCGTGATTTTTTTCGCAAGGATTTTTACGTCAAAAATCTTTGTGTCTGCGATTGTGTTTGGTTTTTGATTTGTGTGCTTTTACTCGGTTCTCTCGCAGGATTTCTGGTTTGGGGGAACGGTTTTCGCGCTTCGTTCCCAATAATACTCACCATTTAGGTGGCGTTTGGTTCATTGTAATGTAATCGTAATCGTAATGGAATTGGGTTTGTAATGTAATTGAGTTTGTAATGTAATGGAATTACAATTACATTACTATGTTTGGTTGAAACATGTAATCAAACCATGTAATGTAATGTTAATTGCATTCATGTGTTTGGTTTACCATGTAATGTAATTGAATTTTAATTTAATATTTTTTTTAAAATACAACATAAAATTTAAAAAGTTGATCAATACAAAATTTCAAAAATTTAAAAAAAAGAAAAAAAATTAAAAATAAATAATAAAAAGGGGGAAAATGGTTTGTTTTCTGCTAAAAAAAGACCAAAAACGAAAAAAAAGACAAAAAATAAAAAACCAAAAATGACAAACGAACAAAACAGAAGGGAAAAAAACCAAAAATGAAAAAGTGATAAAAAAGAAAAACGACAAAAAAAAAGATCAAAAATGTGAAACCATAAAAGTGACCAATAATGATAAAAAAAATGACTAAAAACAAAAAATTGACAAAAAACAACAACAAATGAAAGGGAAAAAAGGACGAAAAACGACCAAAAACAAAAAGGGCAAAAAATGAACAAAACGACAAAAAAGAAAAAAAATGACAAAAAAAACAATAAAAAAGAGCAAAAAATAAAAAACGATAAAAAACAGAAATGACAAAAAACGAAAATACGAAAAAGACCAAAAACAAAGGGAATTAAAACGAGAAAAAAACACAAAAGATTAAAAAATTTACAAAAAAAATCCAAAACGACAAAAAGGAACAAAAACGACAAAAATGACATAACACAACAAAGAAAAAACGAGCATAAACGACCAAAAAAAGTAAAAAAAAGACCCCCAAAAAAGCAAAAAAATAAAAAAACGACAAAACATGGAAATCGACCAAAAACGATAGAAGACGATAAAAACGTGAAAATGGTCAAAACGTACAAGATCGACAAAAATCGATAAATAACATGCAGAAATGGCAAAAAATGTGCAAAATCGACAAAAACGATAAAAACGTAAAAAATTGACCAAAAACGATAAAAAAAAAACAAAAAATGAAAAAAAAAACAAACAAAAACAACCAAAAGAACAAAAATAACAAAAAATGAACAAAACGATAAAAAAGGACAAAAAACAAAAAGGACAAAACGACAAAAAAAAAACAACAAAAACGAACAAAAATGACAAAATGAACAAAACGACAAAAAATGAACAAAAAAGGACAAAAACGACAAAAAAAACGAACAAAAATGACAAAAAACGAACAAAAATTACAAAAAACGAACATAAAAAGACCAAAAAAACAAAAGGACAAAAAAGACAAAAAAAAACAAAAACAACCAAAAATGACAAAAAAAACGAACAAAAACGACAAAAAAGGACAAAACAACAAAAAAGGACAAAAACGACAAAAAAAACAAACAAAAACAACCAAAACGAACAAAAATGACAAAAAACGAACAAAAACGACAAAAAACGAAACAAAAAAAAAGGACAAAAACGACAAAAAAACCGAACAAAAAATGAAAAAACAAACAAAAATTACAAAAAACGAACAAAAACGACAAAAAACGAACAAAAAAGTGACCAAAAAAACAACAAAAAAAAAGACAAAACGACAAAAAACACAAACAATAACAACGAAAAACGACAAAAATGACAAAAAAACAAAAAAAGACAAAAAACGGACAAAAAGACAAAAAACGGACAAAAATAACAAACGAACAAAAACGACAAAAAACGAACAAAATGACAAAAACAACAAAAAAAATGGACAAAAACGACAAAAAACGAACAAAAACGACAAAAACAACAAAAAATGACAAAATCGAACAAAGAAACAAACAAAAACAACCAAAAAAACGAACAAAAATAACAAAAAAACGAACAAAAACGACAAAAAACAACGAACAAAACAACCAAAAACGACAAAAAACAAAACAAAAACAACATAAAATGACCAAAAACGAACAAAAATGACAAAAAACGAACAAAAACGTCCAAAAGCAAACAAAAATGACCAAAACAAACAAAAACAACAAAAAATGACCAAAATCGAACAAAAAGACCAAATTATAGCATACCAACCTTCCGCTTAAGTTGTAATGTAATTGCGATTACATAGATTTTATGATGTAATTGAGTTTAGAAGAAACTGATGTAATGTAATCATACTTGTAATCACGATTACATTACATCTATTTTTTTTTGTCCAACCAAACATCCGAGTTAGATTGACAACGTAATGCCAATTACATTACGTTGTCCAATCCTGCAAACCAAACGGGCCCTGTAGCCGATGTGAGACTATCTTTTCTAGTCTAAAGGCAAAAATACCAACAAAATTTTATGTGAG
Source organism: Iris pallida (assembly GCA_029216955.1). Lineage (NCBI taxonomy): Eukaryota > Viridiplantae > Streptophyta > Magnoliopsida > Asparagales > Iridaceae > Iris > Iris pallida. The sequence goes on along the minus strand of JANAVB010038416.1, from coordinate 6,962,661 downwards.
ATTATATTGTGAGTGTCTTGTGTGAGTGTTTGCTAGTGAACGATGCTGCAACAGGCCGAACTCAAATTACATTACAGTATAGTGAGCTCTACTCATTCAAGTGTGTACTTAAACTTCCATTCTGACCATATGTATATCAGTATATGGATGATACTAGTGGAGGATCAGCCAGTCGTCATGTCAGAATTCCGTATAGCGAAGTTTACTAAATAGTACTTCAATTATATCATTTGCTGCCAAAAAAAAGTTTTTGCATTTGGTCAAGTGCTTCTGTTATAAGCATATTAAACTCTAACAAGAAATTTCAAAAAATCAAGTAAAATTTAATTGAATCCAAAGGACTTCAATTCAATTTAGATATTTAATTAAAATTCTAAACGTTATTGTAACAGAAAATTTTTATGACGACAATATATTTAAATAAATTAGATAAAATGAAAAATATTTTGAAAGAACGAAACATTCAACATTGTCCAATTTTTGTCAGTAGCACTAACGAAAATTGAACATTGTCTAATTTTTGCTAGTGACACTGGCAGAAATTCAGCAGGTTTTGGTGTGTAAAATATGAGACTTTGGAGGATAATTATGTTACAATGGTACTGTTTGGGATTCATGTAGCTTGTCTAGCTGATTTGGTAGAGTGTGAAGCTCTTAACCGAGCCCATGGTGTACATTGGTTTTTTTTTAAAATAAATAAATAAATACACTAAACCCCTCATATGTTTCATGAGTATTATAGAGACTACCCCTATTCCAAAAATAATTACACTAACCAATCCTCTCCTTTAGAAAATTTATAAAATATAGAGGCAATTAGTGTTATATGTTTCTATTGAAAATAAAAATTATATGGGTGGTCCGTGTAATTAGTTTCAAAGTATGGATAGTTTCTGTAATAAGGGTGCGTTTGATTGCAAGGTGAAAAATATGTGGAAAAGAAATCAATTCCATGGAATTATTTTCCTACGAAAAAATTTCCATGGAATTTTAAAAAAATTTCATGGAAAACTTAATTTAGGTGTTTGATTGCCATTATTTTCCACGAAAAATAGTTATTTTCCATGGAAAATGACATTTTCCTATGGGTTGGACAAGTTTCATTTTCCACCATTTTAGATGAAAATATGGAAAATGATAGATTTTTGGAAAATAATTCCATGGAAAATTTACCCTATCAAACACTACAATTGGTGGAAAATTTGTGATGGAAATATTTTTCATGGGAAAAAAGCCCAAACAAACATAGCCTAAGTGTAACACATAGGAATAGTTAACGCAATTTGTCTAAAAAAATCAACGTCCATCTTGGAACTCGAACCACAACCATAAGGTTAAGAGCATACTTAATACCAAATAGTATTATTGTAATCTATTTAGTATTATTGTAATCTATTTTTTTTAAAGTCTCCAAAAAATTTACTATACCCATCCTCCCTTCGCCTCCCCGCTGGATTTTCGCTAGTGCCACTGGCGGAACGTTTTGTTCTTCCAAATTTTTTTAAATTTTTTCGTTTTATCTACTTCATTTAAACATATTATAATTTTCTGTTATTGTAGTCACTTGATCTGTGAATTGTGATGTTGGTTGTATAACTTTGTGAATACAATTGTAGCCATTTTACCTGGCTGTTTTTTATTGGCCTTTTTTAAAAAGAATAATTGAAATCAAATAATGTCATTACAAAAAAATTCAAAATTCCATAAAAATGTTAGTCCCGGGGCTTGATCAAAGATGGTAAAACAGATGCAACAGAGATCTACGATGATACAAAAACCAAATAACCGGATTACAATATGGAGGAGAAAAATAGAGAAGAGAAGATCTCTCGTTCTTTCTTGCAAACGTGTTGCAATTGGGACAGAACGAGGTACAAAAATCTAGAGAAAGATTAGATGAAGAACAGTTGCTGGGGTGTCAAAACACCGTTGCTCAAAGCAAGATTCGCCCCACACGAACTGCTTCCAGGAACCAGCAAGTTTGAAGAACTTGTGGAACGCTCGAAGTCACCTCTGTTCTGACTCCTCGGATGGACTTGCAATGGCGGCAGCAGCTCTCTCTCTCTCTTTCTCCTTTTCTGACTTATAATTTTCGTAGTAGCCACAAAGGAGGCCAGAAGAGAGTATATATAGAGAGAGGGTGGAAACCCTAGCCGCCTCTTCAGTTATGGAAAGATTGAATCAAATCCCAAAAAAATAGAAACGAGATTAATTCAAATCCCACAAGATAGCAACGAAATTAATTCAAATCCCAACAAAGATAGGATCTGAATTAATCGCATTGAATCAGTCTTTCCATAACTGACATGTCTGCACAGTCAGAGGAACCCTCCATGCGGCAGCAGCAGCAGCCTGGCCGCATGAGCCTCATGGCCGTATGGGCCGCATGGACCACAGAGCCGCATGGACACATGGCTGCATGGACCGCATGGACCGCATGAGTCGTATGGACCGCATGGACCGCATGTGCCGCATGAGCCGTATGGACCGCATGTGCCGCATGGACCGCATGGCCGTATGAGCCGTATGGCCGCATGAGCCGCATGAGGCCGCATATGAGCCGCATGCCGCATAAGACCGCATGGCCGCTATGAGCCGCTAAAGACTGCATGACTGCTGACGTGCTAAGTGCAAAGTGCGCCAACAAAATGCCACATTACGCCTCATGAGCCCATGAGCCCGAGTCCGAGTCGCTAAGCCCCTTTGGGGCTTAGCTCCAAATGGAATTAATTCAAGAGAATGACAAAAGCATTAATGCTTAATCCTTGGAGCCTTATTCTTACCTCCTAGTAAAATCACCCACATGGTTCCCTCCTTAGGGTCACCACCCCATGTGCATCTCTCAACAACACACCCAAGTATATATGTTGAGATAACTCATGGTGCATTTCCGATGTGGGACTAAATTTTACAAGGCATGTTGAGACCTAGCTCTCTCCATGTAAAGAAAGCACCAATAATCCTCCATATATCACAACATATATGTGTCCAAGATTGAGCGTTCCCCACAGTAACTGTCCATTTTGCATTAGGATAGATGTCGCTGACGACTTGAATCTTCCCGCATGGGTTAAATAACAATGTGATACAAGAATGGACTACGCATTGAATTCTGCACCACAATTGTAATTCTTCCCACTCACAAAGTGTAGTTACGTGTGCTTCTGGCTGCACATTAAAGGCCCTATGTCAGCCTGGTTTCAGTGTATAATTTTGGGCGTCTACGAGTTTACCCTCAAGAGACGGCCTGCTATCTCTGTCCATACACTATAGGTGAGTTCGTTATTAAAGAGACATGACATGAAGCCTTGCGCTTCTTTTGCGGTGCTACGCCGCTATGACATGGCCTAAAGCCGAGGCATTACCCCTACCCGGGAACCTCATCGTAGTGTCATACTACTGTAGCATAAGGTCACATCCTCTTTATAGTGCCATACTACCCAGCATGAAGCCTTAGGCTCCCTTGCGGTGTTACGCCACAACGACATGGCTTGCAAGGCCGAGGCTTTACCCCTATCTGGGTACCTTATCGTGGTGTTGTACCACTGTAACATGGGGACATCCTCCCCTTTGTAGTGCTGTCTATCCCTCTTTAATTTTATCATACAACATTAGGCTACCTACCTATTTGCGGTGCTACGTCGCTGTGACTTGGCTCACAAAGCCGAGGCATTACCCCTATCCGGGAACCTCATGGTGGAGTCACCCCACTGTAGCATGGAGTTACACTCCTTATGGTGCTGCGCTACGTGCTTCCTGTAAAGCACACCAGATATTCACTTTGCCTGAGAACTCATTAAGGCGTTTAAGCCATCCTCATCACAGGATCCGTTTTCCGCAGAAAATACATAATAGACAACAGTGGTTATGGGTCCGTAACCCTTCCATATTCCCAAGAACAAGTACCCACAGTTACCTGATAGTTTTCTAGTCAGTGGTCCTCCCTTGAACCGAAAGTTAGATGTCTAGTAGATTTCTCTTTGAACTAATAACATAAAACTTTATGGTAGGATTGCAAAGACACACTATCAGAATGCCTTTAAGCCCATCTTTCCTGCTGTGTCTTCGACCAGCTGGCGCTTGATGCCCTTCGTGAACGGATCCGCCAGGTTCTCCTGACTCCGAACATCGATCACTGCAATGACGCCTCTCTTGATAAGATCGTTCACTGTTCTGTGCTTCAACCGCACAGTCCTCTTCCCATTGAAGAGTTCATTTGATGCCCACTGCTGCTGTCGCCTGGTTGTCACAGTATATAGGTATCGCTGGTATCTGCTCTCCAACCAATGGAAGATCATACAAGAGCTCCCGAAGCCATTCTGCTTCATCTGCAGCAGCGTTAAGTGCCAAAAATTCAGATTCCATGGAGGAACGAGAGAGCATAGTCTGCTTCTTCGACTTCCACGATATAACAGCTCCACCCAGGGCGAATATGAATCCGCCTGTGGACCTCTCGCTTTCCACCTCTGAACACCAACTAGTATCACTGAAGCCTTCTACTACTGATGGATCTCCGCTGTAGTGCAGTGCATATGTCTGAGTCTTCTTGAGATATCTCATAATACGCTTCACAGCTTTCCAGTGCTCAATGCCTGGATTGCTAGTGAATTGACTCAGCATTCCCGCGGCGAAAGCTATGTTAGGCCTAATGGCAGTAGTAGCGTACATCAAACTCTCGATGACGCTAGCGTACTCCAGTTGCCTGACGCTTTCCTTCGAGTTTGGCACCAGCTTCTGGTCACCTCGGTACAGCGTATCAATTATAGGAAGATCATGATACCCGTAGCGAGTGAGCATCTTCTCAATGTAATGAGACTATGACAGTGCCAATCCAATGTCTGTCCGGATGATATTTAGTCCCAAGATAACATCAGCATCCCCCAAATCCTTCATACTGAACTTTGTCGAGAGGAACTTGTTTGTCTCCGTGACACAACATATATTCGTACCTAGGATTAGCATGTCGTCCACGTATAGACAAACGATGACTCCTCTTCCGTCAGCAAATTTCGTATAGACACACTTGTCTGTTTCGCTGACCCTGTAGCCATTTGACCTTATGACTTTGTCAAACTTCTCATGCCACATTTTGGGAGCTTGCTTTAAACCGTATAGAGATTTCGCCAACTTGCAGATTTTGTTTTCAAGACCTCTGACGACAAATCTTTCTGGCTGTTGCATGTAAATCTCTTCGGTCAACTCGCCATTCAGGAATGCTGTTTTCACATCCATCTGATGTATCACCAGCTTGTGTATTGCTGCAAGAGCAATTAACAATCTGATGGTTGTCATCCGGGCTACTGGAGCATACGTGTCAAAGTAGTCGATCTCCTGCTTCTGAGAAAACCCCTTGGCTACTAGCCTGGCCTTGAACTTGTCAATGGTTCCATCAGCTTTCATCTTCTTCTTGAAGATCCACTTGCATCCGATGGGTTTTGCTCCTTCGGGTAAATCAACCAACACCCAAGTGTTATTGGAGGTGATTGAGTCAATTTCATTGTCTATCGCCTCCTTCCAGAAGACAGCATCTCTGGTCTTCATCGCCTTATCATAGGTAAGCGGATCTGCTTCCACATGATAGGTGACGAAGTCATCTCCGAAGTTCTTCTGCCTCCTTGCTCGCTTCGTTGACGGCTGCGAGTTCTTGTTCAATCGTTGTCTCCTTCATCATTCTCCGGAATGTCGATGAGAACAATATTCTTGTGCCTTGCAAACTTGTCTTCAAAGTATTCAGCATCGCGAGATTCGATGATATGATTTGACTCAATATCAAGAAATCTCCGAACATCACTCTTCTCGGCATACCCCAAGAAGATCGTCTTCATAGTCCTTGTCCCCAGCTTTTGAATCTTCAGATCTGGGAGCTTCACATAAGCCAGACACCCCCACACTCGAATGACATTCAAGTTAGGTATGACTTTGAACCAGAGTTCATGAGGAGTTACATCCGAATTTGCATCAGCACTCTATTCAGAATAAAAGTGGCCGTCAATGCAGTTTCTCCCCAGTAGCATTTTGGAAGACCCGTAGTTAGCAGCATTGTGTTCATCATTTCTGTCAACGTTCTGTTCTTCCTCTCTGCTACTCCGTTAGATTGAGGAGAATACGGAGCAGTAGTCTCGTTGATGATTCCATGTTCTTTGCAGAATGATTCGAATTCATGAGACCGATACTCTCTGCCTCGATCACTTCTTAGCCTCTTGAGTTGTCCAGTTTGTCGTTCAGTCTCGGCCCTGAACTCCTTGAACTTCTCGAACGCTTCATCTTTAGATTTGAGCAAGTAGACGAACGCGTACTTTGAGAAGTCATCGATGAAGGTTATGAAATACTTCATCCCGGCCTTTGTAGAGAATTGCTTGAAGTCACAGAGATCGAAGTGCACCAACTCAAGAAGATCTGTGCTTCGATTGACCCGATGAAAGGGTTTTCTTGAGATCTTCGTCTGAGTACATACTTCACACTTCTCTATCTTACCCCACATTTGGAGATAAGTCCTAGACTAGACATTTTGTATATTCTTTTACAATGAACATGTCCTAGCCTATTATGCCACAACTCAAGAGAATAATCAGAAAGAGCGACTACATTTATTTCATTTGACTGGTTTACAAGCTGAATTTTAAACATCCCTTCGGTTTGAAAAGCCTTTCCGAAGTATGTTCCCTTTTTGGGTATCACCATCTGGCCAGTATTGATGTCCATCCTCAAGCCTGCGTTGCAGAGCAGGCTCCCAGAGATCAGGTTCTTGGCAATCGCCGGAACATGCTTCACACCTTGAAGCGTCAGAGTGTTCCCAGAAGTGAGTTTCAGTTCCACGAGTCCCGATCCCCAGAACTTCAGCTTGGGCCTGGTTCGCCATGACAACCTTCTCAGATATCGGCTGGTACGTGACGAACCATTCCTTGCCAGAACAGACATGGCAAGTCGCTACCAGTGTCTATCCACCAGTCAGAGTCAACCCCCACAGTTGTGACCTGTCCGATCATAGCAACAATGTTAGAAACCAATGAAACCTTATTAGGCTCACCTTTCTCTGATTGTTTAGGCTTAGATCTGCATTCACTCTTGTAGTGGCCTTTCTTGCCACAATTGTAATAAGTCAGGACTTAGTCTTCTGTTGCTTGAATGAAGGACCCTTCACTTTTAGATTAGTGAAGTCCTTCTTCTTGGGATGAGAAGCCGCTTGCTTCCCTTGGAATCTCTCGTCTGCACTAGATTGGCTTTAGCCAACTGTTTGGACAAAGTGTCCACCTTCTGTTGGAAACGCATCTCATCCTCAACATGGATCTCTTGAAGTAGATCTTCCAAGCTAATATCTAGCTTCTTTCTGTGCATCCCTGCATAGAAGGTACTCCATCCAGCAGGAAGTTTTGAGACGATCCCTCCAACGACAAATTTGTCGGGAAGGGGCATCTCTTCGTCTTCCAGTTTCTGACGTAGTTTCAGAAATTCCTTCACCTGTGGTAATATGGACTTCTCGTCCTCAAAGAGTAATTTGTGATATTTTTCAACTACAAATATTTTGCTCATGTTCTTGTCTTCTTCATACAGTTTTTTCACAGACTCCCATATGTCTCTGGCAAGTTCCTTCTTCGAGTAGGATTCTGCCAGGTAGTCCTCCAAAGCATTCAGGATGAGAAGCCTGCATATGCTATTTTCCCTTCTCCATTTGGCCTGGAGTTTGGTAGCCGCGTTGATTGTTGCAGTAGATCCAGTGTCTGGAACAGAGGGTTCTTCCTCCAACAGAACATGATCAACGTCTTTTAGTTGAAGAGTTAGGTAAACCTTTCTCTTCCAGACTTGATAATGCTCTCCATCGAACATTTCCAACTTGCAGAAGTCCGATTGGAGGAGCGAAGCATTAATGTTTTCCATCTACACGGATCTTGCTTTGAGATTGTTAGTCCCGGGGCTTGATCAAAGATGTTAAAACAGATGCAACAGAGATCTACGATGATACAAAAACCAAATAACCGGATTACAATATGGAGGAGAAAAATAGAGAAGAGAAGATCTCTCGTTCTTCCTTGCAAACGTGTTGTAATTGGGACAGAACGAGGTACAAAAATCTAGAGAAAGATTAGATGAAGAACAGTTGCTGGGGTGTCAAAACACCGTTGCTCAAAGCAAGATTCGCCCCACACGAACTGCTTCCAGGAACCAGCAAGTTTGAAGAACTTGTGGAACGCTCGAAGTCACCTCTGTTCTGACTCCTCGGATGGACTTGCAATGGCGGCAGCAGCTCTCTCTCTCTCTTTCTCCTTTTCTGACTTATAATTTTCGTAGTAGCCACAAAGGAGGCCAGAAGAGAGTATATATAGAGAGATGGTGGAAACCCTAGCCGCCTCTTCAGTTATGGAAAGATTGAATCAAATCCCAAAAAGATAGAAACGAGATTAATTCAAATCCCACAAAGATAGCAACGAAATTAATTCAAATCCCACAAAGATAGGATCTGAATTAATCGCATTGAATCAGTCTTTCCATAACTGACTTGTAGTCTGCACAGTCAGCGGAACCCTCCATGCGGCAGTGCAAAGTGCGCCAACAAAACGTCTCATGAGCCCATGAGCCCGAGTCGTTCGGGACTTAGCTCCAAATGGAATTAATCCAAGAGAATGACAAAAGCATTAATGCTTAATCCTTGGAGCCTTATTCTTACCTCCTAGTAAAATCACCCACATGGTTCCCTCCTTAGGGTCACCACCCCATGTGCATCTCTCAACAACACACCCAAGTATATATGTTGAGATAACTCATGGTGCATTTCCGATGTGGGACTAAAATTTTACAAGGCATGTTGAGAGCTAGCTCTCTCCATATAAAGAAAGCATCAACAAAAAAATAGTAAAATAATTACGTAGAATTAATTTGTTTTTCACATACTATTTTTTTTACTTTGCAATCAAACAAACTCAGCCGGGGAGTTTGCCTATTTATCACTCCAAAAAAAAACATTCTTAAATAACGAGGAATTTGTATAGCTGATGCACTTAAAAAAAAACCGAATGGACGTCAAATACTAATGTAATGTTCATTGATTTTATTCACGGTTCGTGCTAATATATATCCCAAACTCGATCCGCACATATACTCTCTTTCGTTCGGTTGGCATATTATGAAATCATCCATGTTGTGTCTCCTTGGAGTGGTCTATCCAAACAAAGACCGTCATATCCAACGATTAAAAACTTCAGACCTAAGAATCAATTTAAAAACTATATTGGATTTAATAATTGATTATATATATATATATATATATATATATATATATATATATATATATATATATATATGAGGAGTTGAACAATATGTTAGAATGATAGAATGTCCTGTGTGTTAGGGGTGAGCGTTATTCGGTTTTGGACCGAAAGTCGAACCGAACCAAATAGGATATTCGGTTCGGTTTAAAAAATTCGGTTCGGTTTCGGTTTTGAAAATACTAAATTTTCTTGTTCGGTTTCGATTTTGGTTTTTGTTTTCGGTCCAAAACCGAAAACCTAGTTTATATATATATATATATATATATATATATATATATATTTTTTTTTTTTTTTTTTTTTTTTTTTTTTTTTTTTTTTTTTTTTTTTGGAACCAGTAAATTGTTTATGGAATCGCTCCCACTGGGATTCGAACTCCTGACCACTCGGGTCGCATGCATCTCTCTTAACCACTAGGCTAGAGGTCATTTGCTATATATATATATATATATATATATATATATATATATATATATATATATATATATATATATATATATATATATATATATATATATATATATAGCAAATGACCTCTAGCCTAGTGGTTAAGAGAGATGTATGCAGCCCAAGAGGTCGGGAGTTCGAGCCCCAGTGGAGACGAATTTGTCACAATTATCCATTGCTTCAAAAAAAACAAAAAAAACAAAATTTTATATATATATATATATATATATATATATATATATATATATATATAGGAATATAATAAATATATCTAGATATATTTAGTTATTATATAAATTAACAAAAAAATACAAATAAATCCAAAATTCGAATAAATTGAACCGATTTAATTCGATTCGGTTCTGTTCGGTTATTGACCAATTCGATTTCGATGTTGTTTTTGCTTATTCGATTTCGATCCAATTCGATTTTCGGTTATTCTACGGTGTGTAATTTTATTGGTGAGAGGCATTTGTGGTGCACTATAGATCCATGCATGCTGCGTACTATCTACGTCTCTATCTTCGCTGTTGTGGTGACCCACATTTGTCCTCGCTTTGATACCAATATATATAAATACAATCTCAATTATTTGATAGACCATTGACTTATAAATGTGCCACGGAAACAAATTAGGAAAAGACCAACTTTGAGGCATACAAATCTATACAGATGGGGATTGATGGTGAGATGAAAACTTGTATTATTAATGAGATTAATTATTTGAGGAAGGGAAAAGAAAGTGGCCAATGCACATGTGGCCTAGATTGGACTTAGAATGTTGGGTTTTAAATGTTGCTGTTGACTACTAAACATATTACATTTTGGACTAGTGTATCTCTAAGTACCTATACTGTAACTAATTAATGTGAAGATTGATGGTGAAAGCAACAAGAGGACAGAGAGTGGCAATATGTTTCTGGTTGTAGTCTATACCACGCACGCAAGGCTGGCTTTGGATGTACAGGCTGCATAGGTTCCATCCCCCTGACAAAATGTATCAAGACTGGCTTTGATTTTTTTTACTTGCTGAGTTTAAGTTAGCTGGCTTAAGCATGGGAGGGGATTTAGGGGACGATTATTTTAAGCTTAATATAGACCCAATGAGAGTTGGAACTAGTCCCATTAATTGTCAAACATCCATAAATCTTAAAAAACTGTCCTGGAGTCTTTGAAGTTAATAAGCTCGTAATTTTATCATATAAGTCAAATATTTCTCATATCTACTATTATAAATAGGCTGGAGAACAGTTCAAAATGAATCCTCTAAGTCGTCTCAAATAAATAAAAATTATATATATATATATATATATATATATATATATATGAAAAATTTTACAATACATCCATCCTTTTGGGATGTATCGATACATCTCAAATCTGAACCGTTGGATGTTCACCCAACGGTTCAAATTAAATAATGCAGGAGACTTCATTTAATGTTGTTTTTGACTTTTGACCTCTTGTTAACTTGCTATAGCAGATCATTCTTCAATACAATTTATTCAATGAACACCCTAAATTAACTCATATTTACTTTCTCTTTCGTCCATGTAATTTAATATTTTGTGCAACTACGTATATATAACAATAATTGTGTGTCGGCCGGAAAGGAAGGACACAGTGTGTCCAGGTCTGTAGGCGATGTAGACGACGACACCACCACTGCTGGCGATCTAAATGATGACACTGACGACGACATGGACGAATTTCCTGTAGCCAATGTGGATAATAGTAAGGAAAGAATTCAGAGGAAGAAGAGGGGTAGGAAGCCGATAAAAGCTCGTTCTCTCAAATCTCTTCTTTGTGTAAATTAAATCAAAGGAGCACACAATCCCTAATTTTAGTTATTGCTTAGCAGAGTCTGCTAGTTATTTTAAAATTGTGGTGTTGCTTCTGTAACATTTTCATCTCTAATCTCATGTTTTCTATGAATATGTGTTATGTTTGATTTTGATTTAGTAATCTTTCCGCAATTTATTTTTTTGTTTCATCTAACAATTTAATATTTTGGTTATAAAGCTACAGGCCATGGTGGAGGTGGTGGAAGGAGAAACGGAGATGAAGAAGGAAAGAAGAAGAAGTTCCGGATCGCGGCGGACTTAGTCGAGCCCTCCTCGAACAACGAGGAGTACCAGCGAAATTAAACCTCTTATAGAGTTCCTCAAATTGTTAATCATGATAACCTTTGTACTTTTCAAACGGCTAGTAGAATCTTTCTCGAACCCTCCTCAAATTTTTTATGATAATTTCTTTGCTAGTTTCGAAATTTATTTGTCTTTCCATCTTTCTCACTTTTTGTACTTTTCTCTTGCTATATATACAATAGTTTTTTTGTTTCAACTATTATTTTTCTGAAATACATAGAATAGTTTTTCTGAAATACAATAGTTTTCTTGTTCTCAAGATGTCTACTCGTATGGGAGATGTAGAAGACGTAGAAGATTGGTTGCCAGCTCCAAATGAAACCTTCATTCCGCGTATGATGCGCAGGTTTGAAGAACAACTGTCGATGATTTCAGCTCAACTTGTTTCGATCAATTCTAAGCTTGGTTCAATCGAAATTGAACAATTTAATATATCTCTACGTTTGGATAAGATAGAAGAATCTTCAGCTTTGAAGAAGGCATCTTCATCTGGAGTATTTAATAATATGGAGAAGGTTTCTGTTGAATCTTCCAATGAGGAGGACGTGCTGCTACAGAATCATGATAAAGCAATGGACCAAATTCTTGCATTGTGTCCTACAAAAGAAACTGACTTTAGCAGTTCTTCGAAAAGAATGCGTGGAAATTTAGATCCGATCACACATTTGAAAAGTTTAACAAAAATTTTAATCTCGAAGCTTAGCAAGTGTACTAGTGGTTCTTCGAGTTATTACGACTATATTTTTGCGGATGATAAACCTGACGAGTAAGTAATATGAGTTTTGATTTAATTCCAACAGTTTTTTTCCTAATTTATTCGTTTCTTTTCTTAGTGAATAATATCATCTTGCAACAAAATCTATGTGTCTCGGGATGAGATGAAGTCCTTAGCTCCTTTAATGAGAATTAAAGATGGGGTATGTATAGATAGTATATTTTTTCTTAGATGCCATCTATGTTTACTTCGATTCCATCGCTGACATTTTTAATGAGATATTCAGATTGTAACCCTTGTCTCTGCTCTTCTCACCGCGGAGGAACAGAAAAGAACCTTGAATAAAGCTAATGTATGGTATTTACCAATAAGGATAACGGTGAGTGAGCATTTTATTCTTCAATGATTATGCATTAACAATTTTCTCGTTTGTTTGTCCTTCGTAATGTATTAATTGATGTATATGTAGAAAGCAAGGTTACCTCCATCTGACAAATAGCTTCATAAAATATGGAAGAAGTACAAATATTTTCAGGATTATATGAGATCTTTAAGCATTTGTAACGAGAAATTAATGTATTTCTGTTTAAATATTAATCCTAATTTTCTGAAAATTTACTAGTTTATTTTACCTAATTAATCATGATTCAGATATACATATCCATTCTTTTGTCTGGACACTATACTCTTGCAAGAGTTATGGTTAAAACAAGGACTGTTGAATTTGGGACACACTTCATCTACAGATGATCTGATTCGAAACAAATCAGTCATAAAAGAAATAGTAAGCTCATATTCACCAATTTTTATGAATTGCGTACAAGATCTGCGGTATACTAATACATATTGTATTAGGGTAATTGTATCTTTCAAATTTGGATCTCTTTCTCGAAGAAGAGATTTTGAAGTTGAGAGATGCTAGGTTCAGCTTTTCTACTTTTGCCATAAAACGTCGTCCTTATGTTTCCCGCCAAGGAAATTTATTTGATTGTGGAATTTTTGTAATTGTATTCATGAAAGACCGATGTAGTCTGGACTCCCGCTCTCTCAATGTAAGTCTGAAAATATGTCGTAAAAAATATACACTTTTTAGAGCAATATTTTTGATGTTATGTTTGTTATATGCAGTTTGATGCGGAAATGGAAAGACGTAAAGCTGCTGAATGGATTGCAACTTCAGAGCACAATGAAGTACTATCCAAGTTGCGTATATAATATAATTAAGCAGAAAGGAGTCCAAACTGAAATGGTTGAATATGGAAGACGATAATTTCTTTCTTCTTTTATCTAATGTATTATGTTCATTTGTTTTGTTGAGTTATAATGTTCTTAAAATATGGGATGAAAATGATATCAAAATGTTCATTTGTTTCATAATCTTGCTGTCATATAATCCTAAAATTTTCTAACCTGTGCCTCTGACCATATGGGTATACTCTCTCTTCGTGCTAAAGTGATTTATGCCTCTGACCCTATGTATCGAGAAAAATTCTCAAGTTATTGACAAGAGAAAATTTATAAAATGCCAAAAAATCGCAAAAGTTTTATAAAAAAATCCACCGCAAAAATAACATTTCATCGCGTGCCCAAAATTAGCTAAAAATATATAAAAGGGTGCGGCATGACCTTATTGCCCTTCTAAATTTTTCAAAACACTCATGAAACCTACTCTTCAAAACCAAAAAGTTTCTATTCTTCTCTTCTTCCATACGCTGCTCCTTTTCGTATCTAGGTTTCATCCTCCAAAATCTTCAAACCCTATTTCAAAAACTCATCAGTGACTCTCCATTCGCAATCTTCATATCATGTCGCAAACATCAGCATAAAATGGAACCCCAGTTAGAGAAGAGGAAGAAGGTGTAAATATGCAAGAAGAGAGAGCTGTTCTGAAGAGATTTAAGAAGGTTGCACATGAGCCAGAGGCTAGTAATCAAGAAGGAGGGCAAAAAGAAGGTATAACTATAAGTGTTAAAATGTAGGAGAATGGTCATTCTCCGTGCAAATATCACGAAGAATGACCATTATCCGTGTTAAAGTCATGGGGGATGGCCATTCTATAAGTTTATATTGACGGAGAATGGACCATTCTCCGTGATAATATCACGGAGAATGACCATTCTTCTTGTTAGATTGAAGGATTAATTCCATTCTCCATGTTGACTTGACGGAGAATGGCCATTACCATGTTAAAATGAAGGGGAACTGCCATTCTCCGTGTTAAAACCACGGAGAACGGCCATCTCCGTGTTAAAATGTCGGAGAATGGTCATTCTCCGTGCAAATATCACGGAGGATGGCCATCTCGTGTTAAAATGTAGGAGAATGGTCATTCTCTGTGCAAATATCACGAAGAATGTTCATTCTCCTGTGCAAATATCACGGAGAATGACCATTATCCGTGTTATAGTCATGGGGAATGGCCATTATCCGTGTTAGATTGACGGAGAACAGTTGACAGAAACCTAATTTTTTGTCTTTTTTGTAGGGAAAAAACTGTCAGAAATAAAGATGCAAGAGTTTTTCGTTCTTCTTTCAGGACGATACAAACTCTTATGGATGATATCAAAGAAGATGACGGTCGTTTGCCCGAGCCAGTTATCGATTCTTTGAAGAATACCAGTTTCTACAATTTTGTCGAGGTATTCTACAAAAACAAAGTTCGCACTCAAGAATTGGCCAAGGTTTCAGAAGGTCTTGAGAATTTGATAGAAACTTATGTGGAAGACAAATCTAGTATCAGATACTTTCAACTGAGCACTACTGTTAAAATAGTATCGAGTGTGGGCGATATGGCAGCCATTTTCAGTCTACCGCTGAAGGATGATAGTGAGGATGATGCTAATTACAAAAGATTTATAATGGAAAAATAACAGCAGCCCACACCACCAGCATTATTGAGCCTGTGTAGAGATCACTTGATCACAAGATTGCTGGCTAATTCTAAGGGCAAACACTCAGAAGTCACGAATAAGGAAGTGAGGGAGAAGTTCTTTAAATTGTTACAACGGCTTCGTGGCGGAGATAACGATGTTAATCTAGATGATTTGGCCAAGCTAATAATCTTCCACTTGTGCCAAACAGTATTCTTCACAAAGTGTGGCGGTTCAAATTTGTCGTACAGATTCTTGGCCTTAGTAGACAACATAAAAGTTATCAACAGAATATGATGCCAAGGTTAATCTTGGAGTATGTCGTGGAGAGCATCAAGAGGACTATAAGTAAAACTAATGGAGGGATTACTCCGATGCATATTCTAAAATGGAAGGTTACACAATATACTTTCTCTATTGGTTTGCAGAACATAGTACACTTGTGGAAAGAAAGTCTGCACCAATACGTGAATACCCGAGATTTTACACATGGAATGCGTACGAAATCTCGGTCTTCCTCAAACGCGAATATCACATTAAATTTAGATCGAAACAGATATTCAAAGATTTGGTTATAGCTGTCGGGAAAGAGGAAGGCCACCTAGAAGTGGACGTAGAAATACGAGAAGAAGATGCATTTGAGGGAGAGGGACACCAGCAAACTGGTAGGGATGAGGATGCTGAACAAGAAAGACCCCAACAACTTGGAATGAACACCGTGATGGAGGGGTCAGTGCAGGAATTGAAGGAGTTGAGAAGACAACATTCTCAGGTTCTTACTGAGAATGAAAAACTAAATGAAAAGCTTAGAGATCTAGAGGCACAAGAAGCCCAACAATGTCCAGTCAATGTTGTGATGGAGGGCTCGGTGCATGAATTGGAGGAGTTATGAAGAAAGAAATCTGAGATTCTTGCTGAGAACGAGAATCTCCATAAGAAGCTTAAAGAGCTAGAGGAACAAGGAGCCCAACAAATTCAAAGGAACACCTCGATGGAGATATTGGCGCAGGAATTGAACTCCTTGCAAAGAAAGAAATCTAAGATTCTTGCTGAGAACGAGAATCTCCATAAGAAGCTTAAAGAGCTAGAGGAACAAGGAGCCCAACAAATTCAAAGGAACACCTCGATGGAGATGTTGGCACAGGAATTGGACTCCTTGCGAAGAGAGAAATCTGAGATTCTTGCTGAGAACGAGAATCTCCATAAGAAGCTTAAAGAGCTAGAGGAACAAGGAGCCCAACAAATTCAAAGGAACACCTCGATGGAGATGTTGGCGCAGGAATTGGACTCCTTGCGAAGAGAAAAATCTAAGATTCTTGCTGAGAATGGAAAACTTAGCGAAAAGGTGGAAGAGCTACAGGCACAAGGTAAAATTTTCTCTTTTTTGAAATTCTGATTTATAATTCTCCGTATTAAAATAACGAAAAATGTCCATTCTCCGTTTCATTACTACGGAGAATGGCCATTCTCCGTGGTAATATCACGGAGAATGGACATTCTGTGTTAAATGGAAGGAGAATGGCCGTTATCCATGTTAAAAAAATGAAGAATGGATATTCCCCGTTTTAGAATGCAGAAGAATGGCCATTCTTCGTGTTTGGATGGAAGGAGAACGGCTATTCTCCGTATTAAGGTCACGGAGAATAATCATTCTCCGTGTTAGATTTACAACATACATTTCATTGTTGTTTGTTTTATTTCAGTGTAAATAACCAAGCAGCTCAGAGAAACAAATAAAAGGCTCGTTAATGAGAAAAGGGAGCTTCAAAATAAAGTTGAATCGTTGAATATTGAAGCCATTAAAAAGGATACGAAAATCGCTGATCTCGAAGCCATTGTTGTAGCATTGCAGCATGAGGAGACTCAAGCAGTTGCTGAACTTGCTGCTCCAAAAGAAGTCAAAAGAAGAGGAGGATCGGGAGGAAAGAGGTCCATAAAACCATCAGCGGCATTAGCCGATGAAGATGTTACTGCCTTGGAAAAGAATACAGTTAGAGAGACTAATAAAAAGCGAAAGATGAATGTTGCTCCGAAATCCGGAGAAGATGCCAAAATGGCTGAACTAAAGAGGAAGGGTGTCATACTAAGGAATGAGATGAACTCGTACTTTAGATGGATGCGGATGAAGAGCTGAAGAAGCATTACATCGACATCGTGATCCCCAGAAAGATGAGTCCAAAGTATGCATTCTGAACTCGACCAATCTTTGTCCAATTCATAACAGAGAACAACCATTCTCTGTGACAGTTGTCCGGAGAATGATCATTCTCCGTGTCAGTTGGACGACGAATTACCATTCTTCGTGTCTATTGGACGGCGAATTATCATTCTCCGTGTCTGTTAGACAGCAAATGACCCTTTTTTTCTTTTTTTCTAGACTTTTTCATAATTATGTCCTGAGAATCTCTATTAATTTAATCTAAACTAAATTTATGTGCAGTGATATTGTATACTTGAGTTTGCCGAAAGAGGGTAAAAATGAAGTTGCAATCCAGTTGTCGGCAATAGACATGCAAGACATACTCAACTATGGAGACATGGAGGCTGGCATACTCAACCTAATAATAAGGAAGCTGAGAGAAATTCAAGGCTATACAAGAAGGTATGCCCAGTCAAGTTCAAAGGACGTGCAACATAAGTGGTCTACATTCTTGATGCCCCACACATTGGTAAGAATCCAAACAGAAAAATCTATATTCATGTGTACACCGATGAAAAATGACATAAAAAAGTTATCATGATATTTTGTTTTGTTTTTGGGAAACAGAACATCGTTGAACATGCCATTGAACCAGAAGCAAAAGTCGGCGCCGTTGACACTTTCAAAACAGATGTAGAAGACTTCGTCATGGGTTTAGAGGATGACATAGAGTCGCTATTCATTCCACTCTTTCATGTATCCATCAAACACTATACGCTGCTCACATTCAACTTTATCTCCTACGACTGGACACACTACAACTCCTTGAGGCAAACCACGTATGAAAAGGACAAGGTGGATGCAGAATTAATGAAGAAGACCTTAAAGCCTATCGTCAAGAGAAAGGTTGATATGATGAGGGAGAGATGTCCGACGAAGATGGAGTATGAGAGCACAGTGCTGAATTGTTCTCCACGACGCCCACAACAATAGGTAACCAACTGCCTCTTGTATACGGCGTATTAGATGATGAGCTTAATGACTACTTCCTTCAAAATACCGAAAGGAAATGATGATGACACTCACCAGACAATTACAATGATGAGGTTGGGATAGGCTAAGAAGTTACTTTCAAGCAAATATGTAACACTACCAACCTAGCAATGATATTGTAAAACAACAATGTAATTGGGCAAGGAACTTCTATCTTTTATAACGTCTGGTCTGCTCTGTCTTTTATAATAAAATCATTTTTGAATTACATTTACATTGTTAAAACCACGGAGGATGACCATTCTCCGTGTCAAAACCATGAAAAGTTTAACTTTTATTTACATATGAAAGTCTGAACTACTACATAAAATTCTACTACCAAGAAAAAAGCTTAAAAGCTACAGCTTCGACATAGTGTCGGTTGGCAATCACTTCATCGTCAACGTGCGTAGGCGTAACATCGTCAGAGAAAATCACTCCATCGTCCGACCCCAACAACTTGTGGATTTTCCAGCATAACAAAAACTGGGCCACGGCGATCCCGGACCCAGTAACCTACATCAAGGTACATAGTCGATGAAGTGCACGAACACGGACATTCTACTCGACACATCTCAGTCTTCTGATGAAGTGTACAAATACGAAACACCGTACATCGTCAGAGCAAATCACTTCATCATCAACGTGTATAAACGGAACACCGTGCATAGTCAGAGCGAATCAACATGCTGGCGCTCCGACAGAGTATGGTTTGGCAATCAACCCAAACCCTGGGGCTCTTCCAGTAACCAACATGATGGCATACAGTCGATGAAGTGCACGAACACGGACAGTCCACTAGGCACATCTCAGTCTTCTGAAGGACTTCACCACCAAAGCTTCTTCGAACGAGGAGATCGACAACCAACAGGAAAGTGTCTTACCAAGGCGGGGGATCGGTAGAGTCCATCTCCACAAGAAAAGCTAAGTGAGACGATAACAAACTCTTCCTACACTACTGCCATTTATAGGCAAGGACAACTCGTACTCATGCGCCAAGTGGCAGTCACTTCGAATTCAATTCAATTAATTTGCATTAATACCAATGCATCTGTCCCTTCACAAGAAAAGCTAAGTAAGACGAGAACAAACTCTCCCAACTACTGCCATTTGTATGCCATTAATACCAATGAATCTGCCCCCTTCGAATTCTGCCAAGTCAATACCATTCTTCGTGTACTGATGCGCCCAATTGACGGAGAATTGTAAAAAAAAAGTTGATTATTAGAACATCTCCAACCCTATGGTGAGTTTGGAAAAAATAGTTGCCATGTAGGAATGACAATCATTTTTTCCAAAAGTACTTCTCTAATGCAAATGTAAGGTAAATTGTGAAGTTGACATGGCAAGGAGAATGTGAAGTTGGTTGTCTAGATCTAGACAATGCACTTCAAAATAACTTTATGTCCACATCATCATTTATGAATAAAAATATATATATAAAAAAAGAAGAAGTGAAAAAAGTTGTCTTGGAAGTTTAAGAAAAAGTAATTTTATTGTCTTCTCAAACTTTTGCATTGGAGAACATATTTTTATCTCATTGTCTTGTGTGAATGTCATCTTGCCTCATAGGAAAGACATTGTCTTATGTCTCATGCCACATAGGATTCACAACACAAAACAAGACAATAGGGTTAGAGATTCTCTTAAGTCAACGACGGTTCTTTGATTCCATTTGCTCTTTGTCGCTATCTCGCTTTCGTACTTTACAATTACGAAAATTGTGACCCAATTTTCTACAAATTCTAGGCTTCGGGATAGTCTGACTTACTTTAGGCTGGCTTGATTTTTCTTGAGAAGGCCTTCCTTTTCTTGCTACCGAATTTGACTCTTTAAAAGATTCATGTACTCCATGAACTACATCAGCTACTATTTTTTTCTTCACCAATATCGGTCACCATTTTTTTAACTCCATCAGAACAGACAACATCAACTCCGTTCCCTTCTCTTGAATTTTGTTTGATTTTTTACAATAATACGTAAACAGATTAACTTGTTCATTAATATCATCATACCTTCTGCTCTCAATACTGTCTGGGTGGATGAATCTTCTTTCTGCGCCAGGTCCGGAGAGATAACTCTCTTTGTAATCTTTAAGCCAACGAGTTTTTATCAAGTTTATTGGAATATCTCTCAATTGCAATCTCTTCATTGCTGAAAAAATATGCCTACAAGGAATCCCCCTGGTCTCCATCCACAAGCAGTCATAGTTTATGATGTTGTCGGCCCGATCAAATGTAACCTTCCGGTTGATACTGTTTGGCGATATATATTTTTGGATAGTGCAAACTTCTGCATCTCTTATGATGTAATGGTGGAGAACATTATATGTATCAGAATGTGTGATTTCCTTCCTTACCTCTATAAATACCGTTTTAGTGTAAATTGCGGCAAATATATCTTCTATTTCGGCCATACTAGTTTGCTTCACAGCTGGTGTTGAGAGTTTATCAGTGAGATGCTTACTTATCTGGCCGTAACGTAAGACCGTCAAACCGTGGTCACAATTTTGAAGGGCCTTCTATAGTGGCAGATTCTCATTCAAAAATCTTTTCAGAAATGCGTTCATAGATTCACATCTATTTGTTGCAGTAGAACCACCAAAATAATTTCCACGTAGGAATGTGTCCGCCCATCGCTCCCTCGTTCTGTACAATGCAATGGTCCACTCATTGTTCTCTATATTAATCCCTTAGCATCTGCTGCCAACGGTTTTCAAATTCTTCGACTGAATAGTACATATTTAGAAAACATGGATAGTAACTAAAATTTTAATACTGTAACAATAACATACTTCAAAGTAAAGTAGCAAGTGTGCGATGTACCTTTTAATCAGAAGACTCAATTCATTTGCAAAACCATCTCGGTGTATATGTTTGGCTGAATTGTTTAGGATATGCCATGAGCACGTTCGATGAACTACGCTGGACATTAAATCCTTAATTGCTTTATTCATGGATCTACAACCATCCGTAAGAACTGTCACTGGTAATTTGCCATTCATATACTCTTAGAATTTTTCTAAAACCCAAGAATATGTCTCTGCAGTCTCATTATGGATCATTGAAAACCCAAATACACAAGTTATTGTATGATTGTTTGTACCCACTAGAACCACCAACGACATTTGACTTCTATTTGTTTTATATATAGAATCAAATGCTAGTGAATCTCTAAATAATTCGTAATCGAATCGACATGCACCATCAGCCCAAAAGAGATGGGTCAATCTGAAATCTTCGTCTACCTTGTACGCGTAGAAGAAATATGGGTCAATGTTCTCCTTAGATTGAAGAAATATAAGTGTTGTCGTAGCATCAACATCATCTAGTGCTCTAATATCTTTAGCTAAAGCATTGTATAAATCTTTTTTCATCCATCCAACCTTATCCTAGTTACCTCTCTGGTGGACAAGTAAATTTCATATATCTCCAGTCCCTATCCCTGATTGCTTCATAAGCTTAGCTTGTTCCAACTCTGTGGGTGATATCTTATGATGGGATCTCAAAAAAACTGTTTCAAAATCATTCGCCAAGTTATGGTTGTGATGTACGTAAATTTTTTTGATGACCCACAGCTTTGTAGAATTGGTGTACCCAATACGAAAAATTACTTTATAACCACTTCTGCTTTCACTTCTTGGCTCATGAACCCTGTTAGGAGCTTCACTGTATTTCTTCTGTCTGAATCCTGCATTCTAACAACACCAACCACGGACCATCACCATCCCAGATTTGTTTTTCTTTACTTCGTTCTTTCTAATACTGAAACCAAATACTTTTGAATATATCCGGGTGAATGTCTCTGCTTCTTCAATAGATTTGAAATATAAGCCAACAATATCTACATCTAAGAGATCCCTTGGGTCATTGTTAATGTTGGCAGACTGCAATATTTTTTTTCATCGTCGCTGCATCGAAATCCAATAGAGATTCACCATCGTGCCTAAGAACAGAATAAAACAAAATAAGTATGAAAAATCAATGTAAAAATATAATGCATTTCTTAAATCCATTAGAAAGGGTGATGCGAAATAACATTTTGTTGTTTGCGTTGATGTCGTCGTCATCGTTATGATACATTCTTCCGTTGTTTTCTTCCTCTTGTTCTTTATTGTCTCCTAAGTTAACAACTTCCAAACTTTGCTCATCATCCAAATCATCTGACACTGCTCTTGAAGCGAAGCTTTCTTCATCAACTAATTCTTTCACACGACGATCAGTTTCTCCATGTGACGTCGCCAGTGAAGAAAATAGAGTGTGTTAGAAACCAACAGAAGAAACAAAGTACAAGAAACAATACAAAAAGAAAGAGTAATGCTATTCGTACCTCCAAATTGACCCTCTAATATATCCCTCCTTATGTGGCAGCTGATGTGACATGTTAAATAATATTGTGGGTCATCTGACATGACCGATGACATGGCAAATTTTAACCCAAAAAGTTAATTACCCAATTTTGTCCATATTAATTTAACGTTAATATTAATGTTAATTTAAGGTTAATATTAATTAATGGTAATATTAATATTAATATTAATGTTAATGTTAATATTTAATATTAATATTATTGTTAATGTTAACGATAATATTAATTTTAATATTAATGTTAATATTAATGTTAATGTTAACATTAATTTTAATGTTAATTTTTATTTTTATTTTTATTTTTATTTTAAAATTTGCTACGTCAGCTGCCACATCAACATATCACGTCAGCTGCCACGTAAGAAGGGACAGTTTGAAGGTACAATTTGGAGGTACAAATATCATTATTCAGAAAGAAACAACTTCCAACAAGATAACAACACAATCTTTTCGTCTTCCTTGTGCCTCAGCCACGTGGCCCTCTTCTGTTGGCTCATGAAAATGCTTGACTGATCCTAAAAGCAAGCATAATTTTAAAGAAATAACTTCCAACAACACAACTTTTGTAAAATCCCTAAATTTCTACTATTTTTTATATAAATTTGATACTGATTTTTTTTATTTTGTATTGTACGTCGCGTAGTTGTATTGTATGTCGCGTACGAAATTTCGTTTTTCCTAATTGCTCTATGAGTGCGAATATGTGCGAGCATACATATTTATTTGAAAAATATTTTTTCTATTTTTTTATAGTTTCAAAATAATATATATAATAATTATTTTTAGCTATCGTACCAAAATTTTCAAGTTATGATTTTATTTTTGAAACGCCTTTCATTTATACAGTTATAATAATAAATAATATTCTTATAAAATGGTATAATAGAAAAGTATATTTATGTAAATATTATTTGTGCATACATGTATATTTTGTAAATATTTATTAGTTTATTTTTAAATAATAATGTTATTTTCGAAATTATTATTATTAGTATTTTTGGAAGACATATTTTAAAATTATTGTGGCAATTTAAATCTTGATTTGATTTTATGGATATATTTAAATAGTTAAATTAATATCTATAATTGAAATTTGATTTATCTTATTTGATTTAAACTAAAAGATGGAATTTAATTAGATTTAAATTGGATTTGTATTTGGATTTGGATTTGATTGATTTTGAGTTTATTAGTAGCAAATTATCTAATTGGGTTTAAATAAATCCTAATCCATATCAAACTGGGAATTTCCACCTCCTATATAAGGAGAAGTACTCATCCATATTATTATTCCACAATTCCTCCACCACCAACCAAAAATATGTGCATCGTGTCCGTGCCTGTGTTTCCCTTCCCATCCACTATTCTCTTCTTCTACATATACATTATTTTTGTCCCGTCCGACAAACCCGGACGTCCATCCATGTCGTATCGGACAATCTCCGACACGATGACACCTCTCCAACGAATCCCTAAATCTAATCCTATGTGTTGTCCTGATTCACCCCGATCCCTGGCCGATCCCGTCTACTCCCTGCCACTATCACACCACCACCACAACACATGTCGACACTCTGTCCCAAATACAACACCCCAACCACCTTCACCACCCGAGCACCATCATCATCCCACCACCATCCAAATCCCCCGCGGCCATGACAGCAACGACCACAGCGACCCACGCTTGCTTCATGTCCTCCTTGTCCGACTCCTAGGCCAACCATAACCTCACCCTCACCAGGTCTTCCTCGTTAGACCCTACCATCGCCATCACCATGAACCCACCTTCGTCGCGGCCATCGTCGCCACCATATCGCCACCACCACCACAACCAAAAGAAGAAGGAAAAAAATGAAACTCCCCTTACCTTGTCTCCGTCGCACCTCCCATCTCATTGTCTGACGAACCCCGCCCTAGCGCCAGATCCGCTGCCTCTTTCCCTACTGTCCTTAGCGAGCTTCCATGCCCGCGACGAACGCTGCCCGACGAACCTCTCCGCCAGAGCCTCCGTCCGTACCCGTTCCCCATCTCCAGCCGTCCCGCTGAGATCCACCCGGCCAGCGCTCGGTGGGCGCGCTTGGTGAACTCCACCGAAGTTCCTCCCACGTGCTGGCCACGCTTGCCGCTTCTAACCGCCGACGAGTCTCTCGACCGCCCCACGCCGCACTTGCCCGCCAGCCGCCCGCAACCACCGCTCTCCTTGTGCTCTTCCCCTTCCGCTTTCCCCAATCCCGCTCTCTCCGCCATCCTTTTCCCCGAGCCACCTTCTTTCCCGAGTCTCCGGTCGGCGGTGCCACCGCCATCCAGTCGCGCGTGCCCCTCTCGCTCCTCTCTCAATCTCCCCTTCCCTTTTCCTCTCTCTCTCCCCCTCACTATCCTCTCTGTCTGATCCCAACCGACCGGATTTTAATGTAAATTAATTTTTTTATATTTTTACAGTTCTTTTTATATTATTTATTAAAAGATATTTTTGTTATGTATATTATTATATTTCTAGTGTAAATATATAGACATGTTTGCACCACTAATTAGTATTAACATATGATTATTAATTATTTTATTATTATTATTATTATTAGTTGTAGAATTTTTTTATTTGATTTATAAAAATTTCTAACTATTTTTAAAATATAGTTTAACAAAAACTATATTTGACTAAGATTAGATTTTAGCCCTAAAATAACTATCTAGATTATTAAGTGTTTTCTATAAATATTTTGGACTAAGGAAGTATATTGTTACCTAGAATCATATTTTACAAGCATAGAATTTTTAGGCTAAAAATGATTTTTTTAAAAAAAAATATTTTTCTAAAATTATTTCGGAATAGAAATATATTAGTATTATTTTATGATGTCTTAGCTGTAGATTTGGACCTACAAATTATGTTTTGACACAAATCAGGTTTCTGCCTTATAATGATTCTTATATTTTCAAAGATTACCTTAAACTATTTTAACTAACAAATATATATTTCAAATATTATAAATACTTTTTCTAAAATATTATATGTATTATTCCCTCAAAAATGTATTTAATTATCATCATGTCTGTGACTCATCCCACTATTCCTATTCCTTTGCCAATTCTTTCCTTCCAACTATTGACCCTTGCCATCATCAGAGATCGTCATACGTAATTGTATCACCAACGCCATATGTTGTGCCACCTTGATCATCGCACCATACCAGGTGACACACCAGGCAAGTATACCTTGCTAATTTACTGTCATATTATTTATTTTCTGCATTATTTACTTTATTTCATATTGTTAGTTTTCTTTGTTATAAACTGTGCGTCCAAGCCACACTTGGGTGCAAGCGACTTTATTAGTCATTTTACTTTACTATATGCATGTTAACTTAGTGTTAGCGGACTACCTTCTTGTTGGGAGATATCTTTATATCTCCTTGGGCCATGACACTCACACTACACGGTTTGAGACATTTTGCTAGGGGCATGACTTATGGACTGGCCATCTTTATTGTCGTGTGACGGATAGATCGTAACTGCTACGATTAAGGTATAGAGACTCGAGCAGTTACAAAACTGAACGGGTCATGGACATGACTTGGTCAGTATGGAAAATATTGGGGGAGGATAGTCGCTAGTGCGTATGGGAATCCAAACAGGTAAACCACAGTCTCCGGATAGAACTGTGGCAATTTATATTTGCAGATGCCCTCTGACGTTTTGGACGCTACGGACGGATACAGATAACTGGATGCCAGTTACGTACACATAGCCTAAATCCCACCCATGCGCATGAAAGTTGTCCTCTAAATTGCACATTAGGCGGTTAGAATCTCCTTTGCATATTTGTGTCTAGAATAGTCCTTTATATATTATTTTATTATTCTGACAGTTCATATTAGCATGTTCTTCATGTATCTTGCTACGTCCCTCTGAGGACCTTGTTATTCTCCAGGTGTGTGTTCATGTCTTTCGCAGGTATTCTAGCCGAGGTCGTGGTCTTCTCCATTTCTTCAAAGATGACGTGCCTTGGACCTTTCTTGCTATTTTTGCCAATTCTTTCGTATGTCATGTATCTTTTTTTTTTAGTTGGTATTGGATTTGTCTCCGCCCAACTACATGTAAAACGATAAATTCTTACTTATTTCTATAAAAGCTTGATTTTATTTTGTGGATGAGATTAGTTAGTTGTGGTTTACTACATTTTATAGCTTATGTATACATACAAGGCCCCTGTACTTCGTATGTATACAGCTGGCATGTCTACGTACTTAGTCCTACGTATTTTGGGACTAGAGCGTTACATGTTTTTGTGGTGGCCAATGCAGGTCAAGATAAATTGTTTGGTTACTTTACCATACCAAGCAAGCCTGCGTATAGGATTAAAGGCCTAGGATCTCATCTACATACTTGACCTCTTTCTTCGATTCCATATTCGACCGACTCATCGATTGCATCTTGCTTGATTCCTTCTATAATTATTCTTATCTTCCTTTCGTGCTTGCTAGAGATTGACCCTACTAGTTAGATGTCCCAAACACCCGTAGCTTAATTTTTAAGTTGGGTAGAATACCCCACGACCTGACACACCCTTGACCATTAAGGAGAATACAAATAGGATTATCTAGACTATAGGGACTAGAGGGATTTAACCCATTTGGTCAACCAAGCCTTGGGCAATAAACCATAGAATGATCGTATATGAATAAACAAGACTTAGATTTTTATGACACTTAGACTATTCATATTGGTTCTTATTTCATCTACCCTCATGCCTATGTTTTACTATCTAGACTAATGATGCTAATATAGCCTAGTATTTGCAAGCTAATTCTTTATCGATCTTGATCAAGGCATATGCTATTGAGCGGCCGCTCACTAACGTATTGTCTAATCAGAATTGGTACATGATGGTCTGATCAACCGAGTGCACTTTGGTTCGCCTTTTCAATCTACGTGGATGTGATGTAGTTAAACTTACCCCTTGGAATCCCATCCACGACTGCCTTGACGATTCTTTTGAAATTTATACGACCGCCTTTGAACCACGTATAATTCGTATTCGATAACGCCTCCTTCGAACTCTATATTGCTTTTGCCTTCACCTATTTTAGAAGGACGAAGGCGTTGTACTAGAACTTCCTCTACCCTTCCTATCGATTGTGACTATTATCACTCGATGTTGCTATATCCTCATCCTAAACTGCTCGTTCTTTTCCTCGGCCCTATATTTACTATCACGACCTCCTAATCACTTAAATTAGGAGTGAACCTAATCGATCTCTTATTCGTGCCTCAACCTACTCTCAAGAACCCATATCTAATAGGTCTCTAACTTATTTTCTCTTGATACCATATCATTCTTTATTGCATGATACTCTTGATTTAAACTTTAAACCCTTAATCTTCTACTAGTGCCTTAACTCGTGACCCTCATAACCATACCCATGTTAAATTCTATGATTTAGATCACGATCTCTTACGACATGATTTTGTTGAAACATTGTCATTGTTTGTTCCCCATCGATACCCCCTTGTATCTTCTCACCCCCCCTACTTTTTAATTTCGAGGACGAAATTCTTATAAGTTGGGTAGGATGTAAAATCCCTAAATTTCTACTATTTTTTATATAAATTTGATACTGATTTTTTTATTTTGTATTGTACGTCGCGTAGTTGTATTGTACGTCGCGCGTGAAATTTCATTTTTCCTAATTGCTCGACGAGTGCGAATATGTGCGAACATACATATTTATTTGAAAAATATTTTTTCTATTTTTTTATAGTTTCAAAATAATATATATAATAATTATTTTTAGCTATCGTACCAAAATTTCCAAGTTATGATTTTATTTTTGAAATGCCTTTCATTTATACAGTTATAATAATAAATAATATTCTTATAAAATGGTATACTAGAAAAGTATATTTATGTAAATATTATTTGTGCATACATATATATTTCATAAATATTTATTAGTTTATTTTTAAATAATAATATTATTTTCGAAATTATTATTATAAAAATATACTAATCAATATTTACGAAATATTTATGTATGCACAAATAATATTTACATAAATATACTTTTCTATTATACCATTTTATAAGAATATTATTTATTATTATAACTGTATAAATGAAAGGCTTTCAAAAATAAAATCATAACTTGAAAATTTTGGTACGATAGCTAAAAATAATTATTATATATATTATTTTGAAACTATAAAAAAATAGAAAAAATGTTTTTCAAATAAATATGTATGCTCGCACATATTCGTACTCGTCGAGCAATTAGGAAAAATAAAATTTCGCACGCGACGTACAATAAAATAAAAAAAAAATCAGTATCAAATTTATATAAAAAATAGTATAAATTTAGGGGGTTTACATCCTACCCAACTTATAAAATTGTGTAGGATAACGCATGCAGCCGTATTTAATGCTACGTTTATTGTTGTGTAATTATTTCTAATGAAATGGTATTAGTGAACACAATCTATGAGAGAGAACCCGAGAGAGAGAGAGAGAGAGAGTGGGAGATGGGATAAAGAGAAAGGATCGAGCTCGACTAGATTTTATTTCAATAGCTCCTTTTACTAATAACTAGTTTTAAATTCGCAACTGAAAAATAATTAAAGTTAAAATTCAATTTTTGATTTTCATTACTAATAACTAGTTCTCACGTATGAGTTTAGACGAACACTAACCGAGCCCGAGTAACGTGACATCAACTAGGTTTCTAATACCGTGACATTCCTCTTAATTTAAAATTTACAATATTATTGAAATAAATATTAATACTAATATTTAAATTAGTTTTTGATTTAACATTTAAACTTAGATTTAAATTCATAACTTCAAACTAGTTAAAGTTAAAATTCTATTCTTTTTATTTAAAATGTATAATATTATTGGAACTACAATTAATATTAACATTTGCTTATCCCGTAGTTTAATTCGTATTTCACTGCTTGTTGCTTAAGTCTAGGCACCCAAGAACTTGATTGTTCAAGTCGAACGCGTGCACAACACGTTACCTCGATGTAAGGCTTGACGTAGCCCTTGCTTGTTAAGTCGTTGCACGAACACGTTAGACAAGAATTTTGTTGGGCTATCGAAGTCATAGCAAGCACTGTCCCCTGTTGTCTGCGGTTGTCAAGTCACTTAGTCCCATGATTGTCAAGCCTCGATTCTATCGAATCGATAGTCTTCCCCCTGGCGTGATGCCGTACGAACCTAATTTGCGATCGCACAAGGCATAGTCATAAGGTAATCCGAGACACGAGATCTAAGAGAATAAGCAGACAAATTGAATCACACATTAAGTAAAGAAAACTTTGATCTTTATTAATAATGAACATCATTTACAGACTCCAGTATAGGACTCATGCCGTACGGGCTACAATATGACTCAATTACAAAATAGTGCCGATGAGATAGCCGTTCCATACATTGCACACATCCCTCAATATACAATAAAGTACTCCAGTTGTAAGCCCCCTGAATTTTATGGCTATTTTAAATTTTCTGAATGAAATATTTTCGATAAATATATTATTATTTAATTGTTTTGATCATTAATGTACCTTTCTGTAACTTTGACTTCTGGAGCATCACGGATACCAATCTCTGTAAACTCTCTTCACGAGTTTTGAAGTAGACAAGATTATCTTCGTTTTGATATATCGTGTCCCACTTGAACTCATTCCCTTGTGCTCTTTTTGTATCGCGCAACTTCGGGTCAACTTAGACCAATTAATCGTAGAATAATTATTCCCACTTTTATCTTTGATCATCGTTTGCACGTTACCGTGACTTTTAATTTAGGAGTACCAGACTAGTCGTTTTCTCAGAACCAACTTCTCATAAATGATCTACTCGAGAAGCTCTTCAACCATGACCTTCGTGTCCCACTCAGACACTCCATTTGTGCTTCATTTTCTTCGCACAACTTCCGGGTCAATTTAGGCCAATTTATTTTCTACCGTGAAACCTGATTTAATTTCCAATTTAATTTCGGTACCCGACATCGACCCAACCTAGTCGACCCAAAGTATGGACGTGGCCTACATGAAGCCTACTACCCACATGACGCTTGTGTCCCATTTATTGGAGTTCCCGCATGTTATTTATTTACCCCTGATTATAAATACCCATTTTAATTTAATTATTGCCCCCTGTCCGATTTTAGCCCGACCCGGCTCTACTGAACCCGAACCCAAGCTCCATGTTGCCCTCTCATGACTGCTCAAATACCCCACAAGATTTTCCTATTTTTCCTATTTTGAAAATATTTCTTTCTCTCTCTACTTATTAAATATCTTAAATATCTCATGTGTATATATATATATATATATATATATATATATATATATATATATATATATATATATATATATATATATATATATATATCTAATTCTCTCTCTCTTTCCCATTAAAACACAACACACACCTCACCCAAACTCACCATGCCAGCACGCACCCCCCCTGTGTGGACCGACTTAACACTCTCTCTCCATCTTTCAAATATCACACAACTCTCTCTCTCTCACTCTCTTTATACACACTCACACACATACAAAACAAACCACACACACACCACTCCACCCTCACCAGCCGAACCACCATCTTCTCCTCCCGAGCTCCTCCCCGACTTCCCCTCTCCTCCTCTTCACAACCACACACCACCATCACCTTCACCATCATCTCACCTCCACCACCACAACCCATGCACCACCACCACAACTAAACATCACCACCACCACCGTAGCCTTCGCCGCCGCGGCCACCCCCGTCGGGCAGCAGCGCCGCTCATCGCCGTCGCGCGCGCACGCATGTGCAGCAGCAGCCGCAGCTGCAACAGTAGCATGGCAGCGGCTATGGCCGCCACGGCAGCCACGTGTGGCGCGCCACCGCGCGGCCACCGGCCACCGGCGAGACCCACCCTAGAGCGCACACCTTCGACGAGCAACCCCCTGTCCAGCACCGTCCTCCCCGACGTGTGAAACAACACGATTCGTGCGTTTTGAACGGAATCCCGTTGGCGCGCGCAAGTTTGTTACCTCAAAACTGGCCACCAAGTTGACGTTTTAAATTGAACTGTTTTTGGACAGTTTCATGACGCCAACTTCGCGGGTTCGTATCTTCGTCGTCGCAGCTCCGTTTTGCGTACTACCAGTTCCTGTGCGTAGCTGGTATAACCATCTTCCTGTCTCCTTTAAGTTTCGTTTCATTATAAGCACGTTTGGTTGGTCGAATTCGACGCCAAAGTTGGTCGTCCGAATTCTTTAATTTGCACTTGTTAAATTCCAGTTTTGAACCCGGGACTCCGGATTCAAATTCTGACACCACCAGTAAACTCGTGGCGTCATTCTGGCATGTTTTCATATAAAGTTTGCTTGATTTGGAGAACGTGGGCCCTGGCACGCATTTCGGTGCAAAGCGGGTCCCACTTTTCGAGTCAACGGGTCACTTTGAGATCGGCTCATCGGAATCCAATTTCGGGTATAATGTTGAGTTTGTATCGTCATTCTGGACTCGTTGACATATAATTTGCTGAGTTTTGAAGACATTTGCTCCGACACGTATTTCGGTGCAAATCGGATACCAAGTGTCGCGTCAACGTATCATTTTGAGATCGGCACATCGGAATCCTATTTCGGACATACCGTTGGGTTCGTATCATCATTCTGGATTCGTGGACATATAATTTGCTAGGTTTTGTAGACTTCTATTCTGACACATTTTTCGGTGCAAAGTGTATCCAACGGCGGACATCATTTTGATCCGAAATTACTATTTTGCCCCTGTGTCTAAATTAGACTTATGGGTAGGCTATTCTAGCTAATTTGACCATTCTGGACACGTTGGTGATATTTATTTAATCATCTGACAACATCTGTAGATTTTGCTTATGTATTATCCTTAATTTGTAATTAATTATTTTTCCAGAAATTGTTACTTTCTGTTTTTAAATTTTATATATATTTTAATTTTTGTAAAAATCTGGGAAAAATTGTATTTAGATACTATGTTAATTTAGCTAATTTATTATAATTTTTCCAGCATTTAATAAGTACTTTTGGTATTTTATAAAAATGGGAAAACAGAACTCATTTTCAGTATATTTATGTTTGCTGATTTTTAATAATTATTTATGAAGGTTTATAAATCCCAAAAAAATTAGTATAAATTTCTATAATTAACAAGGATCATTTTGGTACTTTATTTTATGTATAATTGAGCTTTTTGTCTATCTCAAAAATTGTTGGAACTCAGTGTACAATTTTATTTAATTATTGAATAAATTACGATTTGCAACTTTTTGTGTTGTTTTGTGTTTTAGTAGTATTGGACCTCACCCCGTACTAGTGTAAAGACCCTAGAAAGTTAGTTTGGATATAGTGTCACTCCACATTAGACTTTTATGCTAGGTCCCCACTTAGCTAGTGTCCAGTTAGGAGTCGTGTCTCACCACTAGTGTATTATTGAACATAGCTTAGAACTGAGTTTGTATATCATTATTGACAGGATACCGGACATCTATATTTTCGTACTAGTATTCTTGCTTTGTTCGAGGCAAGTACATCTACAAACTCATTTACTGTCTTTTAATGCTAGAACATGTATTAACCCTGTTAAAATACTGATCCTTGAGGTAGCGAGTTAAATCTTCACATGTTGTATTA
Organism: Iris pallida; assembly: GCA_029216955.1. Classification (NCBI taxonomy): domain Eukaryota; kingdom Viridiplantae; phylum Streptophyta; class Magnoliopsida; order Asparagales; family Iridaceae; genus Iris; species Iris pallida. Next base: position 6,929,015 of record JANAVB010038416.1, on the reverse strand, counting down.
CTTTCAGTACTTTCCATGTTTAGGACAGTTATCATATCTTCACATGCTTCTTACTGGTTCTCAGTACATGTTTCACTATGCTTTATACTACTCGGAGTATTCACATATTTCATACGGCTCCCAGTACCTGCCATGCTTATACTACTCCCAGTATCTCTCACATGTTTTTACTATTCTTGTATCTCTAACATGATAGAATATGGGTTATGGGAAAACTGTTAGTAGCGTACGTGATCATGCCCCCTACTCGTACGTACGTACCGAGCAAGGTTGACATTTTATGTATACCTTGTCGTAGGCGCACCAGTTGTATTTGTACGTATGTGCATTTATCGCTTGTTTTACTTGTACGGAAGTACATTTTATACTTGTACCACAGTACATTTTTACACCTATTGACGATCACGTACCTGCTACAGTTTTAAACATTACATATACATCTGTCTATATGACATATGTGTCCATGCCATGATAGACTATGAGATGCCATGTTCCCTATGTTACTAGGATACTGTGATTCCAGTTATACCATAATTCCAGATATGCCATGTTCTATATGTTACTATGATACTGTGATCCCAGTTGTACCATGAGGCCATGTTCCCAAGTATTTCCTGTTTTATAGACTTATCACACCATGTTTCTTATTGTACATCTCTTTCATTATATATTCATTACTTTAGTTATAGAGGTTGTACTTGCTCCCGTCCTGATAGGATAACGTTGTAGGTTCACTTTTTGAGGAGAATATGCTATGTGATACATGTTATGGCACTGATTTTGAGGACCTGGCCTTACCTCCAGAAGATGCCCCATCGGAGAACCTTGCTTAGATATCTTTCTTGTGTTTTGGGACTTAGACTTTGATCTGTACTTATATTTGGATACTGGACTTTGTCTCCAGTTAGATACTTGGAAGTGTATTATTAAATATGTGTTTGTTTACCTTCGCTTATAGATGCTGTGTTGTGATGAACCTTTAAATGTGATTTTAGAATTGTTAGCAGCTTAGATCCTTTATTGTCTATTCTTAGAACAGCTTACTACGCTTTAACAAGCTTAGGCTGGACATGGCTCGGCCTGGCCCAATAATTTGGGTAACGGATCATGACATGTTTTTAGTGGTGGCCCATGCAGGTCCAGACTTAAGTTATTTGGTTACGTTATTGTACCAAGCATGCCTGCAATTAGGATCTAGGACAACTTGATAACATTAGGGATAAACATTTAGAACACCTAGAGGATAACTAGGATTGCAACATAGGAGAACTCATCACAGCATAGGACCGTTAACTATAATTAGCCTCTTGTTTGTATTTCAGTGGGTCAATTTTGACCAGGATAGTACCCTTGGGATGACCCCTGAGGATCTTACTCTAATCTTATCTCGAAATCTGTTTTCATCTGTTTTATTTGCTCTCCTCTAAATTCGTTGTTGAATTTAATTCCTGATTTTTGTTGTTGACTTTGATCTTGCATCGTGATAAATTTTGTGGATTAAATTGTTATATATCCTGATAAGATAAACGTCTGCTTTATTTATGGAGTTTAGAATTTATCTCTGCCATATTAGCTGGTATAACAAAAACATAGAGCCTGATTTTGGATATACTATCTTATTCATAGAATTTAGATTTTCTCACAGCCATACCAGTTGGCGTGGTGAGGATTCTAGATAATATGATTTTAGGGAGTATACCTTAGTTATGACTCTATCGTTTATTGCATCTAAGCTTACTGGTGTGGCAAAAATTCTGCCAACATGATTTCAGGAAGACGTGTATGGTTATCAGATCATATCTCAACTTGGTTTACTTTGTTATGACCGAATGAGCAAGAATAAATTTTTATTATCATTCTTCCCTGTCTTGATTAACTCTGTTCTATCTACATCTACAACTAGGATTATAGGTTCTCTAAGACTCTCCAACAGGATTGTTTTCATGTTATCTTTTTGGACATAATTATTTTTGTGTTCCATCTTTCCTATGACTTGACTAAACTCTTTTTCATTAACCTCTTGGGTAATTCTTTTCGTTATGTATCCCGTTGTCTTCGTACCATTCTTGGAGATATTCCGATAAACTTTTCTGTCTTGCCTGACCCTTTAACTTGTTTGGACATTGTTATGGATTGCTTGACCTAGTTTTAGGCCTTGTTACTTTCTATTTGATAGACGACCGAAATAGCCAAACCTTGTTGACTGATCCTGTAGTTATACTATAAATGTATTGTGTGATTGTGATAAGTACTTTTCCTAGGAATTGGTTAGATTAAGCTTATAGGACAAGTATGGGTGACTGACTATAGTAGACTTGGAAACCATTAAGAATGATTGTATTGATAGTATGACTCGATGATAGGGTATCTAAGATGGAATAATGAGATATTATATTGTTGTGACTATGGATTGAGGATTAGAATCTTGTGCTTAACAGTTTGAGGATTTAGCATTTGTAGAATTTTGGTTGGTTATCTATAGCTAATTACATGTGATTAGAGGGTAGATCGATATGTGGATTGATATAGAATAAGTTAGAATGAGTTATCGTATTGCGTACGAGATCGGGAAGATATCAGTTAAAAAAAAGACAAGGAACAAGGGCAAAGACATATGTACATTGGTAACTAATAAATCGAGAGTTTTGAAATCGAGGATTTATATTCGGAGGACTTGTTGAGTAAATAGAAGAAGGGTCTACGCCAAGAATAAGAATTGAACGTATAATTTCAAGGAGAATCTGAAGGAAAGGATTGACGACAAATAATACAAAAGGTCTGTGGATCGATATAATAAGGATACTTAGGATGTGATAAGGAAATCAAGTATTTACAATTGAGGTTAAAAAAATATGGTTGATGATTAAGCACTATAGGCTTATAGACATACCCAGAGAATGACCTATAGTTTAGGGTATACATAAGGATTCCATGTTAGTATGGAAGATTCTAAAGGATATATGACGTAGTTTATGATAGAAGGACCTTTGTTGAACCTGAACCAAAAAGATTGTAAAGAGAAACAGAAGAGATGATTTGAAGGGTAGCAGATTGAGTATCGTAGCCAGAGCAGCTACATGTTATAGTTTGACCTATTGGATGATTTTTAATTTCGAGGACGAAATTTTTGTAAGGTGGGTAGGATGTAAGCCCCCTGAATTTCAGGACTATTTTAAATTTTCTGAATGAAATATTTTCGATAAATATATTATTATTTAATTGTTTTGATCATTAATGTACCTATCCGTAACTTTGACTTCTGGAGCGTCAGGGATACCAATCTCTGTAAACTCTCTTCACGAGTTTTGAAGTAGACAAGATTATCTTCGTTTTGATATATCGTGTCCCACTTGAACTCGTTCCCTTGTGCTCTTTTTGTATCGCACAACTTCGGGTCAACTTAGACCAATTAATCGTAGAATAATTATTCCCACTTTTATCTTTGATCATCGTTTGCACGTTACCGTGACTTTTAATTTAGGAGTACCAGACTAGTCGTTTTCTCAGAACCAACTTCTCATAAATGATCTACTCGAGACGCTCTTCAACCATGACCTTCGTGTCCCACTCAGACACTCCATTTTGTGCATCATTTTCTTCGTACAACTTTCGGGTCAATTTAGGCCGATTTATTTTCTACCGTGAAACCAGATTTAATTTCCAATTTAATTTCGGGACCCGACATCGACCCAACCTAGTCGACCCAAAGTATGGACGTGGTCCACATGAAGCCTACTACCCACATGACGCTTGTGTCCCATTTATTGGAGTCCCCGCATGTTATTTATTTACCCCTGATTATAAATACCCATTTTAATTTAATTATTGCCCCCTGTCCGATTTTAGCCCGACCCGGCTCTACCAAACCCGAACCCAAGCTCCATGTTGCCCTCTCATGACTGCTCAAATACCCCACAAGATTTTCCTATTTTGAAAATATTTCTTTCTCTCTCTACTTATTAAATATCTTAAATATCTCATGTGTATATATATTCTCTCTCTCTCCCATTAAAACACAACACACACCTGACCCCAACTCACCATGCCAGCACACACCCCCCCTGTGTGGACCGACTTAACTCTCTCTCTCCGTCTTTCAAATATCACATAACTCTCTCTCACTCTCTTTATACACACTCACACATACAAAACAAACCACACACACACCACTCCACCCTCACCAGCCGAACCACCATCTCCTCCTCCCCGACTTCATCTCCTTCTCCCGAGCTCCTCCCCGACTTCCCCTCTCCTCCTATTCACAACCACACACCACTATCACCTTCACCATCATCTCACCTCCACCAACATAACCCATGCACCACCACCAAAACTAAACATCACCACCACCACCGTAGCCTCCGCCGCCGCGGCCACCCCCGCCGGGCAGCAGCGTCGCTCATCGCCGCCGTGCGCGCGCGCGTGCGCAGCAAGCGCAGCAGCAGCCACAGCTGCAACAGAAGCATGGAGGCGGCTATGGCCGCCACGGCAGCCACGTGTGGCGCGCCACCGCACGGCCACCGACGACCGGCGAGACCCCTCCTAGAGCGCGCACCTCCGGCGAGCAACCCCCTGTCCAGCACCATCCTCCCCGACGTGTGAAACAACACGATTCGTGCATTTTGAACGGAATCCCGTCAGCGCGCGCGAGTTTTGAACTCGGAAATGACGCTCCGTCGCAGCAACTTTGCACACGTTTTTCGGGAGATCCGACCGTTGGATCGGCAAACTCCTTGCTCCGTCGCAATCTTGGTATATCCATCTTCACTCCCCTCAATTTTCGTCCGTTAATTTTGTCGTTTGATACCTCAAAACTGGCCACCAAGTTGACGTTTTAAATTGAACTATTTTTGGACAGTTTCGTGATGCCAACTTCGCGGGTTCGTATCTTCGTCGTCGCAGCTCCATTTTGTGCGCTACCAGTTCCTGTGCATAGCTGGTATAACCATCTTCCTGTCTCCTTTAAGTTTCGTTTCATTATAAGCACGTTTGGTTGGTCGAATTCGACGCCAAAGTTGGCCGTCCGAATTCTTTAATTTGCACTTGTTAAATTCCAGTTTTGAACCCGGGACTCCGGATTCAATTTTTGTCACCACCAGTAGACTCGTGGCGTCGTTCTGGCATGTTTTCATATAAAGTTTGCTTGATTTGGAGAACATGGACCCTGACACGCATTTCGGTGCAAAGCGGGTCCCACTTTTCGAGTCAACAGGTCACTTTGAGATCGGCTCATCGGAATCCAATTTCGGGTATACCGTTGAGTTCGTATCGTCATTCTGAACTCGTTGACATATAATTTGCTGAGTTTTGAAGACATTTGCTCCGGCACGTATTTCGGTGCAAACCGGATACCAAGTGTCGCGTCAACGTATCATTTTGAGATCGGCAGATCGGAATCCTATTTCGGACATACCGTTGGGTTCGTATCATCATTCTGGATTCGTGGACATATAATTTGCTAGGTTTTGTAGACTTCTATTCTGACACATTTTTCGGTGCAAAGTGTGTCCAACGACAGACATCATTTTGATCCGAAATTACTGTTTTGTCTCTGTGTCTAAATTGGACTTATGGGTAGGCTATCCTAGCTAATTTGACCGTTCTGGACACGTTGGTGACATTTATTTTATCATCTGACAACATCTGTAGATTTTGCTTATGTACTATCCTTAATTTGTAATTAATTATTTTTCCAGAAATTGTTACTTTCTGTTTTTGAATTTTTATATATATTTTAATTTCTGTAAAAATCTGGGAAAAATTGTATTTAGATACTATGTTAATTTAGCTAATTTATTATAATTTTTCCAGCATTTAATAAGTACTTTTGATATTTTATAAAAATGGGAAAACAGAACTCATTTTCAGTATATTTATGTTTGCTGATTTTTAATAATTATTTATGAAGGTTTATAAATCCCAGAAAAATTAGTATAAATTTCTATAATTAACAAGGATCATTTTGGTACTTTATTTTATGTATAATTGAGCTTTTTGTCTATCTCAAAAATTGTTGGAACTCAGTGTACAGTTTTATTTAATTATTGAATAAATTACGACTTGTAACTTTTTGTGTTGTTTTGTGTTTTAGTAGTATTGGACCTCACCCCGCACTAGTATAAAGACCCTAGAAAGTTAGTTTGGATATAGTGTCACTCCACATTAGACTTTTATGCTAGGTTCCCACTTAGCTAGTGTCCAGTTAGGAGTCGTGTCTCACCACTAGTGTATTATTGAACATAGCTTAGAACTGAGTTTGTATATCATTATTGACAGGATACCGGACATCTATATTTTTGTACTCGTATTCTTGCTTTGTTCGAGGCAAGTATATCCACAAACTCATTTACTGTCTTTTAATGCTAGAACATGTATTAACCCTGTTAAAATACTGATCCTTGAGGTAGCGAGTTAAATCTTCACATGTTGTATTACTTTCAGTACTTGCCATGTTTAGGACAGTTATCATATCTTCACATACTTCTTACTGGTTCTCAGTACATGTTTCACTATGCTTTATACTACTCGAAGTATTCACATGTTTCATACGGCTCCCAGTACCTGCCTTGCTTATACTACTCCCAGTATCTCTCACATGTTTTTACTGTTCTCGTATCTCTAACATGATAGAATATGGGTTATGGGGAAACTGTTAGTAGCGTAAGTGATCATTTCCCCCTACTCGTACGTACGTACCGAGCAAGGTTGACATTTTATGTACACATTGTCGTAGGCGCACCAGCTGTATTTGTACGTATGTGCATCTATCGCTTGTTTTACTTGTACGAAAGTACATTTTATACTTGTACCACAGTACATTTTTACACCTATTGACGATCACGTACCTGCTACAATTTTAAACAATACATATACATCTGTCTATATGACATATGTGTCCATGCCATGATAGACTATGAGATGCCATGTTCCCTATGTTACTAGGATACTGTGATTTCAGTCATACCATAATTCCAGATATGCCATGTTCCATATGTTACTATGATACTGTGATCCCAGTTGTACCATGAGGCCATGTTCCCAAGTATTTCCTGTTTTATAGACTTATCACACCATGTTTCTTATTGTACATCTCTTTCATTATATATTCAGTAATTTAGTTGTAGAGGTTGTACTTGCTCCCGTCCTGACAGGATAACGTTGTAGGTTCATTTTCTGAGGAGAATATGCTATGTGATACATGTTATGGCACTGATTTTGAGGACCTGGCCTTATCTCCAGAAGAGGCCCCAGCGGGGAACCTTGCTTAGATATCTTTCTTGTGTTTTGGGACTTAGACTTTGGTCTGTACTTATATTTGGATACTGGACTTTGTCTCCAGTTAGATACTTGGAAGTGTATTATTAAATATGTGTTTGTTTAGCTTCGCTTATAGATGCTGTGTTGTGATGAACCTTTAAATGTGATTTTAGAACTGTTAGCAGTTTAGATCCTTTATTGTCTATTCTTAGAACATCTTACTACGCTTTAACAAGCGTAGGCTGGACATGGCTCGGCCCGGCCCAACAATTTGGATAACGGGTCGTGACACCAGTGCCCTGGAATGGAGGAACGCTGAGCTATATTCCTTGGACAATTAAGAGTCTTCAAAAGTGGAGTCACGGGACAAGTCTTCGACGCACGGCCGAAGCTTCAAAATTACGAGCATCACCGAGCTAGTTGGCGCATCCTTCCTGATTCGCAGGACCTGTAAGAGCGAGGATCAGTACGATCACATATGGCGAATGACTATTTAAAATTCAAGCTCTACATTTGATTCAAGCAGTTTTATAAACATGTTAGCTAGCTATTTATGTGATATTTGTAACCATCCTGATCAATTAGCATGTTAACATGTTTCAAGGCAAGCATATGAATTTGTAAGCATTAAGCAGCTATCATATTCATCCCGTGTCACGTGCATTTGTTAAGCTGTGAAAGGGTGTGAAGGCCACTGGCAATGTCCAGCCATCATGGACTATAGCTGGGTTAGACGGCGACCCTTTCGTGGCGGGTAGCGAGCCCTATGCAAAAGTTTCTGAATAAACCACGCCGATGTAAGGGTGGCGCTTGCTATACTCGTTCCTCCCAGGCCGAATCGGTCCCTTGGCCTAGACAACCTTTCGAAGAAACTACACCTTGTCGATAAGTTGTCCAATGACCGTTTTGCAGAGTCTTGAAATATGCTATCTCTTTTCTAGAACCTTATCATTTCTCTTTTATGTGCGAATCTTAGCCTTTGTTTTGAACTTAGTCGATTTACTCACTTAGCCATATCGTTGCGTTAAACGTTAATCGATTCATTCATTGTTTTGCATAGGCTAAGTAGAATTGTATGAGGAAGCATGTTTTCCATTTTCAATACCGGCAGTTTTATAGCAAGTGTTTCGTAAAGAATCATGCCACGATTTTCTTTGATTCTACACTATTATGACAAGCATTCATTCACTTCACATATTTATTTTGAAGTAGAGGGACGAGACGAAGGAGGTCAGCCACTCGCCTTAGACTTGCTTCAAGCGAGCGACTGGTTGGTTGTACTGACATCGCCTACGCGATCACCTGCAATCGCATAAGCAACTGATTAGAACATTGTGCAATTGAAGGAATTTTGATATGAATGCGAAGCTCAAAAATGCAAGTCACGAAAATCCATCAGAAACATTCACGAAAAATGCATTCATGAAAACCAAAGCCAAATCCAAATCAAGTACAGCATGAATATCAGAGCAACGGGAGGTCTCTCCGGACTCAGCCGTAGAGCCAATCCTTGAGGCGCAATCCGCTGAATATGGGACTTGGTTCCGAAGAAGCCATTCCATAACATGGAATGGATCTTAATTCAACCATTCCCGTTCGATCGACTCGGCCGATTCTGACCTATCGGTCCCGACCGAATCGATAGCGACATGTTCCTTTCTCGCGCACCCCTAGACGAAAACGGGGCACGATGTAGGGACGGAACACTACAATGATCTCAAAGCTCATCATATAAAGTATGGCTTGGGCGATGGAAATACTGTAAACATGATGGGACTGTAGGTCAGCGGCAGGTTTGGACGTGTGAAGATGGGCGATGGAAATACTGCGCCATGTACCGAGTTTGTACTAAAACTTGGTTTCGGTAGGGAGGCTGGCAGATGATGGTTGTCGCAGTCTGTTTGGGGACAAAGATTGGATGCTTGTGAAGGGTTCCCAACAGTTGACTTATCCAAATCAATGAGGACTCCTATGGCAACAAAGATAAAACTTGATAATGATGAAGACGGTATCTCGGTCGACATTCGTAAGTATCGAGGTATGATCGGGAGCTTACTTTATTTAACTGCTAGCCGACCAAATATTATGTTTAGTGTTTGTATTTGTGCATGATACCAAGCAAATCCGAAAGAATCGCACCTATGTGTTGTAAAGCGTATTTTTTGGTATCTCAAATGCACCATTAATATGGGACTTTGGTATTCGAAATCTTCATCCTTTGAGCTTCTCGGCTTCTCGGATGCAGATTTTGTCGGATGCAAAATTGACCGAAAAAGCACTAGCGGCACATGTCAATTCCTTGGCAAATCCTTGGTATCGTGGTTTAGTAAGAAACAAAATTCTATTTCTCTTTCAACCACTGAGGCCGAGTATATAGCGGCCGGTTGTTGCTATGCACAAATTCTTTGGATGTCACAAACACTTGTAGATTATGGTATCTCTTCTACTTGCACTTCCATTAAATGTGATAATAGTAGCTCTATAAATCTTATGAAAAATCCGATTTGTCACTCACGCACAAAACACATTGAGATTCGACACCATTTTTTTCGTGACCATCAACAAAAGGGGGATATTCGCCTTCATTCCTATCCTTTATTAAATACCAAGTTCTGTATCATCCCATCCTTTCACATCCCTCTCTCTCTTGAAAACTCCCCCATTTAATATCATCTCTCTCCTCCTCTCTTTCTAACCTCAACTCCTTCTTCCTCCTCTCCATAATCCTTCACACCCTCTTCTTCCTCTTACTATCAACCTCCATGGCAAGTCTCAAAAGACCTAACTCCACCTACGTTTTCAACCCATTCACTCTGGTGCCCCTACCTAATGGCGCCTATAATCCCAAGATCTTTAACTCCTCCATTGCTATCGATGTGTGGTTCCATCACTTTGTAAACCACGTCATCTACAAAGGAAAGGCTATAAATTATAACATCTTTTCTGGCCATCTGTCACTTTTTGAGACTGCCGGCCTCTCATCTCTTTTGCCTCGGCAAGTGCCTGTCTATCCGGCGGCGGTACGACTCTTCTACTGCAACATTATTCCTGATCTGGCCAACAACGCCATCGAGACCATGGTCAATGATCGCCATTTTTGCCTCACGGCGAGCGACATTGCGGAGATTCTCGAGGTACCAAATCGTGGGGATGCTCTTTCGACCTTGGCAGGTCTCTATCTTACTGCCGACATCTCTTTCGATGAGTTCTGCGACATTATCTGCAAGGTACCGAATCCTCATGCCATTCCGGCCCTCTCGAAACAGTTGGAGCCATTCTACTATGAGCTCTATCGGATCATCTGCCACACTTTTTACCCCAAGTCCGGCAACTACGATGTTATCCTAAATAACGCTCTAGTTTGCATGTACTATTTGTACTCGAAGAAGACTTGGTCATTCCCCAAAACTCTCCTCAACGCCTTCTACTCTGTCCTTCCTGGGGGGAAACAATCACTTAACTATGGCGCCTTCATCACCTTATTTCTTGAGGCCAAAGGCGTGGACCTCTCCCTCTGCAAATCGAACGGTGTTTCTTTATTTCTCGTCGTCTTCTGCTCTACCCTTGCTGCCTCCGTGTCTCGTGCTTCATCCTTCCATGCACCCCAGCCTACTTCTCCTGTAGCAGCGCCTTCTGTACCTCCTCCATCTGGTCGTTTCATGTCGCTGACACAGTAATATTTTGATATGCGTATGGCTTAGGCGGAGGAGCAGACGAGGGCTAATACCCGCGGCCTTGGGAATCTCATTCAGAGTCGCTTCCATGTCCAAGCCTACTTCATCCAGCGGACTCTTCTGGACCATAATATTTATCTGGATCTTAACCATCAGGATCCTCAATTCCAAGGCTCCCGATTCTCTGACCCCAATGCTTATGGGTTCATGTACCTCGATGGTGTGGATCCCTTCGGTGCCTTTCACGAGACTCCGGGTGGTGAGGACGATGATCCAGCAGATCAGTAGCTGCGGTCTACTTTTGTGGATGGTAGAATTAAGAATTGGTGTCAGTATCTCGTGTGTGTCTTTTGAGGTCCTGCGGGTACCAGTGGTTATGTTTCGATGTCTTGTGTGGTCCTACGGGGACCATTTTATGTCTTGCTTTACTCTCGTTAGGGAGAGTTTATTTGTCTTTTTGTTTATGAACTATCAAGCATGTACTCTTCCAAATTTGACAATCAAATATATGCATACTTTCGTTTACTCTTGAGCTCTTATGTTTTCTTGCTAAATACTTGATTTCCCATCTTTGATTAAGTGACAAAGGGGGAGAAAATGTATTGAGGGAGAGTAGTCTACCTACGGGGGAGTCACTCCCTGAAGATGCTATCTCTCTGTTTTGTCAATTATCAAAATGGGGGAGTACTCTTCCAAATTTGACAATCAAATATATGGATGCTAACTCCCTGAAGATGATTTCCCATCTCTCTGTCGCATGACGACGATCAGTTTCTCCATGTTACAAGTCGATAAGTTGACGTTGCAAACACGAGAATGGTCTAGAGGCAAGGATAAGGAAGTTATCGGTACGTAAATTTTATTGAAACTAATATTAATACTAAAATTTAAATTTGTTTTTGATTTAACATTTAAACTTAGATTTAAATTCACAACTTAAAAGTAGTTAAAGTTAAAATTCTATTCTTTTTTATTTTCAATCTACAATATTATTGGAACTAGCATTAACATTAAATCTACAGTGGCATTTCTGTTAATTTAAAATTTATAATATAATTGAAACTAATATTAATATAGTGGCATTACCGTTATTTCTAAATAGTATTTTCCTTGTTCGGTCACACCCGTCCACGAGCGGGTTACACCCATGAAACGAGCGGGTCAAATAGCCTTTTCCAAAGAAAAGAACCCATCCGACTAGAGAGAAACAAAGGAGAAAAGAAGAAGAGTCACAATGGAGAGGAGCAAGAGCAAGATCAACTGCAGCGGATGGGCCGTCATCCCTACGGAGATTCTCTCGATGATATTGGTACTATCGGGGATGCCGGCGGACGAAGTAATATGCAACGTGGCCCTAATTTACCGTTCATGGTGGAAGGCGCTCAACGGTCCCTTAGACTATTGGTCCAACGTGGACTCGGAACTGTGGTGCCGGAGGACCCAACAAACCGTTAAGATTAGTTTGACCGTAAAGAAGCTCGTGGCTCGCAGTGCGGGATATCTACTGTCCTTCTCCGCGTACAAGCTCGACGAAGCAGCCTTCCTTTTGCATGTTTAAGGCCTGTGCAAAATTTTATATTGTCTTATTCTAATACTTTATTTTTTCTATTATAAAATTTTACGTATACTTTGTTAATTTCTATTGATGTTTTTTCCTTTTTATAATAGAGTGGAAATTTTCTAAGGGTGTTGTGCATTTCGAAGTGCGACGTGAGTGATGAAACTTTCGTAAGACACTTGGAATTTCTTCCGATGCTGGAAGAACTCGACATTAGCTACTGCCTCTATATCACGTCGACTGGAATATTTTCTGCCGACAAATATTGCCACCGTCTGGTCAAGCTGAGAAGGAACATGCCCCTCCATATTTTATGGTCAGGAACAGATTCATGCTGAATACGTCGAATGAGAAGGAGGGAAAGGCCGTGGCTGATTCGATGCCGCGTCTCGAGCACCTAGAGATGGGATCAGGCATGTTCAATGGAGACACGCTGCGATCTATCATATACAACTGTAAGGGTCTTCGCGTGCTCGACATACGTGGGTGCTTCAACGTGCACTTCAACGACGACCTCAGGAAAATTTGTGATTTAATACAGACGTTTAAATGACCCTTTGATGATGTAATCCCAGGAGAACGTGGATACAAGATGTATAGTGATTTAGATCTCATCAATCAGTCCATGGATGAATGGTTCTTCTGACATTAGCATGCATGCATGCATTTCTTTCTATTTTTCATATTTACTAGTAAATGTACGTGCTTTGCACGTATAAAAATGTATAATAAGAATTTTATCCAATTATAGTTAAATATGCTTTTAACCCATTTGGTTAAGGTGCAAGGTATTTTTTTGTTTGGTTGAATTCGATTCTCCATTTTGACAAAATTTTACATTTTTCAACAATTTTTTACATGATTAATTTTTTTTTAAATAAAATGGACTGTGATATAATGACGGCTAAGACGGCTCACTTTTGAGCCGTTTTGAAATCTCATTATATAGTGGAAGATATGATATCAGTATCTTAACATTAATACAGTATCTCAGTATAATCATATCCAAGAGATTTTGACATTTTCCCACACAGATTTTACCTTCTTCGAGATAAATTTTGGCGGTGCAAATTCCACTCATATTTACGGTATCAGTGCCATTCACCATAATTAATGGTGATCGATAGACATTTATACAAGAAGAGTGGCCCGGGGGAGATACAAAAAATTGGTTTCTTTTTTACAACCCTTTAAAATCTATTTAGACAGCCAAACAGCCAAACTATTCATCTTCACCAGCCTTCAAAACCAATTTATATAGATTCAAAACAAAACTAAACAGCCAAATTATTTAAAATTCACAACCCTTCAGAACATTCTCAAAATAGAGAAGAGCAAAAGCTACATTTGTGGATGGGCCAACATCATCAAGGAGATCCTAGCCATGGTTTTGGTACTAGCGGAGATGTCGTCTGAGGAGGTCGTCCGCTTGTCTTTCGTATGCCGGTCGTGGTGGAAGGCGCTCTACTGTCCATACTTCTGGTCAGACGTCAAGTCAACCCAGTGGTGTCCATGGTTAACCTAACCTCAAAAATTGACGAGGCGGTGAACAAGCTAGTGGCGCACAGTGAGGAAAAAGAAAAGGACTCAAAATTAATTTAGATTAATCATACTGGTAATTTCTTGGTGTATTAGAACAAATTAAATTTGATTATTTAGAATTCTTAATTTTTATAATATTAGGTTGTTTAATTTGATTTGCATTACATTAAATCTTTACGTAGACCGGAGAATGACCATTCTCCGTATTAGAAGAATGGAGAATGACCATTCCTAAATGTACCATTCTTCGTCCTAAATGTACCATTCTTCGTGTTAGAAGAACGGAGAATGGTCATTCCTAAATGTACCATTCCCCATCCTAAATGTACCAGTCACCGTGTTAGAAGAACAGAGAATGGCCATTCTTCGTGTTAGAAGCACGGAGAATGAATGTACCATTCTTCGTCCTAAATTTACCATTCTCCGTGTTAGAAGAACGGAGAATGGCCATTCCTAAATGTACCATTCCCCGTCCTAAATGTATCATTCTCTGTGTTATAAGAACGGAGAATGGCCATTCTCCGTGTTAGAAGCACGGAGAATGGCCATTACCTGTCCCAAATTGTTCCATACTAAGTTAAAAGCATATAATAGCACCCAAAAAATGTTAACAATAGAAAAATTCTACAGAACCCACACACCAAACTCTAACCTAGGCATTACATGTAACATCCAAACAGCACAACCAACTAAGCTTGGAATAAGAAGAGTCACTAGAGGTCATTGAATATCCCCAACTTCTAATAAGGAATAAGAAATTGAATATCCTCAACTTCCAATAAGGAATAAGAAGAGTCAGTAAGGAACGTGTACATATATATATAGGGGTCCTCATTCATTTGAGTAGGTTGCACATTTAACATGTATCCAAAAAGATCATCTGGTTGGGAACCATGGCCAGAGTCTTCTTCCCGTCGTCGTCGAGCCTCTCCGCATGAAGCACCCTCTGCGCTGCCTCTGGCCCATGACTGGCTAGCAGAGGCTGCGAACTTTCTGACCTCCTGTGGGTTGTCACTGGAGGTCATGGCTCGACCTCTTGATCCGGTGCCCAACTTTGACCTGTTGCCGATCACTCCGGAGGAACGGGAGTCTCTGGAGAAGAGGAAAGGGTTTCACCGCCTGTGCCATAGGGCGGGTGTGCGCACCCTGCAGGACTTTGCGGAGATCTTCTGCGAGGCTAGTGAGGGGTCTACGTAGACCTCTTATTTTTCTGTTCTTTTAGTTTTTTACAGTTTTTTTCCTCCTCTTGTATCCTTCGCCGGAGAATATTCCGGCGAAGAAGCTGGGATTTAATGCAATATAATATTTTGTTAACTCAATTTGGTTTCGGCTGCAAGCGACTAACTATTTTATCTATTTTTCAATTAACAAATCTTGTTACGTCAAATCATATATCAGCGACGATATCCCCATCAATGACTTGTTACGTCATAGATTTGATTATGCTACCAGTGTCAATCTTTTCGTCAAATCCATCTTAAATATGATTATAAAGTAAACTAGAGGGCAACTTTGAGTGTTTTAATTTTACTCTTTTCAAGTACATAGTCTTGTTACCAAGTCGTCAAACGAAAAAAATTCGGGATGGCAAAAATACGAGTATAAATCGGCTCAATGCAAAAAAAATACGTTCAAAAATTTAATCAAATAAAAATGGAAAATTGAGATTAGAAACTTCACATTCTTAAATATGTTGTCAAATTTTGTTAATTAAACTTGTTTCCACCACGTTTTTTGTGCCAAATTTTTTAATAATTTATACGAAACACGTTTAAAACTTCGCATGCTTAAAGTTTATGTAGTGATTTCACGTAGATATACTAGTAATAAATTTAATTTTGGACATTAGTTTTTAAAATTAGGGTCTCAGAATCCCAAAGGTTTATGTAGTGATTTCACGTGGATATATACTAGTAATAAATTTAATTTAAGACTCAAAACTATTCTAATTTTTTCTATTTCCCAAGGTCATATAAGACGGTCGAATTTTTCCTCTTCTTCTCTCAAACCATCTTCCTTCTCCTAAAACCCTCTCCCAAACCCACTTCTTATCAAAATGCCACCGAAGAAACAACGACCGCCTCCGAAGGAGAAGAATCCACAAAGGGATATGATACAGACCTGAAGGGCAGAACTTGCAAGGGCGGCGAAAGCCAAACTTATGGTCGCTAGGGCGGAGGCGGAAGCAGCGGCGGCGGCAGTGACGACGAAAGCGACAGCGGCAACCAAGCTACCTGTAAAAAGGCTAAAAAAACTCATTGCTCGACAAAGACCAGAAAATTTATCTTCGATACAGAGTCGTCGGAAGACTCAACTTACGAAGATCGAAGGCGTACTCAAGCGAAGGCTAAGGTGGCAACGAATACAGAGTCATCAGCGTACTCTGAGAATTTTGAATCCTCATCAGAAGAGGAAAATGAAAAGGAAGAGCAATCATCAAATAAGTTCCAAGATGGAGAGGAAGTAAAAAAATTTAAAGACTCTAAATCTAAGAAGATTTACAATAAATATTTCAAGAAAAAGGCTGTTATGCCAGAAAGATCAATTAAGATGGATGATGTCGAAGACGAAGCTTTCCTGGATATATTGAAATTTTATCAATTGGAGAAACTGAACAAATCCTGTCTCGAAAAAATCTTCCAAACAATAGTAAGAGAATTTTACTCAAATCTTTCTGCTGAAATTAAAAAAAGGATCAACAACTGGTGTTTCTGAGAGGAAAACTGATTAGGATAAATGCTGCTGTCATCAACGAATTTTATGTATTTGATCCAGTTCCTGAGTTTGATATGAAAGATATTGATAATGTTTTCACGAGGGATGCAATTCATGAGATTACAGGTGTATCAGTGGGTGCCAGGACCCCTCAAAATGTATACAAAGATCAATTAAAAACTTTGTATAAATTGTTGCATGCCTACGTATCTCAAACACTCAACCCTATTGGACATAAGTTTTTCATCCATCCCGAGAGAGTAAAATTTCTTTATTATATGGGGAAGAAAAAAAGGATGGATATAGGTTCTTACATTTTCAGTAGAATGATGCATCTCATGGAAAAACCAACTGCAGGGACAGTTCTCCCTTTCGCAGGATTTATATGCTCAATGGCTAGTAAACATTCTGTCCCAAGCTTAGCAGGGGATGTTTATATTAAAAACAAAGGTCCCATGAGAAAACTAACCTTCACTCGAATGTTTGGAAAACGGACAATAGCAGCAAGCAAACCATCAACATCTGGAAAACCATCAACTTATGGAATAAAAAACATTAAGAAAAGGGTTGATGATCTATACAATTTTGTTGCTGCAAGCTTTGAGAATGTCTTCAAAGAGATGAAGACTGTATCCGACAACCAAAAATTGATTCTGGATAAGATTAACCAAATAGAGGTTGAATTTGCTGACCAAGAATAAGATTTCCCTTTCCTCGTGAAGAAGGTAAATGGGGCTAACCCAAACTCTTATGTAAAAATACACACTGTGCACATTGATACTCTAATGCAAGCCCTCACTTTGATACTTCTATTTATATTTCTGGATATCATTTCTACATATACAGTGAGTCCATACCGACTATAATTTTTCTTATTCCGTCCCTCAAGGTGTAGGTGAAGGATATTTTGAGAAAAAAGAAAAAAAAAAGAAAGAAGAAGAAGAAGAAGAAGAAGAAGAAGAAGATGGATATGGAGATGAAGATTCATCTTTTAAGTTTTAAAGCTTTTATTTCAATTTGGAAGTAATATTTGTATTGTAATATGGTTCTGAATATTTGTTGGTCTTGGCGGTCAAACTAAATTTTGTGTTTGAAATATTGTAAGACTAAACTTTTCGCTTGTACTAAGTGCATAGTTCGTAATTTGTTTGGAAAATATAATATGGTCTTGAATTTAGAGTAGGTCTGATATTTATTTGGATTATTGTATTGTGAATTATGCAGGTTCTATGTTGAATTACTAACGTGGATTGGGCAGATTACTGTAACATGGATTATGCAGTTTATTGGACTTGGAATGAAGTATACTTAATTTGATTATGATTTTTTGGTTGAAGCGTTTATTTGATTTATAGTTGGCCTTCACAGATGATATTGATCTTTTGGTATATTCCTTTGATTTGCAGATGCCCTTCACAGATTTCATGAGTCCTGGGTGCATTCCTAGGGTTTACAGATGGCCTCATTACAGATGCATTTCTGGGATCACTAAAACTTTATTTGATTGTAATGTATTTTACTTTCTGTAAATAATCAGTACATCGATGCTATCAGTATGAATTCGATGCCAGTGTAATGTATAATATAATCATGCCTGTTCATCCCTTGTTATTGCTGAAGCAAAGTATGTAATGTAAGAAAAATTCTCTTGGATAGTAGGTTAATTATATTCAAACACTCGCAAAAAATTTTGGGCAGCCATACAGTGGAAGCCTGAAAAAATGATATTCAGATTTTCTTGAACATGATTTAATATTAAATAAATATACTTTGGTAAATGATATTAAAAATGCTGAAAATATTTGGTAAAAAAAATATGACATTTTTTGTCCTAAATGTACCATACTTTTTTAAAAGAACATAGAGTGTCCATTCTCCATGTTAAAAGCACGGAGAAGGGCCATTCTCCGTGTTAAAATAACGGAGAATAGCCAACGGAGAATGAAAGCAAGGAGAATGGTCATTCTCCATGTTAAAAGAACGGAGAATCTCCGTTCTCCGTGTTAAAAGCAAGGAGAATGGCCATTCTCCGTCCAAAATGTTCCATACTTTGTTAACGTAAAAATTCGAATATACTTTGGTAAATGATATTTTTTTAAAATTCTATAAATATTAGAAAGATGGTTAATATGATAAAATGTTGACCATTCCCCGTCCTAAATGAACCATACTTTATTAAAAGCACAGAGAATAGCCATTCTCCGTGTCAAAAGCACGGAGAAGGGTCATTCTCCGTGTTAAAAGCAGGGAGAATGACCATTCTCCACGTTAAAAGAACGGAGAATGGCCTGTTAAAAGCAAGAAGAATGTCCATTCTCCGTCCAAAATGTACCATACTTTGTTAACGTAAAAATTCGAATATACTTTGGTAAATGATATTTTAAAAAAAATACTGTAAATATTAGAAAGATGGTTAATATGAGAAAATGTCACAATAAAAAAATTCTCTTCGAAAATATTATCATTAGAAAAGTAAAAAATATTTCGTCTGATCAATACATATATTTTTAAAAAATATGTGAGCAGAGGATCCGCCCGACCTCATAAGCAGGTTTCCTCAATTCACCACCACCACCATGACATGTAGCTTTATTAACAAAATATTAAATTGTTAGATGAAAAATAAAATTTCTCACAATGGCATGGACAGTAAAATTAGAGCGGTGCCGCTGGTACTTCTCCTTGTTCTAGGAGGTCTCGACGACGTCCGACGCGAACCAGACCGATTCTTCTCGGCGCCGCTGGTACTCCTCGTTGTTCTAGGAGGGCTCGACGACGTTCGACGCGATCCGGACCGATTTTTATTTCCTTCTTCATCTTCGTTTCTCTTTCCACCACCAACACCACCACCACCACGGCCTGTAACCAAGAAAAAATTATGGAATTTATACGTCGATGCACAAAATATTAAATTGGATGGACGAAAGAGAGAGTAAATATGAGTTAATTTAGGGTGTTCATTGAAAAATTAAAGTAAAGAATGACCTGCTAAAGCAAGTTACCGAGAGGTCAAAAGTCAAAATCAGCATTAAATAATGTTTCTACTCTATTATTCAATCCGAACCATTGGATCAACATCCAATGGTCCAGATTTGGGATGTATCGATACATCCTTTTTCAGGGAATGTATTGTAGAACGACCCTATATATATATATATATATATATATATATACATATATATATATATATATATATATATATATATATGGCAAATGACCTCTAGCCTAGTGGTTAAGGGAGATGCATGCAGTCCAAGTGGTCAGAGTTTGAGTCCCAGTGGAGGCGAGTTCGCCTTACCCATTGCTTCTTATATATATATATATATATATATATATATATATATATATATATATATATATATATATATATATATATGGGTGGGAATCAAATGACACATACAATTTGACATCTAAAAAAATATGCAATCTCAGCCGCACATCATTTGAAATGAATGGTGCAGATTTAAATGATACCAAATTTACATTAATGGAAGTCAAATTTGACATACATGCTAATTAATAGTAGGTTGTATTAATTATTGAGATATTCAATTTGGAATGAATGCTAATTAATTCCATGTACGTATTTAAATCTGGACCATTCATTTCAAATGATGTGCGGCTAAGATAGCATATTTTTTTTAAATGTCAAATTGTATGTGTCACTTAATCCCCACCATATATATATATATATATATATATATATATATATAAAAATATATATATATATATATATATATATATATATATATATATATATATATATATATATCCCCACCATATATATATATATATATATATATATATATATATATATATATATATATATATATATATATATATATATATAAATATATATATATATATATATATATATATATATATATATATATATATATATATATATATATATATATATATATGGCTTCGATCAATGGTGGGTAGATAGAGTTAGAGAGTGTATCTCCACTCCTACTTTCTCTATCATTATGAAAGGTATTCCTTGTGGGTTCTTCGGGAGTAACAGAGGTTTAAGGCAGGGTGACCCTCTTTTCCCGTACCTCTTTACTATAGTTATGGAGCACTATACATGTCTGATGGACCTCGCCACCCTGCAGCGGCATATCACCCCCCTCTACAGGCAGGTGGATCCAGTGGTGACGCACCTGATTTACGCAGACGATTTGTTCGTTTTTGTCGAGCCTTCGGAGCAGTCCATGAGAGCCCTCCGGGAAGTCTTGGAAGAGTTCGCGAGACATTCGGGACTTAGACTAAATTCAGATAAGAGCCATATTTACTTCAACAAAGACTGTCCAAATAAAGAAGGGATAGCGGGGTCTCTGCAAGTTGTGATTGGCCAACTCCCTGTTAGATATCTTGGCTTACCTCTCTCGGTGAATTATACCTGAGACTCAGATTGTCAAGGATTGATTCAGCATATCCAAGATAAACTTGAAGGATGGCAAGCTCAGGTGTTTTCCTTTGGAGGTAGAGTAGAACTCGTCCGCTCGGTTATTCACGCTATTGCAGGCTTCTGGCTTCAAGTGATCTTTCTTCCCGAGAAAACGATCCAGAAAATCGATCAAATGTGTGCAAATTTCATATGGAAAGGTGGCCTTCACGGGATTTCTTGGGAGGAGCTGTGCACGCCTAAAGAGGAGGGTAGTATAGGGCTGCGATCCCTCAAGATTCTTCGAGACGTCGCTCTATTAAAGATGGCTTGGACGTTACTTGGAAGCCAGTCCCTTTGGGCGAGATGGACTAGAAATAGGTACTGTAGGGGTACTAATTTTTGGATTCAGCAGGTTGATAATAACTTTTCGGTAACATACAAGAACATTCTCCGCGCTAGGCCCCTTTTGAAGGCGAGAATCGCTCGAAAAGTGCATGACGGATCAACCACAAACCTCTGGTTTGACCCGTGGCTCCAAAATAGCAGCTTTGTAGATAGGTGGGGGTGGCCGGAGTTTGAAGTGCGCGAACGAGACGAGCAGTTAGCTGTCATCATTGAAAGCGGGAACTGGAGATTGGAGAATAGGCGGGTATGCCAGCGAGTAGCTATTGCTATAACAAACATGGAGATACATCCGGAAGAGGAGGCGGATAAGTGGGTGTTGGAAGGATCGGTAGAGGGGGGTTTCATTACCAAACTTTGCTACGATCAGATTCGGCCTCATCGACCACTAGTGAGTTGGGCGGAGATCATTTGGTATAAGAAGGCTGCGATGAAGATGAAGCTATGTGCCTACAAAATGATTAGAGATCAGTTATTCACCAAGGAGAGACTCAACAGGTTTGGAATACTTGCGAATGATGTTGCATGTGTTCTATGCAATGGGGGCATTGAGAATAGAGACCATCTATTTTTCCAATGCCCTACTTCTGAATTAGTATGGCAACACTGTCGGAATCAGCTTGGTCTAAGCGGTGGTCAGGGTAGAGGCACCCGGGAAATTGTGGAGGAGATCAGAGGACTGAGTAGGCGTAGCCCAGATGCTTATAATAGAGGCCGTCTTCGGCTATTGTCAGCAGTTTGGCATATATGGAAAGAACGAAACCGGCGCATATTCGAGGGAGTAGCTACTACTACTCGTGGGATTATTAATAACATTGAGTCAGATATTCGGAGCTTGGAGGGCTGAGCCTTCATAATTTGTATATAGTCTTTGTACAGTTTCGCCATATTTCGGCAATAAAATTACCCTTTCCTTCAAAATATATATATATATATATATATATATATATATATATATATATATATATATATATATATATATATATATATATATAGAGAGAGAGAGAGAGAGAGAGAGAGAGAGCGAGGAAGGATAGGCATCCCCACAACTTTTGCATCATCATGTTCACATCCGTTGGATGTGCTTTAAGTCATCTAATCTTAACCATTAGTAAATCAACGGTTAAGATTAAATGACTTAAAGCACCATCCAACGGTACAAATAGGAGGGATGCATGGGGATGCAAAAAGTGTGGGGATCTTGATCCTCCTCATATATATATATATATATATATATATATATATATATATATATATATATATATAGAGAGAGAGAGAGAGAGAGTCGTCTAAGCTGTATGTATATCATCAACTATTTAATTAAAAAAAAGGTAAAAATTTGTTGAATTTTTTTAATTTGTTATATATATTCTACATGAAAAATTGAACTTAACCAAACAAGATGGATATATCCCACTTTAATCACATGAGTTAGAAGAAATACATTAACTATAATTGAATAATATTCTTATTATACGTGTAAAGTACGTACATTTAATAGTATATATAGTGCGGTTTCAAAAGTTGTGTAATTTCTACATGTGTAGGCTTTCATTGCCCTTAATTTCCATATGTAGCCTGCTCAATGTAGGACAAATCAATTGCATCATGGTGTTGTAGGGAGGGGGACATTGATTCTATCAAAAATATTCCTGAGTATACAATAACAGTTTAAAGATTCCCATTGGATAATCTACGAGTCAATGGTACATGAAGATGATATGAGAAGTGAAGTGCAAGTATTACAACAATTAATTTTTATATATTTTGCTTTGGAGGAATAATTTTTTCCGTCTGTTTTGTTTTTTTTTTGAACCACCCTCCGTTGTTACACTATGGTGATTGATACATGAAATATTGTCACATAAAGATCGAAATATTAGGTGTTATGGAACATGATTATTGTTAGAGAATAAAGGGTAAAGTGCATTTAAACCCTCCTTAGATGTCACGAAATGCAAATAAAGACTCGCTGATCCGAAAAAAGACAGCTAGATACGAAAATGCTCAAATCACCCCCCTCCGCTAACTTTTCTGTTAATGGGTGTTAAAATGGGATTGTTTTGACCTTTTTACCCCTGGGCTATATAATATTAACTGTTAAAAACGGTTAGTTCTAAAATTATTTTGTTAAAAATGGTTAAACAAAAATACTTGTTAAAATGTGGATAAATATTAACAAAGGAAAAATGGTCTTTGCTAGTAAAATTATTTTTTAAAATTATTTTAATTAATATTAACTTGTTAAAAACGGTTAGCTCCGTCAAAAAAGTGGATAAATATTATTTAAAATTATTTTGTCATAAATTATTTTTTATTTAACAAATATATAAATATTTTTGGGAAAAACAAAACTGATAAAAACAAAAAAACAAAAAAATGTATAAATATTTTTGGAAAAAAAATACCAAATAAAAAATAAAAAAAGTACTATTAAAATATGGAAAAAAATAAAAAATAGAAAAAATATTCCAAAAACCTAAAAAATGAGGATAAATCTTAAACAATGAAAAAAAGACAAAAACAAAAACTATACAAATTTGAAAATAAAAGTCACTCTTAAAAACTAGAAAAGATTATTAAAAAGATGAAAAAAAATGGAAACAAAAAACAAAATATTAAAAGATTATTAAAATAACCTCCCGTTCCTAAAAAGATAGAATTCTCATGCGTGACGTCATTTTCGAAAATAAATGTTTATAATCTAAATAGTAGGTTTTCATCTTAAATTTTTTCTGGAAATTTTTTTTTTTTTAACAAATGTCCGGTTAGTCCTGAACTATCCAGCCATTTAACTTAGGGCATGTTTTGTAAACCGTATTTGGAGCTAGATAACTGTAACTAATATTATATTATTTAATATTTTATAATAATTATAATCTTAATTAATAATTATAATCGTACTTAATAATTTATTAATTACAATTTTATTATAATATTAATTAATAATAATTTAATCATAATTATAATTATACTTAATAATTTATATATTATAATAATTTTAATTAATAATTTAGTAATCATCATTATAATCATCATTATAGTCTTACTTAATAATTTATTAGTCATGACTATTATCATAATTATTTATTTATTAATTCTAACTGAAATTGCAAATCTTGGTACAAATTTATTTTCATCACATGTATTACTTAAACAAATAACTTAAATATTACTAAACGTATCAAAAATCCAAAAATAAATTGTTCTTCCATAATTTCTATTTGGACGTAATATTACTGTAACTAATATTAAATTTATTTTCAATGGACTAATTAATCCACAATAGCAATAAATTGTTCTTCCATAATTTCTATTTGAACGTAATATTACTGTAACTAATATTAAATTTATTTTCAATGGGCTAATTAATCCACAATAGCAATAAATTGTTCTTCCATAATTTTTATTTGGACGTCTTGAGAAAAAAAAAGGAATAAGTAAAAAAGCTTCAAACATTAAATGAGAGCATGGTCTGGGTTCATTTGCTGCCACCACTCATTACATCCGTAATTCTCCCATAGTAGAAAACCACAAGAATTTGTTGGAAAATTTGCACACCCGTAAAATTTTCTTCCAGGATTGGTTGGTGTCCATGAAGTCTTCAGTGGACTAATTAATCCACAATAGCAACAAATTATTCTTCCATAATTTCTGTTTGGACGTCTTGAGAATGGAGATTGCGAGCTACTGGCCATAATTTGCAGTTGGATTTGAGATCTGTAGGTAAGAAAAAACTTCAAAATATTAAATGATAGCAAATAAGTAAAATAAAAAGGAATATAGAAAAAATAAAACGTTGTTATTTTTCCTACCAGCCAACCGGTCAATTATGTAGAAAATTGAAATGTTTGTGTTTAATGTTATGTTTCAAACAATCTTCCTTCAAACAATCCTATTATATAGAGAATGGAATAGGCTACTGTCCCTATCGGTCCAATAGAGGGGTATTTTAGGGAGTAAAAAAATTTCTCTCTCCTAAATTTTGGTGCTAACGGCTACATGTAACGTCATTTTGACGGAAATGGTATTATGAGCAAAACATGGTTTACGGGAGGTGCAAATTGCATAAGTTTTCTAAAAGGTCTTATTTTGCGAACGAGGCAACTCTAAGGAGGGTTAAATGCACTTATTGATACATTAAATATAAGGACAAATGCTTAAATTTCACAAACCAAGTGTCACTTTCTGTAGGAATTCAAGGACAGGAGTTTTCTTGACGGCCGCGGAGAGGCGAAAGACCGTATCTTGTCAAGGCCCTTGTGTATGAGATCAAGATTTGTTACTAGCTAGCATTGTCATTGTGTCTACTTTTCTTGCTAATTTTGAGTCGGTTGCTTCTTGTCATTTATACTAGGCCCAAAATGGCTACTACCCCAATCGGACCATGCACAATTTTGAGTCCTTGAAAGCTACATTGGAGGTATACTACCGGTATACTGTAATAGGATCAATTTTCGGCCAAAAGTGGTTGGATGTTTTCATATGTTTGGCGCATACCAAGTTTAAACGGTATTTTGGATAGAATTTTGGTCTATTTTTATATTATTTTTTTGCGTTTTGTTTAGGAGTGTTTTTTAGATTTTGAGTTATATTTTCTTATAATTAGAAACCTGTAAAGTAATAGAGACAAGTCCTTTGTTATAATTTGGCTTAATATTGCAAGTTTTCTCTTTGTGATTCTCGTGTTAGAGAATTGTGATTTTAATCATCGTTATCTCAGGTCGTGGGTCGTTGGTTTTCAATGTTTTTGATGTTGTGTTAGGTGTTATCATGGCCTCAACGAGACGCATGATGGAATCGATGACAATGTCGCGGCAACGAGAAAATCCTTACCGAAGAGTAGAGGATGAAGGATTCCTTGCGATGTTCTATCACATGAAAGTCACTTTGTGGAATTTGATCTTGCACGACCAGTGAGTCGAGCAGGCTATAAGTAACCAGGAACCATAGAGACAACCCGTTTGTGATCCAAAATACCATTAGAGGTAACAAACCATACGACCTCCCAGGAGATGAACAAAATACCAATGCGAGAGTATTATCCAAAAGCAAAAAAAAGGCCTGCTTAGATTCCTCAGTTCAAGCAATAAGGAGTTCAATGATTTTTTCAAGCATGGTCATGATAATGATAGTGGTGGTGGTGGCATATTGCCTGACCGACGAGACTGTAACGACCCGTTCTATCCTACGGAACGCCTATTCAAACGGCATGTGCAACGACTCCAATGAATCATTGACTCCAAGAGTTACGTCGACCTGATGAAGTATCGATGTGAATCGATGCAAGTGTTAAGCTGGCCCTTCAAGAAGAATCGAGACTTAGACTTTCAAAGGCGTGCTCGGAGTCGCGCTCAGCCGATGCAATCATCGCTAAGGTGGATGGCTTCGATGAACCTGTCTTTGCTTAGCCTAGACACATAATAATTCGGACAATATTGCTAGAATCGCTAAACGATAACTCCCTGCATGCTAATAAAATGAATCAACGCACCTAGCTAAGGGAATGATCCCATCTTGCATGCTTGTGTAGAACATTGAAAGGAACTTGGAAAGTTACTTGAACCTCGCACCGTACTCCACGCTCGTGCCAAGGCACGGCTTACTTTTGAGTAGAATTGTCTATGCGTTAACTCATGAACGAAGTGCTTGTCAACGTAGTACAACATGAAGCATAAAATAATGAATGGTTCACTAAAATGAGGCAAGAAGACTATCAACATAGTCGTTCCGAACAGAGTATAGAAACATCGAAAGGCTTCGGCATAGTTGGGTCACCAAGGCGGTTTTCATACACGGAGCTGCATAATGAATGAACGAATAAGTGAATGAATGAATCAACAAATAAATGAATGAATAAGTGAACGAATAAATGAATGAATGAACAAGTGAAAGAAAGAAAAGATAAGAATGAATGAAAGAAAGAAAGATAAGAAGAGAAGAATGATTAGCGACAGGTATGACGGGGACATACAACGAAGCTCGCTACCCGCACCGTACGGATGCCGCTGCCAACCTAGTCGGTAATCGACTATGGCTCAAAGACAGCCTATGGCTCAAAGATAGTCCGTTAAGTTAAAAAATGAAAAGACAATACGAAATGGTCGCGGACAACTCGGTACACGAGTCCAAGACAACGATCAACGATATCGTGGCCGGCCTAGACGGAATCATGGCTTACGGGTGGCTTAGGTGCGGACTCGGCCACCCAAGAGGCGTAAGTCGGGTATTGCGTGGCCTATTAGGGTGTACCAGCCATCACCGGCTGATAGGGAACGACGATAGCAAGATGGATAGTCCAAAATGGCTTGTAGTGCCAGCGACCGGTTCATATAGATTAAGTTGGCTCGATTACGACAATCCACGTGCAAGACCTTGCATTGAAATAAGAAATTTGAGGAAGCTGAACATGCTAAGTAACTAAATAAAACATATCTGAACAACACTTGAGTATAACACATCCTGACAACTTGAGTAGCTGAACAACTGAGTGAACATGAACATCGGAACAAAGCTTTTAGAGTATAACATAACTTGACAAACTTGAATACTTCGTCTACCTGAGGCAGGAACACGTCCTTGACACTCTTGAATGCTTATGCAAAATTCGTTAAGTCTTTACGTATAATATGTTGGCTAACTTGGTTTACCTTAGATAGGAAAGATTGTAAGGTAAGTATGGTAAGTTGCGAATGCTATTCAGATGCGATACTTGATATCAGTAACACGGGATAGGTTTTATATTATATGTCATAAAACTGAACCTAAGATAAGATTAGTAAGACAATAAATGATAGATGGTGCACAAAAGTAAATTTGAACGTGTTTGGTAATGATAGCGAGTGGGCGAGCTAGTCTTTAATTCCACCAGTGCATAACAATGTATTGATAACCACATAGATTGTTTGTAGAATGCGGGAGAACCTCGTCGGGTGCAGAGACTTTCCTCAAACGTTCTAAGGTGTGAAGCTAACTTTGGAGTCTTAGAGCATTGCAAAGGAATTGAAGTACCATATACAGGACATAATGTATCGGAACATCGCCATGAATCATTCCATCTTGTAAGCCACTTGGCACGCCATTTATTTTTGAGAGAGAGAGCTTGAGTGAATTGTAATCTCGGCCTAGCACCGCTTGTCATGCTTCTTGAATATTAATAAAGACTATTGAGTTGTTTCAATTGTGTTTATTTACTTTTTGCTGCAAATGGGGACACTCTGTGCGACTCTATGGCCTAGCTTCAACCGGCCGTTTCTGGACTTGGCCTTGTATGAGCGCAACCTAGGCTCGTGCTGCATCACGCCTTAGCGAGGATGATCGCTCCTCCGGGAGCGGAGCGTGACAGATTGGTATCAAAGTACGGCTTTACGTCCTTGGACTTCATTTCGATTATCTCCATTTTGAAAGCTCGATCGTGGATAAAAGAAGTGTATGCTCTCTCTCATTGTGCCTTGGGATGTTCCATACAATACGTCTAATACTTTCAAAAGCTCGTACAAGTATTTGGTTGAACGAAATTGATATACGAAGGCCTTGTGTCAAACTATGTCGGACTTGAATTGAAAGGAAACCATGCTAAAGTTAGCAAGTTGTGTGCATGCCTGAATGACCTTATGCCGACAATAGCGAACAAGTGTACGAGACCGAAGTATAGTTTGAACGGGACGACTATGCACACAGCCTTTTGGCTAAGTTATGTCGAGTATCGCGAACCTAGACCTTCTGGTGTGAATGAGTTTGTGAGCGAGATTGACTATCGCTCGGACAAGAATAAGTTAGACTTATAGTCTATACCAATAGAGACGCTATCGGACCAACGCTAAGACGAACACGGGGAATTGTTCTTAGACTTTGAGGAACCGTCGAATGTATATTCGAACGTGTCGATTGTGAATCGAATGATCTTTTCGAGGATTTGTAGATTGACTTGACCCCGAGTGGTGTATGCAATTGTCTCGAAGAAAAATAAGAGTGAGTATTGATGATTAGTCGAGTGGCTCGAACCCTGAGTGGTGTATGGACCATCTTGAAAATTGTTCGAATGAAATTAAAGATTTACGGGTAGCAACAAGTGTATCAGCAAGCGATGTTATCATGCAAAGCCTTAGAACGAGTAACACTTAGATGGTCGTAATTTTGAGAGTCTCAAACGAGATATCGCTCGGATGATTTATGAATGTCTAGTACAATTTACGAAACAGTTAAATAGAGATTCGGAACAATAAAACGAATGGATGTCTTGGTCGAGAAAATTTGGTGGATCGTATGTGCGATTTCGGAATAGTCGAATGGAGTGAAACTTGAGTTGAGGTAAAATACTCATAAATGGGATCGATGATAGCACGATTGGAAGATAGCATGCATGAACGTTGGTTCGAAGATACGAAGAATGACTAAGGATTTAGAATAGATATTGCTCAATGACTCGAGTTAGCATGGAACAATATGCATTGAGGAATTAAGTTGCACAACTTGAATTTTGTTGCAAACAAAGATCGTCAGGTTATGTACATCATCTATGGTATTGAGGCGTATCAAATGTTAATGTACGATAACTCGGGGGTAGTCTGATTCGATGAATGATGATCGTGTTAAAAGTTATTGTTTCGATGGATGCTATGTTTAGGATTTTGATAGAAATGAATGTTTGGATGAAAGGGAACTGACTTGATTGTTCGGTGATAACCACAACGACGATTTGTCTTGCGCGAGCGCAACTCCAGCCTCACACATGGGTCACATTGGATTTGGGACATTCATTCCGCTTGAGCGTTGGCATGGTAATTCATGTCCAGCAGGAATGATCGAACTCGGAAGATCAGGCATGGCAATTTGGATTGCTTCGACATGTGGTTTGAAGTGAAGGTGAATTTAAGAATTGTTCGGACTTGTGATTGAAGATTAAGTAAACTTGAGGATTGAGTAAACCCAATCTGCATATCAAGAATGAATTAGTCTAAACTCAATGCAAGAGTTACGTCCCGATGAGGCCGATTATCTTACGGGAAAGTTGACATAGTAATTTCATGTCCACCATAGATAATCAGACTTGCGTGAGATTGGGGGTGACATATTGCAATGTTAGACGACCTTATGATCGAATACGTAAATTGTGTTGAATGACTTAGATAATGTGGTATGAGAATTATGGTTTAGTGACATATCGTGTCGTGGTGAAATTAACTTGTAGGTGGATTATATCGAACATATTTGAAGAGATAGACTATACAAATTGCTAGTTTGGACGTACGATATTGATATGCTAGGATTTGTTGAGCAACGAACTCGGACCCCGTATGAAGAATGACTTAATGCGAATAAGATGAATATTGCTCGATGTTTAGAAATTTGAGTGAAGCGAGCTTAGGTAGAGTATATCCCGTACGAACGAACAATGGTTTGACCATAGGATTAGGATGAACTTCATGCAACGACTTTGCATAATGAACCAAGAACTTGACTTATAACTATGACCTTGTGAGCTGACCTAGCGGATAGGTGGACAACCTATGCCGAGTGATTGAACCTGTGTGACCGACTTTAGAGTATCGTTCAGACGGACGATAAATATAGGACAACAAGACTTAGAGTTAGGACATGGAACTGGGAGTATATGTTAGCGACAACGTTAAAAGCCCCAAACAAAGTGAATGATATAAATCGGTGATGAGGAAAAAAAGTTGGGATAACCAATGTGAATCGTTGATAGAAAGACATACTTGATGATAGTGAAATATTTGGTTTTTGATCAGACGAGAATTACTTGAACCTTGGTCGACTCCGCTAAGAAGAAAATTGTATGGATTTCGTGAGATGAGAACGCTTGAGAAACAAATTGGGCTATCTCGAGGATCGAGATAAACGATAGTGAAATGAATTGGAGTTTGGTTTTAATCGAGTTAGTAAAAAAGATCGATAATTCGAAACTATCACGAGTAGCTTGTTCGACTTCGCTATCGCTAAGCTTGGTTGAAATGTATATATTCGGGGGACATCTTCAATATGTGCACGATCCAAACTCAATGATATGATGAACTCGAATGCAGCTGTTGTAGGAACGAAGTCGTAAAGCAGAATACTCTAGAGAAGGGGTGAATAAAGTAGGCAGCAGAATATTACTAATTAAAAACTTGTAAGCAGTTAGATCACTGAAATAATATCAATAATCACAAAGTAATAACTGTAAAAAAAAGATCAGAAGGCAAATGCAAACACATCGATTTATACTGGTTTCCCTCTTGTGAGGACTAGTCCATTCGGAAGAACTTTAGGTTCCAGTTGAATTCACTATTGGAAAATCCCCCAAGTTTTCATACGAAGTCCTTACAACTTCTACAGATACGAGCTTTGATACGAAGAACTCGACCAACTTCAGTTTTGAAGAGTCTTTCTTCAATCAAGCATCTGATTACAATTTCTCTGAAATCTTCTAGATCGCACCGTACCGACAAATTGACTAGAGAATTGTAACTGACTTGGGATTTGAAAAAGAAAACTTTTTAGAAAACTCTTTGGAAGAAATGTAAGCTTTAGAAGAGAAGAGATGAAAGTGAATTGGTGATTTTAAATGATCAGAATTTCTCTCTATTTATAGTTTTTCTAAAGGCAGAACTCGGGCAAAATTCAGGCAGAATTCGGACAGAACTCTATGTAACAATCCACAACTGAAGGGAGACCAAGTTCAAAAATCTACCGTTAACATAACGTTCACTATGGCCGAACTCTGGCCGAGTTCTGTCAGGGTTTGGTCAGAAATATTTTAAGAAAATATTTTTGGGCGTTTTGAAATCCTTCAGAAGATTTTGTAAATAAGAGATGTTTTTCAAAACATAGGTCATTTTGGAAAACGATCTTAGATAGCCTATTTTCCAGTACGACTTAGTGTACAATGCTTTCCTAGACTCAATAAAAATAAAAATTATATTGCATAAAGAAATACAGTCTCGAGTGGCAAACATTGCTTCGGTCTTGAACGAGTAGATATCCAATCTTGATCAGTGTCCAAAACGACTTGAGTAAACATCTGAGTTATTCCGTATATCGAGACAGAGTTTGATCAATTATTAAAATTAGGTTTGACTATGACCAATAGGCCAACAGCTGTAAGTGGTTATATTGAGATGTGCATAGATGAACGGATGAGTGAGTTAGCCTCATCCTATGATCCTCGTGTTTGATGAATTATAACACACCTCGTGTGACTATTATAGTACTGCGACAAGGCACAATAGTGACTAAGTCATAGAAACACGATAACTGAGTGAGTACCATCAACTCTCGAATGAGTAGAAAGTTATTCGATGAAATATACCAAACGCATGCGACACGAAACTTAGAAAGGTACCCGAGTATAGTTCGATGCCGTCGAAGGATAAAGCCATTCGATAGGAATTGTCTAAGATATGCACACGACATGAGTTAAGGAACGGTAGGATGACTTGTGAGACTCGTCTCACTATATCGGTATTTATATACAGATACGTATTTTTGTACTGTGTTTTATATTTTCTTGATTTTTAGAACGCTTCAAAAATTTTTCCCAACTTATAGATTTTCTCCTTGATTGGCATACCGCTAGTATACCAGTATATACCGACGGCATACTTGTCACTCCCTTTTTCTGTTATACGTATTTTCAGTGTACATATACGAATTTTTGGTATTTGTCAGGTGACCTGTGTTTTGACTTATCTTTTTTGGCCTTGCCTTGGTTTACTCTTGTACTTGGTTTATTTTGGTTTTGTTCAACTTGGCATGAGTTGGTTTGGGTTGGGTTGGGATGAGAAGAGTTTTGTATAAAAAACAACTTCTCGCTCTCTCCTCCATTCATTTCATTTACTCCTTCTCCATTTGCTCCTCCTCCAAATCTTAGGCAAGTACATCTCGCCAAATCTTGAACAGTCTTATTTTTTTTTGTTCCATTCTTTTTCTTGTATGATTCTAAGCCTCTTTAGAACTTGAAGTTTTCGGTTTTAAAGCTTACATTTTTGTAGATCTAAGTTTATAACTTTTTCTTATTTTTCTTGGTTTTGATCTCTTAAACTTTGTTATTTTTAAAAACTAATGGTTCCATGTTGTAGGAAATTTCATTCTACCCTATTTTGGCTTTTGAACCACTTGATTTCAATTTATTTTGAGAAAGTTATGCCATTTTCATGTTTATGGGTTCCCCACACCGTTTGGTGCTGTCGGGATGATCAACAGTGTCATGCGCAGTGTTTTCGCTGCCGCACGCCGTGTTTGCGTGCAACGTGCGTCGTAGGCACTTTTGCCTGCGCATGCTGCGCACTTGCGTGCCGCGTGCCCGAACATTTTTCTACCGCGCGCCCGCACGGCGTGCTTGTGCGCAACATGCGCCGTGGGCACTTTTGCCCTCGCGCACATTGCAACTTGCGCGTCGTGCGCCCTCGTATTTTTTTTGCCGTACGTCGTGCTTGAGTTTTTGAGGTTTCCTTCGACTGAAATAAATTCTTATCATGATTAGATGATTTTGTACTGTTAGAGAATAATTGTACCCCCATATATTCTTAATACTAGCATAGATTCAATTATTGTTTTATGTCAAATAGTACTTTTATTTATTTCTTCTCCCATGTCATGATACGTCTTTTATCTAATTCTTTCTACATGCGATCTATATTGTCGTGTTTTCTTATTATTAGATAGTGGTCCGTCGGGATGCACTCATGATTTATGTCTCTTCTTTGCTTAATCTAGATAGTGGCCCGTCGTGGTGCACTCATGCTATACGTCTCTTCTCTGCTTACTCTAGATAGTGACCCGTTGTGGTGTACTCATGTTACATGCCTTTCTTTATAAATAAGAGATGTTTTTCAAAACATAGGTCATTTTGGAAAACGATCTTGGATAGCTATTTGCCAGTACGACTTGTTGTACAATGTATTCCTAGACTCAATAAAAATAAAAATTATATTGCATAAAGAAATACAGACTCGAGTGACAAATATAGCTTTAGTCTTGAACGAGTAGATATCCAATCTTGATCAGTGTCCAAGTGTCCAAAATGTCTTGAGTAAACATCTGAGTTGTTCCGTATATCGAGACAGAGTTTGATCAATTATTAAAATCAGGTTTGACCATGACCAATGGGCCAACAATCTCTCATATTTTGATAATTGATAAACCCTGACCAATATAACATCTTTGGTCTTTATCAAAATAAATTATACCGATGTAATGTACCAAAAAAATTGTTCCTGTAGATTGTTCATATCCTGTATTCTTACAGATCGAAGATGTTAGATCTTATTTCTCCCCCGTTGTCACTTAGCAAAATAAATTGCAAAAGAGAAAGCTCCCTCGCAATATATGCAGAAGTAACAATCAATGAAAAAACACAAAATATAGATAAAAAAATTTATCATAGGCATAGTATAAATGTCATAGACAGTGTAAATGGAAGCATAATAAAAGATAATGCTATGAAAAAAATGCTAAACTGAATAAAATATGCTGAAGAAAACATATAACATATTCATCAGACAAAAGTAACACAAGAAATCACAACCAAAGAAGAGTACTGATACTAGCTTGGAATGTCGGAGTATTTTCAAGTAAACAAAGACAATAAAATCTGTCTCAATAGTACAACAAATCACATATCACCTTCATCGTCATCATCATCATCATCTGCAGTACCAGCATGTCCACCATGTCCGGATGGACCAGCTCCAGATGTGCCAGCTCCAGAGGTGTGTGGAGTAGCACCAAAACTACGGTACCAATCATAAGCGTTTCCTGGCTAGAACAGAGAATGGACCGCCTCATCCTTAATGCGGTAACCAGATACAGTAGGGTCTCTAGGAAGAGAGCTAGCAGAATGACCCGTCTGAGCAAATCAGAGATCGACAAATGAGTTGGTAATAGCTTGGAACCGAGTCACGTCACGGAACTCATGTTCCTTGGAAGTATCAACAAAGAAAGTCTACATATCCGAAAGGTGCTAATGGATACCCTCAAAAGTCATAGGGTAGGTCTGAGGAGGAGCAGGTGCAGGAGGTAGAGGAGCAGTGGCAATGCTACGACGAGAAAGCTTGAGAAACTTGGGCTCAAGGTCCAGAGCGCAAGTGGATAAGTCGATATCAAAATGCTGAAAGATGCGGGGGATAAGCATCGCATAAGAGAGATTGTGTTCTCTTTCGCGACATCTTTCCATCATCTGGATGATAGTCTTAGGGGAAGAAAAAGGAATCTCCTTAAGAATGTGACTGAGGGCAGAGAGTTCTAGTGTAGTGACATCAACTTTTGAAGTGGATTTTGGAAAAATAGTGGAATAGATGATGCGATGTAACTCGTAGTTAAACAAGTTCAATTTATTGGCCTTGAACTTTCCAGGATGAGCACGTGCTGGCGTACAAAGCTCATTCTTGAAACTAACAAGAGTCGTGCCCTCGGGAAAGTCGAAGTCGGTGATGTCATCGAGTGGGGCACATTTGTTTGGAATACCAAGAATTTCTGCTAGCAACACTTCATCGAACTCGATATCGATCCCGCCAACACGAGTTCTTGTGGTAAAAGTGTCTAACACGAAGTTACAATAGAATAGTCTAAGGGCATTAGTAGCTATAGGGAATTATTGGGTAACGATACGGTGTAACCCTAATGCCTTAAACAAAGGACGATGATCTGGAAATACAGTCCATTTAATCGGAGTGCTTGTGCATATTGTACGCATAGCAAAGTCGGCATACCAAAGCAAAGCTTGGTCATGAGTTTTGAAGTAAAACTCATCCGATACGCCGTCACCCGATTGGACCGAGGAAAAGAGTGAATCCATGTTCGGATCGGAAGATGATGCCTCTTCACTGGCATTGGTCTTCTTTCTCTTGAAAGGATTGAATCCCTTAGGCATTCTTTCCCAAAAACTAGGTAACCCTAGGAATTTGAAAGTGGAGGAGAGAAAGATTTATACCTTCCGAGAATCAAGTATGTTGTAGATGACGCAATTCTCCGCACGAATCCAAATTTTGGATGGAACTCTCCACGGGGATTGGAAGAAAAAGAGTGTAGAAAAGTTAGGGTTTGGGGGTTCGTCGGCTGCTGCTGCTGCTGTGATGAAATAGTTTGAAAGAGATGAAGAGGAGAAGGCCTCGGGTTCTGACTTAAAAACTTACAACACCATAAGAACTCTGGCCGAATTCGGACCGAACTCGGGCCGAATTCGTCTAGGGTTCTCCTGGGTTTTTAAAAAAAAATTGTGGGCCATATCCTTTTCATCAACTCATTTAAAATATTTAATTCAAAGTTTAGTAATTTTAAACTTCAAATAATATAATTAATATTATTTTATAAATTAATTTTTTTTACTCAGCATCTATTTCAGATTAGCTGTAGGAGTACTGTCCCAGCTAACGAGAGTTCACCAGGGAATAATTAAGTACCGCTTCGCTTCGACCGTAGTCGTGGTGACAGACAAACTCTTTGTAGGCTTGTCTCGAAAACAGTTATTGAGTATTAAATAAATTAATTAATAAAATAAAATTAATTAATATTATTGACATCTAAAATTTCTAATTCTCGATGTAAATAATTGAAACGATCTTTCGCTAGAGGTTTTGTAAAAATGTCAGCCAATTGATTCTGTGTGTCTATGTATACAAGGTCTATATCTCCATTTTGTTGATGATCTCTAAGAAAATGATGTTGAATCTAGATACGCTTAGTACGAGAGTGACATACAGGATTCTTAGTCAAATTAATAGAACTAGTGTTATCACAAAAAATGGGTATGTGTGTGAAATATAATCCAAAGTCTTCTAAAGTTTGCTTCATCCACAAAATTTGTGTACAACAACGTCCTGCGGCGATATACTCAGCCTCAGTTGTTGATAATACGACAGAATTTTACTTCTTGCTAAACCAAGAGACTAGGGCTTTTCCTAGGAAATGACATGTGTCGCGGCGTGCTTGTGCGCAACATACACCGTGGGCACTTTTGCCCTCGCGCACATTGTAACTTGCGCCTCGTGCGCCCGCGCATTTTTCTGCCGCGCACCGTGCTTGCACGTAATGTGCGTCGTGGGCACTTTTGTCCTCGTGCACATTGTAACTTGTGTGCCGTGTGCCTGCGCATTTTGCTGCCACGAGTCCGTGTGCCGTGCTTGCACGCACCTTACGCCGTAGACGGTTTTGACCGTACGTGCAGTGCATTTTGTTTGCAGTGTGCAGTTCGTGCACCGTGCATGCGCGCACCTTGCGTTGTGGGCAATTTTGCTCGCGCACGCAGTGCTCCTGTGCGCAGATTGCCTTGAATGGCTGTTTTTGCTTGTTTAAGCTGTTTTGTAGCTAGAATCTTGAAAAACTCAAAACATGAAAGTTGTAGATCTTTGTCTTGGCTTTAAGAATCTCCTTGTTTTACTTTAATCAGAGTTTATATGTGACTGGTGATTTCAATCATAGTTTTGATCTTTTTAGCATATTTTCTGTACTTGACGTTTTTGAGGTTTCCTTCGACTGTAATAAATTCTTATCATGATTAGATGATTTTGTACAGTTAGAGAATAATTGTACCCCCTTATATTCTTAATACTAGCACAGATTCATTTATTGTTTTATGTCAAGTAGTACTTTTATTTATTTCTTCTCCCATGCCATGATACGTCTTTTATCTAATTCTTTCTACACGCGATCTATATTGTCATGTTTGCTTATTCTTAGATAGTGGCCCATCGGGATGCACTCATGATTTGTGTCTCTTCTTTGCTTAATCTAGATAGTGGTCCGTCGTGGTGCACTCGTGCTACACGTCTCTTATCTGCTTATTCTAGATAGTGACCCGTTGTGGTGCACTCATGTCACATGCCTTTCTTTGCTTACATGATTGTGACCCGTCGTAGTGCACTCTTGAACATGCCTTTCCTTGCTTACATGATAGTGGCCCGTAGAGGTGCACTCTTGACAAGTACTCTTTACATGACAAGTAAACCTAACATAACATGCTTGATCAAGATGCTGTTGTGACGGCTATTTTCCCTTGCTAATGTAACTCTTTTGGACACCGTGGTTGAATTCATTATGTATGCGTGAACAAGCTACATGTCCGATCTTGCATTGTGTCTAGGACATGGATTCTTGATTACCACGGTCCGGGATTCATACTGAATCTGACTAGGATAATGACTAGATTGATCAAAGTAGCTCATATAGAGAGATGTTTCCAGTTACAGGCGATCCCGTTATCCCGGCCACACCTGATGGACTTGTAACCTGCTGACAAATAGGGATATTTCCAGCCCACTGTCATGTAGGGCACTTCTTGAAACAAGTAATATGCACACTGTCATGTGTTGCACTCAAAGTCACCTAATAATTCTTGGTAACTCTTACACTAACCTCACCTGGATAACCTAGATAGCTGCAGGGCTTGTGACTGTGGGAATATCTCATTGCATCTTGTAGTAACTAGGCTTGTGATAACCCTAGTTAGTTAAAATATCAAGTCGTACTTGTTGCTTGGCCATGATTGATGGATGGAGTCAGTCCAGTCCAGTCTAGCTTTATCTAGGCAGTGTTCATATGTTTATTTTAGTACATTATTGTTTACGTCTTACTTTTGTCGATAAATGATCAGAGGCTGAGTTCTGTTTAGGAGAAGGGTTACAATCCCGATCTTTATTTGGTTTACGGGTTGTAACTCGGCTTCCGAAATAGCTCCCAAGTCATCTTATCATTTGCCGTCCTATTCAGTACTCATACGCCATACATGATCCTTATGCTATACAATGATTTGAACTAAGTTCTGTTCAGGAGAAGGATTACAACCCCGATCCTTGTTTGGTTTACGGGTTGTAACTTGACTTCGAGAATAGTCCCTAAGTCATCATATTATTGTCGTTCTATATAGTTCTCATACGCTCTCATGCTCTAGTTATCTCACATGCTCACATGATTCAGTTATCTCACAAGCTTTACATGATCCCTTTGCTAAGTCAACATGCTCTCATGACCCGGCTGGCTCACATGCTTACATGATCAATTGATTTTACATGTTCTCAAGCTTCCGTTTACTTAACATGTCTACATTTCATATTACATCACATGTTCATTACCTTATGCTCCAAGATGCTTTACTTATTGTCTTTCTAGGTTCGGGATGAGTGCATTGGTAGTGCACGAGTCTCGATCCGCATTACTTATTACTTTCTCTAACCGTTGATGTGTTAGTTATTGCTGGTTTTAGTTCAAAAGTTTGGCTTCCTTGGTGGTACTTGCTATTTGGGGTCTGACCCCACTGGTTTTGTTTGGTCAGATCTGATAGAGGAGCTCAGAGGATCTTCCGTACCATCTACCCGATGGTGACCATTCGGAGCACCAGAGTACCTAAGTGGATTTCTTGCTTCATTCTCCTACTTGATATGTACATTATTCTTTTGTGGTGTTTAGCCTCCAAGCACGTGTTTAGCTCGTGTTTTGGTTCTTGACATTTAGCCTACGGGCTAAAACATGATATGCGTATTCTAAACTATAGCTAGAGCTTATCATGTATGACTATTACTCTTGCTAGTTCTCTATTTTATATTACTAGCTTCATGATCATCCATGTATATATAGTTTGGAATGATTTACTATTGTATATCTGATGATCATACTTCTTGTACCTTATATAATTGTCTGTGATTGAGATACCTAGGATTGCTTGAACTAGGATCGACTGTTGGCTTGTAGAAGTAACCCCCGTGTCTTGACAGCTTATACGTTACTTCAGAGTACTGGCGTACTTTGGTATTACGTAGCTGGCCTTGTCCGTCCCCACTTGCCAATATTCTGGTTCTGGGGTGTGACACAAGTTTTAGTGGTGTCCTATGCAGGTCTGATTTATCAGATATGTGGGGGTTACTGATGTTTAGTTATCTCAACACAATTATCCTTCATTGATATCCTTCGTATTATTCTCTATCTCTGATCCTTTGACCTGATATCTGTCTTGATCGTTGATCTTTCATGTTCTTTCGATTTGATCCTTGTGCCCTTTAACTTTCAGGGGCACTATTCCTAATCCTTTTAATTATCTTATTTGGGTTCTGCCGATGGCAGGTCAGCAATCTTCTGTTTGGCCAGTTGTGGAGGATCAGTCTCAGCATTCAGATGCAGAACTGAGAGTTGACCCAAGTGAAATGATGTCAGTCAATCCCGATCAGCCAGCTGTGCCAGTACAATCAGCAGTCCGAGCAGAGGTAGTTCCAGATCAGCCTGATGTACCTGTACTCATAGGGATCATCAAGGAAATGATGGAGTCACAGCAACAACGAGACATCGTTCTCCAGCAGAGTATCTAGATGTTGATAGACCGAAGTGAGCAAGGAATACCCGAGGAATTTCAGGCCGAGGACTGGCAGCCAGAGGAAGTACGGATTGGCGCCAGATAGTACCAGTCATTTAGTCGGTCAGCATATCGAGCCCGACCTATCATGGATTCATTATGAGAGCACGAGCATATAGCCAGGAGGACCATATCTAGAACTGAGGGTCATAAGAGGTACCATTCACCCGTATCTGGCTTTTTACCCTGCCATCCATCACAAGTACCAGCAGACCAATGTCCATACCAGCACCAGGAGTTACCAGTCGTATGCTCCTTCTGTGGAAGGGGAGGACAAAGTCATCTTACTTGTCGGAGGGCTAACTTTTATGTTTATCATGCGGTTCACCAGACCACATGATAGAAGTTTGTCCTTGGAGGAGTTCGGCTGAATCGTCATCCTTCCAGCCTTCCAACTAGCATGCACCAGCACCGGTTTAGCAGCAGCAGGCTCACAGGCCTTTACCGACGCAGTCCAATATATTCCGGCAGCAGGGACCTCAGCAGTATGATCAAACCCAAGCTCAGAGGCAGAGGAACCAGTGGCAGTATCAGGCAGAACAAGTAGGATGCATCTATTGTGGGAAGTTAGGACAACACAGATCAGTTTATTGGATAGCTAATAAACGATGCTTCCGCTGTGGAGCAGAGGACCATTCAGTTAGTACTTGTCCATATCCAACATCTCGAAGACGACCGTCTGTACCAGATATACCGCCGCCAGCATCACCTCCTGTAGTGGATGAGCAGCTAGGGCCAATACTAGATGTTCAACCATTGGCACGATACCCACTGCCATTACGAGCTCAGAGGGTCAGGCAGCTCAGAGCGCGGTTCAATGCACAGTACCAGAAGTAGCTGTAGTATCAGCATGAAGATAATACCTTGGGAGCCTCAGGTACCATCTTCATGGTCTTCTTTCAGTTATAACCTTGGGATCTGTCTTTCAGTAGCGGGCCAGGTGGTGGTAGTATATCTTGGGTTATTGTCGGCGACTTGGTATTCTATCTATATATGGAGTACAAAGGTCGGCTTGACTTATTCGATAAGTGAATGCGAGTTTCTCGACCCACTCTTCTGTCTTCGTATCTTGAGATACATGATATTTATCACATGTCTCGACTACGAAGATATGTCCTGAGTAGAGTCATGTCTTAGACTAAGTCATTGGTACCGACTTACTTTGAGACTTGACCTTTATCTATTTTTGGAGTCAGCGTAGGCCAGCGGGGACGTTGGTCCCTACTCTACTGACTCAGGAGACATATTTATTCATATGCCTCCAGCCCTTCCTGATTGTGGTTGTGTTATTGCTTACGCATTTATTTATATTAATGTTGCCTTTAATTACTGATATGTCATGCCTTGTTTGATTGAGATAGTTGTATTTTCTTGAGATTTTGTTTTGGTTATCATGCTCGACTAGCTTTAAAAAATTTTGAGGATAAAATTTTTCTAAGGATGGAAGAGTTGTGAGACTCGTCTCACTGTATCGGTATTTATATATAGATACGTATTTTTGTACTATGTTTTGTATTTTCTTGATTTTCGGAACGCTTTAAATTTTTTTTCCAACTTATAGATTTTCTCCTTGACCGACATACTGCCAGTATACCAGTATATATCGACGACATACCTGTCACTCCCTTTTCTGTTATACGTATTTTCAGTATACGTATACAAATTTCTGGCATTTGGCAGGTGACCTGTATTTTGACTTATCTTTCTTAGCTTTGCCTTGGTTTACTCTTGTACTTGGTTTAGTTTGGTTTGGTTCAACTTGGCATGAGTTGGTTTGGGTTGGGTTGAGAATGCTTGTCACTTAGAACATACTACAACTTGAAGCACAAAATAATGATGGTTAACTAAAATAAGGCAGGAAGACTATCAACATAGTCGTTCTGAACAGAGTATAGAAACATCGAAAGGCTTCGGCATAGTTGGGTCGCCAAGGCGGTTCCCGTAAAGGGAGCTACATAATGAGTGAATGAACGAATGAACAAATAAGTGAATGAATGAATCAATGAATAAATGAATGAATAAGTAATTAAACGAATAAATGAATGAATGAACAAGTGAAAGAAAGAAAAGATAAGAATGAATGAAAGAAAGAAAGATAAGAAAAAAATAATTAGCGACAGGTATGACGAGGACGTGCAACAGGGCTCGCTACTCATGCTGTACGGATGTCGCCGCCAACCTAGTCGATAATCAACTATGGCTCAAAAACAACCTATGGCTCAAAGACAGTCCGTTAAGTTAAAAATGACAAGACAATACGAAATGGTTGCAGACAACTCGGTGCACGAGGGAAAAAAATAAATAAGGATTATAAGGCAACAATCAACGATATCATGGCCGACCTAGGCGGAATCATGGCTTACGGGCTGTTGGGTGCTGGCTCGGCCACCCAAAAGGCGTAAGTCGGGTATTGTGTGGCCTATCAGGGTGTACCAGCCATCACCGGCTGATAGGGAACCACGATACCAAGATGGATAATCCAAAATGGCTTGTGGTGCCGACGACCAGTGCATGTAGATTATGTTGGCTCGATTGCGGTCCGCGTGCGAGACCTTGCATTGAAATAAGAAATCTGAGAAAGCTGAACATGCTAAGTAACTAAATCAAACATCTGAACAACACTTGAGTATAATACATCTTGACAACTTGAGTAAGCTGAACAACTGAGTGAACATGAACATCGAAACAAAGCTTTTAGAGTATAACATAACTTGACAAACTTGAATACTTCATCCATTTGAGGCAGGAACACGCCCTTGACACTCTTGAATGCTTTTGCAAAATTTGTTAAGTCTTTACGTATAATATGTTGGCTAACTGGATTTACCTTGGACAGGAAAGATCGTATGGTAAATATGGTAGTTGCGAATGCTATTCACATGCGACACTTGATATCGGTAACATGGGATAGGCTTTATATTATATACCATGAAACTGATCCTAATTAGGCAAGATTAGTAATACAATAAATGATAGATGGTGCACAAAAGTAAATTTGAACGTGTTGATTAATGATAGCGAGTGGACGAGCTAGCCTCCCCACCAGTGCATAACAGTGTACTGATAACCATATTGATTGTTTGCAGAATGCGGGAGAACCTCGTCGGGTGCGGAGACTTTCCTCGAACGTGCTAAGCCGCGGAGCTAACTCTGGAGCCTTGGAGCGTTGCAAAGGAACTGAAGCACCATATACAGGACATAATGTATCGGAACATCACCATGAATCAATCCATCTTGTAAGCCACTTGGCACGCCTTTTTTTATTTCAGAGAGAGAGAGCTTGAGCGAATTGTAATCTCGGCCTAGCGCCGCTTGTAATACTTCTTGAATATCAATAAAGACTATTGAGTTGTTTCGATTGTGTTTATTTAACTATTGAGTTGTTTCAATTGTGTTTATTTACTTTCTACTGCAAATGGGGACACTCTGTGCGACTCCGTGATCTAGCTTCAATCGGCCGTTTCTGGACTTGGCCTTGCACGAGTGCAACCTAGGCTCGTGCAGCATCATGCATTAGCGAGGACGATCGCTCCTCCCGGAGCGGGGCGTGACAGATTATGACAATCGATTTGCGGTATCGATGAACGTGGTCGATATGGTGACTGGGGGAGGAACTTTTTTGTCGCTAGCGGAGATTCGTTCGTCTATGTTTATTAACTTGATAGTCCTGGGAAAGTCTATATAGAAAAGTAGATGACCTCAACTAAAGAACGATATATATATATATATATATATATATATATATATATATATATATATATATATATATATATATATATATATATATATATATATATATATAATCGAATTGGTTATCGGAGGTAAATCGATTCTTTGATGAACATGGATGCCGTGCTAAAGTTGGTAGCATGTCGATTGAACTTAGGAGCGTCATCTTGGTGGGACATGCTGCATGAT
The DNA here is from genome assembly GCA_029216955.1 of Iris pallida. NCBI lineage: Eukaryota > Viridiplantae > Streptophyta > Magnoliopsida > Asparagales > Iridaceae > Iris > Iris pallida. Next base: position 6,884,217 of record JANAVB010038416.1, on the reverse strand, counting down.
GAGCGTAAGTGAAGGGAATAGGCACATCACCTCTTGGAGGAAGAGGTGCTGGTTCGAGATAGTTGACATATTTTGAGCCATATTTTCGACATTTTTTTTGTATTTCTTTTTTACTAATTTGTTTAGGAGTAATTTTTAGGATTTAAGTTATATTTTATTATAAATAGAACCTTATAAAATTATAGTAAAGACCACTAATTCTTTGTTATAATTTTGATTAATATTGAATATTTTCTTTTGTAATTCTCATGTGACGAAGTTGAAATTTTAGTTCTCGTTATCTTGGGTCACCAATCAATCACGTTAACTTCTTGGAAAGAAAAAATTGGTACGAAGTATTTGGTTTGCGGTTATGAAATAAGAATGATTGATCTGTCCTCGCTACCTAGTGATATATATATATTTTTTGTTTTTTTTCTTTTGTTGAAACATGAGATAACAAAGGTTAGTGTTGAAATTATGCAACACTCTGGACAACTTCCTTTTAGATTTGCAAGCACATCAATTTCGATCTGTCAATTTCAGTTGAACTTCTTCTCCACGGTTGGAAAGGACTTGTCTTGGTTGGTGCATTGTCATGCGTACGTGGTTCTTGGCGCGGCTATCGGAAACTGGAACAACATGTAAAACATTTCTAGATCGATACAGCCCAAATAATCTCTATATATAACTAGATGTTTGAATAAATGTTTAGTTCCTGAATAATATATTTTTTACATGTTTTTCTTGTGCTTTTTTTACTTGCAAAGAAGGACGTAGAAACTTGATATGATTAGTTCATGTAAAAAAACAGCACAGATATCAGACGACAGAGTCAACATGATTCGAATCGTCCAACCATAAAAATATATAGGTGTATTTGAATTGTAATAAAAAACTAATTAAAACCTTTGATATGAAATATGAATAATAGGACACAATAGAGAAAGATTCGGTTGGCGAAGACCAGAGGTCCTAGTGGAATGTATTTATATATAAAATGGAAAGTCCTGGTACATCTTACTCTACTCAATTAGCATGGCTTCTCCATGGTTGGAAGGGACTTATCAGATTGGTGCACAGTCACTGTTGGTTCTTAGCGAGCACGACCACTGTGCAACCACCACCACCACCAGCACCTCCTCCACACACCACTCCTGCCCTATCTTGCATGGATACAGAAGAAGAAAAAAATGTGTCCTTATCCGTATCATGGCAGTACTCGTGCAACATATACAAGGGGCTACATATGTACCTATATGAAAATATTTGTATCCGATGTCTGTATCAGTGTCCATATATGTATTCATGTAACACATCTCCTATCTTGGGAGTTGGTATTACATGCAAACATAATAGGTACACACTCCAAATACTACTAGTATGACTCACTGGTATAGTGTGTCATATCAATACTACAGTAAATTCAGTTGTAAATATTTGATCAAGCTTGCATTACATATATGTTAGTCCTGATTACATAAAATCATACAAAAGTAGCAACTTGCAAAGAAAAAGAGATTACAAACTGAATTAGAAACTTTGAAACAACAGCAATACAATCAAATTGCTAACAATAGAAACATAAGCAGGTGCATGCTTGCTTGCTGAGGTGATTATGATCACCGTTGTTCAAAACAAAATTCGATCTTATTTCGACGATATTCTTCCAAGAATCAACAAGTTCACATATTAGAACTTTTGGAACGCTCACTTGTCACTCTTCGAATCAGACAAGATTTCGTTGTTTCAAGGCCGTTACACACTCCTCTCATTGCATATATGATCTCTTATCTTTTTTCCAAGAACAAACTGAGAGCTAGCATATATAGGGAAGGCAAGCCCCCCAAGCTTATGTCGACCAACCAGAAGTAGCCGCACGAAAAATTCAGCTTCTACATGAGCACGTTACGTGGAATGTGTGAGCACTAGTACAGTACAGAACTAGAATTTTTGAGTGAGTCCTAGTCACTTTGTGCCCTTCGTCCGTGTCCGATTCCGAGTAGGACTAGCTCCTATGAAAAATTTCTAAAAAATGAGTAACAAAAACAAATATTTCTTGAAAAAAATTGGACGTTGTCCTCTAAGTAAAATATCCCACTCTTTTAACCATATAGACTACCACTTTCCATGTATGCTAATTAGTAAAAAAAAATTATATTTAAATACACATTTAAAATTTGTCACATAATAATTGTGGGACCAACATCTAGAGAGTATATTCAATAAACCCTAACAATATTATAAACCGGGTCCTTTCCATTAACTATTAAAAAAAATTGTGACTTGTCCCATCTAGATCGCGTCATGTTATTTTACTAAATTTTTACAAAGTATTTTTTTTATTTTGTTAACTTGGAAAGTTATAAAAATAGAAGGAAAAGTGCTAACACCGCATTGACTAGCAATTAGCTAGCTACTACCACTTTCCAAATTTTTGCACAAGAAGATCTGGGACGATGGATAAGATCGATATGTGGTCCGAACCCAAGAATCCTAGCTTGGTATAGTCGTAAGTGACAAGTGTTTGTGACACTAGGCCGACTGAACCCATTCCTTTCTCGAGGGACCGAGCCCTGTCAGCCCAAAACTGTGACCAGATCCGAGTATAGAATTAGTAGGAATCAACTATCTAAAATCTTCACAAATGTTGTTCTAATAATGTATGTTAGAACTCTTGTCGTGATCTGTTGTATAAAACTTATTTGATTTCTTGTAAACAAAATAATAAAACAAAAAAAGTTTAGTATTATCCGTCTACAGAAAAGTCATGTAAGAATCATTGAACTAAGAGATTATTCTTAGGAATTTAGGTTGCGTTTGGTTCATTGTAATGTAATCATAATCGTAATGGAATTGGGTTTGTAATGTAATTGGGTTTGTAATGTAATGGAATTACAATTACATTACTATGTTTGGTTGAAACATGTAATCAAACCATGTAATGTAATGTTAATTGCATTCATGTGTTTGGTTTACCATGTAATGTAATTGAATTTTTGATTTAATATATTTTTAAAATACAACATAAAATTTAAAAAGTTGATCAATACAAAATTTCAAAAAATTAAAAAAAAAAAAGAAAAAATTTAAAAATAAATAATAAAAAAGGGGAAAATGGTTTGTTTTCTGCTAAAAAAAGACCAAAAACGGAAAAAAAAAAAGACAAATAAAAAATACAAAAAATGAAAACGAAACAAAACAGAAGGAAAAAAAACCAAAAATGAAAAGCGATAAAAAAGAAAAACGACACAAAAAAGATCAAAAATGTGAAAACCATACAAAGTGACAATAATGATAAAAAAAAAATGACTAAAAAACAAAAAAATTGACAAAAAACAACAATAAATGAAAGGAAAAAAAAGGACGAAAAAACGACAAAAAACAAAAAAAAAAAAAGGCAAAAAATGAACAAAAACGACAAAAAAGAAAAAAAAATGACAAAAAA
>JANAVB010038416.1:6750825-6878843 GCA_029216955.1 Iris pallida | reverse complement strand
GAGGATTAAGCATTAATGCTTTTGTCATTCTCTTGGATTAATTCCACTTGGAGCTAAGCCCCAACGGGGGCTTAGCGACTCGGACTCGGATACGGGCTCGTGGGCTCATGAGGCGTAATGTGGCGTTTTGTTGGCTGACTTAGCACGTCAGCAGTCATGCGGTTTAGCGGCATGCGGCTCATATGCGGCCTCATGCGGCTCATGCGGCACATGCGGTCCATGCGATCCATGACTGTGCAGATTACAAATCAGTTATGGAAAGGCTGAATCAATGCGATTAAATCAGATCCTATCTTTGTGGGATTTGAATAATTCAAGATCCTATCTTTGTGGGATTTGAATTAATTTCGTGGGATTTGAATTAAATCTCGCTGTTATCTTGTGGGATTTGAATAATTTCGTGGGATTTGAATTAAATCTCGTTGCTATCTTTGTGGGATTTGAATTAATTTCGTGGGATTTGAATAAATCTCGTTCTATCTTTGTGGGATTTGAATAATTCGGTAGGATTTGAATAAATCTCGTTGCTATTTTTGGGATTTGATTCATCCCTAATTGAAGAGGCGGTTAGGGTTCCACCTCTCTTATAAATATCTCTTCTGGCCTCCTTGTGACTACCACGAAAATTACAAGTAAGAAAGGAGAAGAGAGAGAGAGTTGCTGCCGATTGCAGTCCATCCGAGAAGCTGAACAGAGGTGACTTCGAGCGTTCCACAGTTCTTTAACTGCTGGTTCCTGGAAGCAGATCGTGTGGGGCGAATCTTGCTTTGAGCAACGGTGTTTGACACCCCAGCATTGTCTTCTTTCTCATCTTCTCTAGTTCATTGTAACTCGTTCTGTCCCAATTGTAACACGTTTGCAAGGAAGAACGAGAGACTTCTCTTCTCTTTTTCCTCCTTCAGATTGTAATTTGGCTATTGATTTATTGTACCATCGTAGATCTTGAGTTGATCATGCAAAGTTGGTGTGACATCTCGATCTCGTTGCATCTGTTTTCATCTTTGATCAAGCCCCGGGACTAACAATCTCAAAGCAAGATCCTATAGATGGAAAACATTAATGCTTCGCTCCTCCAATCGGACTTCTGCAAGTTGGAAAAGTTCGATGGAGGCAGATAAGTCTGGAAGAGAAAGGTATACACACTCTTCAACTGAAACACGTTGATCATGTTTGTTGGAGGAAGAAACCCTCTGTCCAGACACTGGATCTACTGCCGCCATCAACGCGACTACCAAACTCCAGGCCAAGTGGAGAAGGAAAATAGCATCTGCAGGCTTCTCATCCTGAATGCTATGGAGGACTCCCTGGCAGAATCCTACTAAGAAGGAACTTGCCAGAGAATATGGGAGTCTGTGGAAAATCTGTATGAAGAAGATAAGAACAGGAGCAAAATGTTTGTGGTTGAAAAATATCACAAATTGCTCTTTGAGGACGAAAGTCCATGCTGCCAGGTGAAGGAATTTTTGAAGCTGCGTCAAAAGGAAGACGAAGAGATGCCCTTCCCGACAAGTTTGTCGTCGGAGGGATCGTCTCAAAACTTCCTGCTGGATGGAGTACCTTCTATGCATGGATGCACAGAAAGAATAGACATTAGCTTGGGAGATCTACTTCAAGAGATCCATATTGAGGACGAGATGCGTTCTCAACAGAAGGTGGACACTTGTCCAAACAGTTGGCTAAAGCCAATCTTTTGCAGACGAGAGATTCCAAGGGGAAGCAGGCGGCTTCTCATCCCAAGAAGAAGGACTTCGCTAATCTAAAAGTGAAGGGTCCTTCTTTCAAGCAACAGAAGACTAAGTCCCACGTGACTTGTTACAATGTGGCAAGAAAGGCCACTACAAGAGTGAATGCAGATCTAAGCCTAAACAATCAGAGAAAGGTGAGCCTAATAAGGTTTCATTGGTTTCTAACGTTGTTGCTATGATCGGACAGGTCACAACTGTGGGGGTTGACTCTGACTGGTGGATAGACACTGGAGCGACTTGCCATGTCTGTTCAGGCAGGAATGGTTCGTCACGTACCAGCCGATATCTGAGAAGGTTGTCATGGCGAACCAGGCCCAAGCTGAAGTTCTGGGGATCAAGATCGTGGAACTGAAACTCACTTCTGGGAATACTCTGACGCTTCAAGGTGTGAAGCATGTTCCGGCGATTGCCAAGAACTGATCTCTGGGAGCCTGCTCTGCAACGCAGGCTTGAGGATGGACATCAATGTGGTCAGATGGTGATGTCCAAGAAAGGAACATACTTCGGGAAGGCTTATCAAACCGAAGGCATGTTTAAATTCAGCTTGTTAACCAGTTGAAGACATTAATGCAGTTGTATTTCTGATTTTCTCTTGAGTTGTGGCATAATAGACTAGGACATGTTCATTGTAAAAGAATTAACAAAATGTCTAGTCTAGGACTTATCTCCAAATGTGGGGGTAAGGTGGAGAAGTGTGAGGTGTGTGCTCAGACGAAGATCACAAGAAAACCCTTTCATCGGGTCAATCGAAGCACAAATCTTCTGGAGTTGGTGCACTCCGATATCTGTGACTTCAAACATTTCTCCACGAAGGCCGGGATGAGTATTTCATAACCTTCATCGACGACTTCTCAAAATACGCGTTCGTCTACTTGCTCAAGTCTAAAGACGAAGCCTTCGAGAAGTTCAGAGAATTCAGGGCCGAAGCTGAACGGCAGACTGGACAACAACTCAAGAGGTTAAGAAGTGATCGAGGTGGGGAGTACAGGTCTCATGAATTCGCATCGTTCTGCAGAGAACATGGAATCATATGCGAGACTACTGCTCCATATTCTCCTCAATCCAACGGAGTAGCGGAGAGGAAGAACAGAACGTTGACAGAAATGATGAACTCTATGCTGCTAACCGCGGGTCTTTCTAAATGCTACTGGGGAGAAGCTGCATTGACGGCCACTTTTATTCTAAATAGAGTGCCATATGCAACTTCGGACGTAACTCCTCATGAACTCTGGTTCAAAGTCAGACCTAACTTGAATGTCATTCGAGTGTGGGGGTGTCTGGCGTATGTGAAACTCCCAGATCTGAAGATTCAGAAGCTAGGGACAAGGACTACGAAGGCGATCTTCTTGGGGTATGCCGAGAAGGGTGATGCTCGGAGATTTCTTGATATTGAGTCAAATCATATCATCGAATCTCGCGATGCTGAATACTTTGAAGACAAGTTTGTAAAAGACAAAAACATTGTTCTTTCAGACATTCCGAAAAATAATGGAGGTGCAAATGAGACTGAAATCTCATATGAGCCAGTAGTCCAAGAAGAAGCTGTTGTTGAGGAAACAACTCCTGTACCAGAACTCGCAGAGCCGTCAGCTAAGCGAGCGAGGAGACCGAAAGACTTCGGAGATGACTTTGTCACCTCTCATGTGGAAGCAGATCCGCTTACCTATGATGAGGCGATGAAGACCAGAGATGCTATCTTCTGGAAGGAGGCAGTGAATGACGAGTTTGACTCTATCACCTCCAATAACACATGGGTGTTGGTAGATCTACCTGAAGGAGAAAAGCCCATCGGATGTAAATGGATCTTCAAGAAGAAGATGAAGGCAGATGGAACTATTGACAAGTTCAAGGCCAGGCTGGCAGCCAAGGGATTTTCTCAGAAACAGGGGATAGACTACTTTGACACGTACGCTCCAGTAGCCCGGATGACCACCATCAGGATGTTAATCGCTCTAGCAGTTATACATAAGTTGGTGATACATCAGATGGATGTAAAGACCGCATTCCTGAATGGGGAGCTGACCGAAAAGATTTATATACAACAGCCAGATGGATTTGTCGTCAAAGGTCTTGAAGACAAAGTCTGCAAGTTGGTAAAATTATTGTATGGTTTGAAGCAAGCTCCCAAGATGTGGCATGAGAAGTTTGACAAAGTTATTAAGTCAAACGGCTACAGAGTCAGCGAGACGGACAAATGTGTTTACACAAAGTTCGCTGATGGAAGAGGAGTCATCGTTTGTCTGTACGTGGACGACATGCTAATCCTAGGTACGGATATAGGCTGTGTCACAGAGACAAAGAAGTTCCTCTCAACCAAGTTCAGTATGAAGGACTTGGGGGATGCAGATGTCATCTTGGGCATAAAGATCATCCGGTTGGTCGAGGACACAGCTTGTAAAATGGGCTTGAAAGCATTCTGATAGTGTGTCTTTGTAATCCTACCATAAAGTTTTATGCTATTAGTTCAAAGAGAAATCTACTAGGCATCTAACTTTTGGTTCAAAGGAGGATCACTGACTGGGAAACCATCAGGTAACAGTGGGGTACTTGTTCTTTGGAACATGGAAGGGATACGGACCCATAACCACTGTTGTCTACTATGTATTTTTCTGCGAAAAAACAGATCATGTGGAAGGTTGGCTTAAACGCCTTAATGAGTTCTCAGGCAGAGTGAATGCCTGGTGTGCTTTACAGGAAGCACGGTAGAGCAGCACTACAAGGAGTGAATCTCCATGCTACAATGGGGTGACTCCACCATGAGGTTCCCAGGTAGGGGTAATGCCTCGGCTTTGCAAGCCAAGTCACAGCGGCGTAGCACCGCAAATAGGCAGGTAGCCTAATGCTGTATGTCGTAATTAAAGAGTTGTAGACAGCACTACAAAGGGGAGGATAGCCCCATTTTACAGTGGCACGACACCACGATGAGGTACCCAGGTAGGGGTAAAGCCTCGGCATTGCAAGCCATGTCGTTGCGACGTAACACCGCAAGGAAGCCTTAGGCTTCATGCTGGGTAGTTTGGCACTACAAAGAGGCTTGTGACCTCATGCTATAGTAGTATGACACTACGATGAGGTTCCCAGGTAGGGGTAATGCCTCGGCTTCAGGCCATGTCATAGCGGCGTAGCACCGCAAGGAAGCGCAATGCTTCATGCCATATCTCTTTAATAAAGAACTCACCTATAGTGTATGGAAAGAGATATCAGGCCGTCTCTTGAGGGTAAACTTGTAGACGCCCAAAATTATACACTGAAACCAGGCTGGCACAGGGCCTTTAATGTGCAGCCAGAAGCACACGTAACTACACTTTGTGAGTGGGAAGAATTACAATTGTGGTACAGAATTCAAGGCATAGTCCATTCTTGTATCACATTGTTATTTAACCCATGCGGGAAGATTCAAGTCGTCAGCGACATCTATCCTAATGCAAAATGGACAGTTACTGTGGGAAACACTCAACCCTGGACACATATATATGTTGTGATATGTGGAGGATTGTTGGTGCTTTCTTTTCATGGAGAGAGCTTGCTCTCAACATGCCTTGTAAAATTATAGTCCCACATCGGAAATGCACCATGAGTTATCTCAACATATATACTTGGTTGTGTTGTTGAGAGATGCACATGGGGTGGTGACCCTAAGGAGGGAACCATGTGGGTGATTTTACTAGGAGGTAAGAATAAGGCTCCAAGGATTAAGCATTAATTCTTTTGTCATTCTCTTGGATTAATTCCACTTGGAGCTAAGCCCCAACGGGGCTTAGCGACTCGGACTCGGACTCGGACTCGGGCTCATGGGCTCATGAGGCGTAATGTGGCATTTTGTTGGCGCACTTTGCACTTAGCACGTCAGCAGTCATGCGGTCTTATGCGACATGCGGCTCATATGCGGCCATGCGGTCTTATGCGGCATGCGGCTCATGTGCGGCCTCATGCGGCTCATGCGGCACATGCGGTCCATGCGGTCCATGCGGCTCATGCGGCACATGCGGTCCATACGGCTCATGCGGCACATGCGGTCCATGCGGTCCATGCGGCTCATGCGGTCCATGCAGCTCATGCGGTCCATGCGGCCATTAGGCTCATGCGGCCAGGCTGCTGCTGCTGCCGCATGGAGGGATCCGCTGACTGTGCAGATTACAAATCAGTTATGGAAAGGCTGAATCAATGCGATTAAATCAGATCCTATCTTTGTGGGATTTGAATTAATTCAGATCCTATCTTTGTGGGATTTGAATTAATTTCGTGGGATTTGAATTAAATCTCGTTGCTATCTTTGTGGGATTTGAATTAATTTCGTGGGATTTGAATTAAATCTCGTTGCTATCTTTGTGGGATTTGAATTAATTTCTTGGGATTTGAATTAAATCTCGTTGCTATCTTTTGGGATTTGATTCAATCTTTCCATAACTGAAGAGGCGGTTAGGGTTTCCACCCTCTCTCTATAAATACTCTCTTCTGGCCTCCTTTGTGACTGCCACGAAAATTACAAGTAAGAAAAGGAGAAAGAGAGAGAGAGTTGCTGCCGCCATTGCAAGTCCATCCGAGAAGTCTGAACAGAGGTGACTTCGAGCGTTCCACAAGTTCTTCAACTTGCTGGTTCCTGGAAGCAGATCGTGTGGGGCGAATCTTGCTTTGAGCAACGGTATTTTGACACCCCAGCATTGTTCTTCTTCTCATCTCTCTATAGTTTCATTGTAACTCGTTCTGTCCCAATTGCAACACGTTTGCAAGGAAGAACGAGAGATCTTCTCTTCTTTTTTTCCCTCCTTCAGATTGTAATTTGGCTATTTGATTTATTGTACCATCGTAGATCTTGAGTTTGATCACTGTAAAGTTTTGTGTGACATCTCAGATCTCGATTGCATCTGTTTTTCATCTTTGATCAAGCCCCGGGACTAACATTATGCACATCAAATTGAACTGGAAGGTGGTATTGTGCATGTGGTCAATAGGACTAGTGTTGGATTGTATCTCGTTTCAGGATGAGCGCTCAAAAGGAGGTGACAATGGTTTGATAATTTAGTCCCACATCAGGTAGGAGATGGGATCATGATGTGTAGATAATTGGAATTGGTTAAGGCTTTACATGAGAATTCTCTTTTAAGGTATATGAAGTTATGAACCCAATTCAATATCGCACCTCATGGACCAACTCTGGATTGGATCACACTACGTTTCCAACATTACGAGGCTGTTTATGTTGGAAATTTTGCTACGCCAGACATTACCAAGAGTTATTTTTTCCACGATTATGACCACCTCTTTTAAGTATCAAACTGGACATCTGTCTCTGACTCCAAAAGTCATATCCATTCAGTAATCTAGGCTCTTCATCCCACTCCAACATAACACCTCCTATGTATCTTTGGCTCCCCATGGTTCCAGACAGACAAGTTTTTTGGAGTAATTTAGGACATACAACTGATCTCATTTCTTATCCATGGATCTGCGTTGTGGACTTTAACTCAATCCTTAATGTATCGGAGAAAAGGGGTGGTTCTGACCATTCTATCTCTAATTTTGGCCCATTTATATACTTTTTTTTGAAGTGTCCTTTTCTCCGGCTTGACAAATGCCAAGGGAGGATCCGAACGTGCGCCTTCCGCACCGGGACCCCCGTTGCTACTACTAGGCCACAACCCACGGACCGCCCATTTATAAACTGGGTTGGTAAATCTGGTCTTATGGGTATCAGATACTTGGGTCCTTTAGGTGGTCATCATCCTATATTTTTGAAGAATAACATATCAAGAAAGAAGAGAAGATTTCCTATGAGATTTGAATCATCTTGGCTGAAGGAAGAGGATTCCATGGACAAACTTAAGGATACTTGGTCATCAGGAGATTATCTAAAAGGAATAAAAAAAAAAACTAGAGGATAAACCGCTTTCTCTTCAAAAGAAAATTCCTACAGTCGAGATTATCTAGCAGGAGAAACATACCAAATTAAGCACTTCTGAATAGAACATTGCAGTAAGAAGAAATCTACATGCATCAAAGATCAAGACATAACTGGATCCACAGTGGTGGTAGAATTAATGCTAAATTCTTCCGCCTCTCGACTCTTAATAGAAAAAGGAAGAACACTATATGGCTTGCTTAAAATCAGATAATGGAGCTTTGATTGAAGGACATGAGAACATTTCTAAAGTTCACATGAATCACTATTGATAATGATGCTATCCAAGCCATACATTCTTATGAGGAAATCAAAAACACTATGATAGAAATCAATAGGGGCAGATGGATTTCTAGCAATATTTTACCATAAATTCTGGAATGTGGTTGGAGGAGAGGTAATTAAAATGGTTCAAATTTTCTTTACTTCAAAAACTCTTCCTGCAACTCTTAATCACACATTTCTTTTTTTAATTCCAAAAGTTTATGATCATATTCTACCTGCAGACTTCAGAACAATCTCCCTCTGTAATGTCATATATAAGCTGATCACCAAAATATTCACCAAACGTATCAGGCCTTATCATAATAACCACATATCACCATTCCAAAATGCCTTTATTCCTAATCGACAAGTTACTGCAACATCATTTTGGCACAAGAAATGATTTTGTCACGACCCGCTCCCGAATAATCGGACACGAGTCGGATACGTCCAGCCTTTGTCGTTAGACACGACGAAGTAAGCTGTACCAAACTAGGAAAATCTAAATAGATAATCATAAATATGTACAATCACAGCATCTAAAAACGTTTCCAGAACGATCACCATAATCCACAATTCTATATATCATAAATGTACTAGAGACAACAAGAATGAACTACATTATGAATTCTAAGATCAATATCTAGGAGTAAGTAAAACGGTCTAAACCGGAAGCCTCAAGCTAAGTCTCATCCTGCTCAGCTAATATCCCGAGCTCTGGCCTATATGGTAGAATGATATCCTGCAAGTATACCTGGAACATATCCAATCAGGAGCGGAGCAAAGTACAATTCTAGGTAATAAACAAGAACATCATGATATGGAAATAAGTACAGGAGAACATGAACTATAAAGTACAGGAAAAGAACATGAAGGTACATGAATGTAAGTACTGAAAATAAAGTACAGGAATATAAAGTACAGGAATGTAACTATGAACCTGAAATACAAGACATGACAAGTGCACCATGTTTGAAATACAACTAGTCCATGTGACCGGCTAGGGGTAAGCACATGAAAGTACATGAATGGTACGGCTTAGGACCCGCGTGCACGATGCGAGGCCTAAGCTATCTAAATGAATATGGTAACCGGAATTTGGTCACATGGCTAGTGTATTTTCCCATCCGACACAAGTAAGTACAAAAACAGGAGTACAGGAGTACAGGAGTACATAATATCGTGTCATGATGTGTCACAAGAAAAGTACAACAAATGTAAATGCACAAGACCATAGAAAAGTAATTGCCTTGCTCCAGGAAGGTACGGGTAATGAAGCTGATCTGTGTATCCACCTGATTTAATAGGTACAAGTTGGTTACGATTATTTCTAACATTGCTAGTTTAATACCCTTTTTAACTTAAAGCTTAGATAGTAACTATCTAACTGTCTTTCAATAATTTCCTATAGAACTAGTTAATAATCTATCTTTTTATATAGACATCATCAATTTTATTAGAACTAATATTTAAACAATTAGGTTTTATAATAACAATTAGATAAGTTAATAAATTCTTAATAGGAAAAATAGCCATTTATAGGATCATAATTTGCCACTCGATTTAATACATGAAGTTGTAAATGGCTTGGTAGATAGGTCTGGCCCAACCAAGTTTTATTACCATTTTAACTTCTTATCATTAGCTTGTATGCACAACAAAAACAAAATTTCTTAATAAAAATCTTGACTTCTTAGGCCAGGTCTCAGAGGCTTAAGCCTAGGCCTAAGAGTAACCAAAACATCTCTGCTAAACTGAACTCAGAAGAATGCCACACTTAATTAAAATAATTTATTCTCATCTCAAAGCCAACTTCCAATGTAGCTGCAGAATTCGGATTGGAATTTAATCAAGACAACACACTTCCTGTAATGCGGCAACTAAAATTCATCTATGATAAACCTTGCCCCCACCAAGCCTTACTTAAGCATGACTGCCATTCTTCCATACCCATAATTAGTTTACTGAACAGTGCAATTGTCCCCATACTCAACATTCATATCCATGCAAAACAATAGTCTAGGATTGACAAGTCTCCTAACCATATTTACTTGGTTAAACATTCATCCCTGCTATAAAACTCAATATAAAACCCAAGTATTACCTCAAAATAACTCAAACAATAATACATACCTATCAAAATAGCTATAACATATATACAACTATATTGCAATAAATTATTTACAACAGTTAAGAAAACACTCAAAATCTCAACTGTAGTGAATCCCAGGTCCAAATCCATTCTTCCGTCTCGGACACACCATATTGACACGAACGCCAGTTGGACATGGTTACCCGAACAATTACACCCGAAGGTAACACGAACAAATACCAAGTCCCGGACACAAACAACGCCAAGAATACATATGCAGGACACGGACAGAATCCACACCTACCACGAACGAGACACGGTAATGACACATGAGATGAAACATAAACACACTTGGAATTACAGCCAAATAACTTAGCATAATTGCAGGAAGGAACTCAAGTAGATCGGATGGTTACCTGGAAGAGATCTGGTGATAAGAGAGGGCGGACACCAATCTTCGTGTCCATGCTCTTCACTGTGCTTGCATTGAGTAACAAGGAGAATAATTATAATGAAGAACTGAATCAACTCAAATCGAAGGCTCAGAATACAAATTCTCGACTCACCAATATGTCGAAGCTACTACAATACTTGAACTGGTCACTCGAACTTCAAGAACTGCAGAGATCTAGCTACAACAACAGAATAAATCAATCGATCATCCCTTCTTCAGATCCTTCAATCAACCATCAACAAAAACCTAGACTCACCAGAATGGTGACTGACAAAACCGAAGAGCTGGACAGTCCGGTCAATCAATGGAAAAACCAACAGATTGCCTTCGATTTGTGCCACGGACACCGATCAGTAATTCCCAAGTAAGAGATCAAGGATCGAAGAATTTCAAAGGATTCGAGAGGGACTAACCGTGATTCACCTCTGGAAGAATCGACGGGCAGAGCACGTCCTCACGATCGCTGGTAGAGGAGATCGAGGTCGACGATGAACCCACTGGAAGAGGATTCGTCGTCGAGGAGCGGAATAGTGAGCTGCCACCGCGGGTAGTTGATTGCCTCCGCGAATCGTTGATCGCCGCCGATGAGACCCTCGCCGTCATCGTCGCTGTAAAGGAGGAGTAGCCGGAGAAGATCTCGCCGTCGCCGCCAAGAGATCAACACCCACCGACGAAGTGGTTGCGTCCTTGGGGAAGCTCACCGCAGGGAGGAGCCAGCATCGCCGTCATCGATCGCCGCGGCGGTGGCTGCCGAAGGCTGGTCGTCAGAGTTGTCGTGGTCGTCACCGCCGTCGCCGGAGTCGGGTTAGGGTTGGCTCGAAGGAATTTGGGGAAGACGAGGAAAGGCTAAAAAAAAGAATGAAAAAAATAAATGGGTTTCTCTCTCTCTCTCTCTCTCTCTCTCCACAGACTCGATTATAAGAGAAAAATGCACATTTGCTAAAAAACCCTCCACAGAAACCAATTTATGTTCAAGTCCCTCCGCCTAGGGATTTTTATAAAAATCCCCTCCCCCTTTTCACTTATTACATAACTGATCGAAATCAGTTATAAAGTTTGTTAGGAGATTCAAAAGTTTTTGGGGCTACTCATATAGTTGTAACCAACTTTCAAAATTTAAAATATATATATATTCCTGCTTCAAATTCCTTCCCTCCAAAAATACTCATAACTATATATTTATAATAAAAGAAATGAAGTATTTATTATTAAAAAAATTTAAATTTCACCAAAATTAGGAAAAGTGGAGTTACAAATCTCTCCCCTTAAAAAATTTCGTCCTCGAAATTCGAAGAACAAGGAGGATAATTCTCACAATTCATAAAAGGGGTTCGAACACAAGTCATTTATTGAAATAGAATTTTTAAAAGAAACAGAGTACAATCAATCAATCAAACAGATTAGGATAGCGCTCCCGCATCTCGTCCTCGCGCTCCCATGTGGACTCTCACGGAGAGTGGTGTCTCCACATGATGCAGACAAGGGGAATGGTCTAGTTTCGTAGTTGCTTCTCCCTCCAGTCAAGGATCTCCACTGGCGCTCCTCGTAAGTCAATCTCGAACCCACCTCTAGCTCTGAAAAGTCCACCACATGGCTCGGGTCCGAAATGTAGCGTCTAAGCTGAGACACATGGAAAACATCGTGCACTCCCTCCAAGCTAGCTGGAAGTGCTAGTCGATATGCCCCCTCGCCAATCCGTGCAGTCACGTTGAAAGGCCCGATGTACCTCGGACTGAGCTTCCCGCCTTTGCCAAAATGAATAACGTCCCTAGTTGGCGAGATCTTCAGGAACACTCTATCCCCAACCGCGAACTCCAGTGGCCGTCTGCTGCTATCCGCCCAGTACTTCTGCCGATCCTGTGCATCTCTGAGATGCTACCTGAGCCTTGAGACCCTGTACATTAATTACACACAAGAAGTTGAAATATCACGATCTAACAATGGTCAAAAGCTAATAGGCACGAGATGGAATGAAGTTTCAATTACAACTTAGAGGAGCAAAATCATGAAAACATAACTATTAAGTACGATCAAAAAATTAATAGTTTAACAGAAGTGGACTAGGCCAAGATAGAAAAATTATGGTCAAATAGACATGATTTAAGATTGAAGTTTAGACAAGACACAAATGAAGTATGGAATCACAAATCTGGCAATGTATAATTTTGAGGAATTCAATATTCTAACGATAAAATGCTAGAAGGGAAATTAGTAAGGGTTGATTGAGGAGACGTACGAAATACTCAGGAGATACAGTATCAAATCAGGATAAACGTGCAAGGATCTTTGATTTTCGAAAACCAATAATCATATGAAAAAGGAATATAATTTCCATGATAACCGAGAACATATAGGTATTTGAAATCACTTTGCTTATAATTCCTACCCTGCTAGTATATATCTGACTGCAGTGGACTTTCGGCTCTGTGACTCAAATAACAATATGTCACCGAATATTCTGTGCACTATATCCATTTTCTAACAATCATCAACGAAGCAACCCAAGAGATCACGACATGAAGAATTTAGGACAAGTCTACATAATACCCGAAACCTATGAATATCTGAAATCACTTCAACTTAGAGTTCCTGCCGCGCAGTGCGCTGCTGGCTGCAGTGAACTTTCGGTCTCCGTAATCCAGATAACGGCTGCAGCGCACAACTGTCACGCCCTAGTAGGTCATCGAATAGTCTTTCAACTTTATCCACAGAAAATTTCAAGGAATTACAAATGAGTTTCAATAGTCCAAGTCACGAAAATGGTGAGGTTATCTGACTATTAGAATATAAGGGTTTATTAGGTACTAAGAGACGACAAGGAATCCAATCAGTGAGTATAAAATGACAACCAGGGAGATTTAAAATTTCAGACAGGGAGTGAAGTTTTAAATTATAATAGAATTTCAACTGATATCTGGAATGGTAACAAGATTCCATATATGGGACATTATCCTGAAGGGATAACAGAGTCCCGAAGGATGAACTGAAGCAAGGTATCAGAGAAAGGACAAAGTCTCGGAACAAGGACTAGAAACCTTGTACAGTAATCAAAGTATAACAGAATCTTGAATGGCAACGAAGTCTCAAACAATACCTCGAATGTAAATTTTTTAATAGAAAACAATCTCGGATAGGAAGTCAACCATCGACAAAGCCGCGAATATGAAACAAAATCTTGAATAGAAATCACAAACAGAGAGCAAGGCTATGAAGAGTGAATGGAGAACAGGGTATCAATCTATGAATAGGAAACAAGTATCGAATCGTACATATAAAACAAGGTGAAAATCTCAATAATAACAAGATCGAAACAAGGTTGTAAACAGAAACAAATTCTCGAAGAGAAAACAAGTCATGAAGAGGAAACAAAATTCATATAAGGAACGAATCAAAACCTTTAGTAGAAAACGAAATCTTCAAATAATGTCCTGAATGGTGAAGAGAAACAATTTTTGAATAGGAATCAAATTTCAACAAGCCCCGAATAGGAAAACTGAACTTTGAGTAGGAACAAAATTTACTAATTGTAAGAAATTCTGAATAGGAGACATAATTTTGAATAGAAGCCAAATAGAAGACAGGGTCATGCATAGTGAACAGGATATCTAATAGTGAACATGAAACAACCTTGAACGAAAAAAGAAAACATAATTTTGAAATAGAAACTGGAGTTTCGAATAGAAAACAAGGTCTTTAGAATAGGAAACTTTATCTCGAATAAGAGCAGAGTTACGAACAAGATTCTAGAATAGGAACAATCTCTCGAAATACATCTCAAATAGCAAACAAGGTTCCAGAATAGAAAATAAAGTCTAACCATTCTTGAATAGACAACAAGGGAGTTTTAGGTGCTGAGGGGAAAATCCAAAGAAATGGATTGCGAATCATGATCCACGGTTTCTCCTATCATGCAAGAGAGTCTTCTGTCTTCAGTCCGTCTTCAGTACTTCTTCAGAAAATGGAATCACTTTAACTTCTTCATCTGTCCCGATGTAGTGTGGTCCTTGTGGTAGTGCTCCATGTGATTGCAGAATCTGGAGAGGTAGGTCCCCTTGCTATAGTCCTGATGCTCCTCATGCTTGTCTTTGGGCAGTATGATCAACAATCTTCGGGCAAATCTTGACTTGATGGACAGGCGATCCGTAGTACAAGCATAACCTCCGTCTTTTGCGGCACTCTTCGTAGTGGTGTCCTGAGCTGCGGCAGAAAATACAAATGATAGCCGGCTGAATCTGAATCTTTTGCTGGGCTGAAGAAGCGTTGTCTGAGTGTGGCGACACTTTACGGATCCACAGTAGTTGCTATCTTCATCATAAGTCTTCATGTCTCTTCTGAGTTTCAGCTTCCCGTCTCGTTCTGTTGTCTGTGTTGCATTCGAGATCAGAGGAGTCGAATCCTCAGAGGCTTGGATGTTCTTCAGTGGCGGCTCCAGGTTTTTGGTCTGCTCCTCGGTACAAGATATGCGATCGGTGTCGGGAAAGTCCAAGATCTAGAAGTCAGAAATCCTCCCTGGCTCGGAGTGTGTATCCACAAGTCTGGCTTGAAAAAGGATGGCATGCTCCCTCTGGTTGTCGAGGAACTCTTGAAACATCTCCATCAATTGCGTACCCATGGGGATAGTAGAGTGATAGAAGGTACTGGGAGCTCGAAACCTTCAAGTGTAGATGGATCGACTGTTCCAGTGTTGCGTGCTTGAATTATCTGAAAAACAAAAAACTTTTAAAATAACCTAGACCAAAAACAACAAATGTTTATTTATATCAATATACCTGATATACCCTTATTTCTAACTTTTTCTATGTTGTGATCAAGTTTTCCTAGTGTAATCAAGTCCTCCAATAGTACGCTAAGACCTAGGTACCATTAGGATAGACCTGCATGGGCCACCACTAAAAACATGTCACGATCCGCTCCCGAATAATCGAACACGAGTCGGACACACCCAACCTTTGTCGTTAGACACGACGAAGTAAGCTGTACCAAACTAGGGAAATCTAACTAGATAATCATAAATGTGTACAATCACAGCATCTAAAAATGTTCCCAGAACGATCACCATAATCCACAATTCTATATATCATAAATCTACTGGAGACAACAAGAATGAACTACACTGTGAATTCTAAGATCAATATCTAGGAGTAAGCAAAACGGTCTAAACCTGAAGCCTCAAGCTAAGTCTCATCCTGCACAGCTAATATCCCAGGCTCTGGCCCATATGGTAGAATGATATCCTGCAAGTATACCTGCAACATATCCAATCAGGAGCGGAGCAAAGTACAGTTCTAGGTAATGAACAAGAACATCATGATATAGAAATGAGTACAGAAGAACATGAACTATAAAGTACAAGAAAAAAACATGAAGGTACATGAATGTAAGTACAGAAAATAACGTACAGGAATGTAAAGTACATGAATGTAACTATGAACCTGAAGTACAAGACATGACAAGTGTACCATGATTGAAATACAACTAGTCCATGTGACCGGCTAGGGGTAAGCACATGAAAGCACATGAAAGTACATGAATGGTGCGGCTTAGAACCCGCGTGCACGATGCGAGGCCTAAGCTATCTACATGAATATAGTAACAGGGGTTTGGTCACATGGCTAGTGTATTTCTCCACCCGACACAAGTAAGTACAAGAACAGGAGTACAGGAGTACATGATATCGTGTCATGACGTGTCACAAGAAAAGTACAAGAAATGTAAATGCAAAAGACCATAGAAAAGTACTTGCCTTGCTCCAGGAAGGTACGGGTAATGAAGCTGATCTGTGTATCCACCTGATTTAATAGGTACAAATTGGTTAGGATTATTTCTAACATTGCTAGTTTAATACCCTTTTTAACTTAAAGCTTAGCTAGTAACTATCTAACTGTCTTTCAATAATTTCCTATAGAACTAGTTAATAATCTATCTTTTTATATAGACATCATCAATTTTATTAGAACTAATATTTAAACAATTAGGTTTTATAATAACAATTAGATAAGTTAATAAATTCTTAATAGGGAAAATAGCCATTTATAGGATCATAATTTGCCTCTCTATTTAATACATGAAGTTGTAAATGGCTTGGTAGATAGGTCTGGCCCAACCAAGTTTTATTACCATTTTAATTTCTTATCATTAGCTTGTATGAACAACAAAATACAAAATTTCTTAATAAAAATCTTGACTTCTTAGGCCTGGTCTCAGAGGCTTAAGCCTAGGCCTAAGAGTAAGCAAAACATCTCTGCTAAACTGAACTCAGAAGAATGCCACACTTAATTAATATAATTTATGCTCATCTCAAAGCCAACTTCCAATGTAGCTGCAGAATTTGAATTGGAATTTAATCAAGACAACACACTTCCTGTAATGCGGCAACTAAAATTCATCTATGATAAACCTTGCCCCCACCAAGCCTTACTTAAGCATGACTGCCATTCTTCCATACCCATAATTAGTTTACTGAACAGTGCAATTGTCCCCATACTCAACATTCACATCCATGCAAAACAATAGTCTAGGATTGACAAGTCTCCTAACCATATTTACTTGGTTAAACATTCATCCCTGCTAAAAAACTCAATATAAAACCCAAGTATTACCTCAAAATAACTCAAAAAATAATACATACCTAGCAAAATAGCTATAATATATATACAACTATATTGCAATAAATTATTTACAACAGTTAAGAAAACACTCAAAATCTCAACTGTAGTGAATCCCAGGTCCAAATCCATTCTCCCATCTAGGACACACCATATTGACACGAACGCCAGTTGGACATGGTTACTCAAACAATTACACCCGAAGGTAACACGAACAAATACCAAGTCCCGGACACAAACAACGCCAAGAATACATATGCAGGACACGAACAGAATCCACACCTACCACGAACGAGACACGGTAATGACACATGAGATGAAACACAAACACACTTGGAATTACAGCCAAACAACTTAGCATAATTGCAGGAAGGAACTCAAGTAGATCAGATGGTTACCTGGAAGAGATCTAGTGATAAGAGAGGGCGGACACCAATCTTTGTGTCCACGCTCTTCACTGTGCTTGCATTGAGGATCAAGGAGAATAATTATAATGAAGAACTGAATCAACTCAAATCGAAGGCTTAGAATACAAATTCTCAACTCACCAATATGTCGAAGCTACTACAATACTTGAACTGGTCACTCGAACTTCAAGAACTGCAGAGATCTAGCTACAACAACAGAATAAATCAATCGATCATCCCTTCTTCAGATCCTTCAAAAAACCATCAACAAAAACCTAGACTCACCAGAATGGTGTCTAACAAAACCGAAGAGATGGACAATCCGGTCAATCAATAGAAAAAACCAACAGATTGCCTTCGATTTGTGCCACGGATACCAATCAGTAATTCCCAAGTAAGAGATCAAGGATCGAAGAATTTCAAAGGATTCGAGAGGGACTAACCGTGATTCACCTCTGGAAGAATCGACGGGCAGAGCACGTCCTCACGATCGCTGGTAGAGGAGATCGAGGTCAACGATGAACCTACTGGAAGAGGATTCATCGTCGAGGAGCGGAATAGTGAGCTGCCACCGCGGGTGGTTGATCGCCTCCGCGAATCATTGATCGTCGCCGATGAGACCCTCGTCGTCGTCGTCGTTGTGAAGGAGGAGTGGCCGGAGAAGATCCCGCCGTCGCTGCCAAGAGATCAACACCCACCGCCGAAGTGGTCGCGTCCTCGGGGAAGCTCACCGCAGGGAGGAGCCAGCATCGCCGTCATCGATCGTTGGGGCGATGGCTGCCGAAGGCTGGTCGCCAGAGTTGTCGTGGTCGTCACCGCTGTCACCGAAGTCAGATTAGGGTTGGCTCGAAGGAATTTGGGGAAGACGAGGAACGGCTAAAAAAAGAATGAAAAAAATAAATGGGTTTCTCTCCCTCTCTCCACAGACTCGATTATAAGGGAAAAATGCACATTTGCTAAAAAACCCTCCGCAGAAACCAATTTATGTTCAAGTCCCTCCGCCTAGGGATTTTTATAAAAATCCCCTCCTCCTTTTCACTTATTGCATAACTGATCGAAATCAGTTATAAAGTTTGTTAGGAGATTCAAAAGTTTTGGGGACCACTCAAATAGTTGTAACCAACTTTCAAAATTTTAAAAATATATATATTCCTGCTTCAAATTCCTTCCCTCCAAAAATACTCATAACTATATATTTATAATAAAAGAAATGAAGTATTTATTATTAAAAATTTTAAATTTCACCAAAATTAGGAAAAGTGGAGTTACAGTTTCATTCTATTGCATCATTCCCTAAAGCTAAAAGTTGTGTTGCTCGCAAGTTAGATTTGTCTAGAGCTTGTGATAGAGTTAACTGGTCCTTCCTAAATCAAGTCCTTGTTGGCTTTGGATTAACGGGGAATACACATGATCTTATCATGAGTTGTGTTACCACATCCTCATTTGCTGTCATCGTCAATGGTTCCCCTTCGAAAACTTTTTATCCAATGAGAGGCATCAGACAAGGCTGCCCCTTATCCCCTAGAAATCATGTTCATTCTATGTGGAAAAATCACGCCTAAGCTTATTATTTGTAATGATAATATTGGTCTTTTCTTAAGTATAAGGGTCAATTCCCGAGCTCCATATATATCCCGTCTTATGTTTGCAGATGACATTTCAATTTTTAGGGAAGCCACATTGCCTAATTTCTCACAAATGATATCCATCCTTGATTCTTATTCTTCCTAGTCTCGACAGAGTATTAACTTTAGCAAGTCATCCATCTTCTTCTCAAGGAATTTGGACCCTGTCATGAAACAACTTATCCTTAATATGCTTCAGGTTCAGCCAATGAATGCTAAAGATAAATATTTGGGTCAGCATCTTCTCCTTCCTAAGAACATACTTAATTAACTCATTCGGTAACATTATTAACTCTTATAATGCTGAACTAAGTGGCTGGAAAGCTAGGTTTTTATCTCATGCAGGGAGAAGTGTTCTCGTCAAATCAACTCTGGCTTCCATTCCTATCTTCAACATGTCTTGTTATATATCGCCTAAAGGTGTTGCCAACAAACTGTCACAGATTCAAAGACAATTTTGGTGGGGTTCAACCGAATCCAAAAATAGAAGATTACCTTCACAACATGGGGCAAAATCACGCAATGCAAGGAGGAGGGTGGACTACGTTTCTGTCTACCAGATATCAGCAATCAAGCTCAGGTTTGCAAAGTTGTCTGGAGACTTCTGAATAATCCAGAGGCTTACTGTGTGAGGATCCTCAAAGCCAAATATCTTTCAAGATCGATCACCTTTCTGGTCAGTGAAGAAGACAACGTCATGTTCTCCTATTTGGGCAAGCATATTGGTTTGCAGAAGACATCATTAAGCCTAACATTATTTGGCCTATTGGCGATGAATCAAATATTCGGGTATAGGATGATCCATGGGTATCTGCACTGCCTCAGTATCGGGTTGAAGGTCTGCCACATAGTAAGGGATACATTACCTTTGTAAAGGGCTTGTTCTATCCAAAATCTCAAAGATAGAATACACAACTCATTACATCCTCTTTTCCAGTACACCAAACAAATGCCATATTGAGCACACCAACTTCTTCTATTCCCATAGAAGAAATCATGCATCATCTGGAAGAAAACTCCTCCTGGTAACTTTACCACAAAATCGGCATACAAAGTTATTATGGACAACAAAGCCTCATTTTCTTCAAATGGTATGCCTATCTTCAACTGGAAAAGATTTTGGAAATTCAAAACTTTATCCCCAAAAGTACTGCTCTTTGTTTGGAGAGTTTTAACAAACTCGTTAGCAGTGAAAGCTAACATTCACCGTATCCTTCGTTACACTAATCCAATATGTCCTCTTCGTGGAACTAAAATTGAATCTACTGGCGATCTATTTCCTGCATTGCCACCAAGCAAGATTAATATGGTTTGCCTCTCCTATTGGTCTTCCTCCACCGTCAAATAAACTAGAGGATATTCTGGGTACACTTATTGGTTTTGAAGACTTTATAGTTTGTTCAATTATGCCAGTTGCCTTATTTGGTCAATTTGTTGAAAGTCCAGAAACAAGGTAATTTCTAAAGGCACTTAATATTTTACTCCTGGACAGTCCAGTCCTAGAACTGCCAACTTATTGGCAGTCCTAACATAAAGTAGCAGTCCTAAAGAATTTGAATATTAAGATAGACTGTCAATAACAGTCCTCCTTAATGTCAGGACTGCCAACTTTGTTGGCAGACCTAATGGATTGTCCTGGAGTAAAATGTGGAGTGCCTTTAGAAATTACCAAAAACAAACAGGTATTCAAAAACAATCCTATCAATATCCATGAAATTTTATATATCATCTGTTAGTCCCGGGACGTAATTTTTCGATAAAAAAATAAGAAATAAAACGATTGTAAAAACAACGTTTCGAAGCAACACTTCAAAGAAAGTGCACGATAGAGATCCTTAGAGGATTCTGGGTTAAGAAAATCTAAAAAGATTTCATAACAGCAGCAAACGAATGTAATGCTTCTAAAAAGAAGATACAAATGAATTGTTAGCAGCAGCGATTGTCCACTAACAGTTTTTTTATTAGATCAGAACTGTTCTCGTTCAGAATGAGTTGCAAGTTGAAGGATTAAGAGAATGGCTTGTTGGGGTGAACGATCATCGACGCTCAAAGCTTGATTCATCCCACACGAATAGCTTCCAGGAACCAGTAAGTTCGACGGAGAACTTAGGAACACTCTGCTCTTCTGACTCCTCGGATGACGCGCAGACTCTTCTCTCAAGGAACCTTCCTTCTCTGTTCTGAACCTAGAGAATTTTGTAAGAAAAATTATGATAATTGTGTGTTTTTTCTAAGAGGGAAGAGAGGGACTTTATATAGGTGCATCCAGTAACTGCTCGGTATACAGAACATTCAGGACATGGAAAAAATTGCTCCAAATGTTCAGCAACCGCTCAAACCATGCACAGACATGATTGAGCCAACTGGCACACAGTGTGCGCCAATTAGTGCATAGCGCATACGAACGACGCACGGCACGCGCAATCGTGCACCGCTGTGCCAACTGTGCACATGCGCATTATGTGCCAACTACGTGCTATCTGGCATCGCCATCAGGTCGTGCCAACTGGCAGCACCAACTGGCACACCACTGGGCGTGCCACTAGGCAGCGCCAATTGCTCGTTCCATCTGGCCACATAATCGGGCCAAGCGAACGGAAGCGCGATCGGCTGTGCAGAGGCTCGCAAAACGAACGCAACTTTTACGTACTATGTACCTAACAACGATGCTGTCGTGCTAACTGTAAAGTTTGCCAACAAAATGCCATATTATACCTCATGAGCCCGTGAGCCCGAGTCCGAGTCGCTAAGCCCCTACGGGGCTTAGCTCCAATGAAAATTAATTCCCAAGAACAAAAAACATAAAGCTTTAACATGGAGTCTTATCCTTACCTCACCACCCCATGTGCAAATCTCTACAATATACCAAGTATATATAGAGATACTACTCATGGTGCTTTTCCAATGTGGGACTAAACTTCATTAGGCATGTGTTGAGAGCAAGCTCTCTTCACATGTCAAAGGAAAAGCTCCAACAATCTTCCACATATCTCGACATATGTAATTGAGTGTTCCCCACAGAAACTATCCGTCATGTATTACGACAGATGTCGCTGATGACTTGAATCTTTTCGCATGGGTCAAACAACAGACTATAACACAAGAATGGACTCAGCCTTGAATTCTGCATCATAGCTAAAAAATTTCCCACTCGCATAATGTAGTTACATATGCTTTTGGCTGCACATTAAAGGCCATGTGCCAGCTTGATTTCAGTATATAATTTTGGACATCTACAAGTTTACCTTCAAGATATGGCCTGATATCTCTATTCATATACTATAGGTGAGTTCTTTATTAAAGAGACATGGCATGAAGCCTTGCGGTGATACGCCGCTATGACATGGCCTAAAGCCGAGGCCTTACCCCTACCCAAAAATCTCATCATAGTGTCGTACTACTGTAGCATGAGGTCATAAGCCTCTTTGTAGTGTCATATTACCCTGCATGAAGCCTTAGGATCCCTTGCAGTTTTATGCCACAACAACATGGCTTGCAAGGCCGAGGCTTTATCCCTATTCGGGAACCTCATTATGGTGTCGTGCCACTGTAGCATGGGGAAAACCTTCCCTTTGTAGTGTTGTTTATCCCTCTTTAATTTTATCATACAATATTAGGCTACCTGCCTATTTGCGGTGCTACGCCGTTGTAACATTGGCTAGCAAAGCCGAGGCATTACCCCTAATCGGGAACCTCATGGTGGAGTCACCCCACTGTAGCATGGAGTTACACTCCTTGTAGTGCTATGCTTACGTGCTTCCTGTAAAGCACACCAGGCAGTCACTCTGCATGAGAACTCATTAAGGCGTTTAAGCCATCCTCAACACAGGATCCATTTTCCACAAAAAATATATAGTAGACAACAGTGGTTGTAAATACATAACCTCTCCATGACACAGAGGATATGTATATAATGTTCCTAATATTTTTCCAATTAATGGTCCTCCCTTGAACCAAAAACTAGATGCCTAATAAATTTATCTTTGAACTAATAGCATAAAACTTTATGGTGGGATTGCGATAACATAATATCAGAACTTGCTATGTCATCGACCAGCTGGCGCTTGAGGCCCTTGGTGAACGGATTCGCCAGGTTATCCTGACTCCGAACATCAATCACTATAATAACATCTCTCGTGATGAGATCGTGTACCACCATGCAGTCCCCTGGTTGTCGTAGTATATAGAAATTATCGGTATTTGCGTCCCAACCACTGAAAGATCATACATGAGCTTCTGAAACCATTCTGCTTCCTCTGCTGCAGTATCAATTGCAAAGAACTCAGATTCCATGAAGGACTGCGAGATCATAGTCTGCTTCTTCGAGTTCCACGATATAGCAGCTCCATCCATTATGAAAATGAATCCACCTGTGGACCTCTCGCTCTCCAACTCTGAGCACCAGCTGGCATCACTTAAGCCTTCTACTACCGACAGATCTCCGCTATAGTGCAGTGCATATGTCTGAGTCTTCTTGAGATATCCTACTACCCGTTTCATGGCTTTCTAGCGCTCAATGCCTAGGTTGCTCGTGAAATGACTCAGCATTCCCACGACGAAAGCTATGTCAGACCTTATGGCAGTAGTAGCATACATCAAACTCCCAATGATGCTTGCATACTCCAGCTGTTTGACGCTTTCCCTCGAATTAGGCTTCAGCTTCAAATCATACATGTAAGGCGTATCGATCCCTGGAAGATCCTGATACATGTAGTGTGGGATCATCTTCTCAATATAATAAGACTGTGACAGCGCTAGTCCAGTATTTGTCCGAATTATCTTGATGCCCAAGATCACATCAGGTTTCCCTAAGTCCTTCATACTGAACTTGTTCGAGATAAACTTTTTTGTCTCCGTAACACAGCCCATATTCGTTCCTAGGATCAGTATGTCTTCCACGTACAGACAAACGATTACACCTCTTTCATCAGCAAACTTTGTGTAAACACACTTGTCCGTCTCACTGACCCTGTAGCTATTTGACCTTATAACCTTGTCAAACTTCTCATGCCATATCTTGGGAGCCTGTTTAAGACTGTACAAGGATTTTACCAACTTGCAGACTTTGTCTTCAAGATTTTTGACGACAAATCCCTCTGGTTGTTGCACGTAAATCTCTTCTATCAGTTCGCCATTTAGGAAAACTATTTTCATATCCATCTGATGTATCACCAACTTATGTATTACTGCGAAAGCAATTAACATGATGGTGGTCATTCGGGCTACTGGAGCATACGTGTCAAAGTAGTCGATCCCCTGCTTTTGAGTAAACCCATTGGCTACTAGCCTAGCCTTGAACTTGTCAATAGTTCCGTCTGCTTTCATCTTCTTCTTGAAGATCCATTTGCAACCGATGGATTTCACTCCTTCAGGAAGATCAACCAACACCCAAGTGTTATTTGAGGTGATTGAATCAATTTCATTGTCTATCGCCTCCTTCCAGAAAATAGCGTCTCTGGTCTTTATCGCCTCATCAAAGGTAAGCGGATATGCTTCCACATGATAGGTGACAAAGTCATTTTTGAAGTCCTTCGGCCTCCTCACACGCTTAGCTGACAGCTCAGCGAGTTCTGGTTCAACCATTGTTTCAACAATAATATCTTCTTGGACTATATTCTCATTAAAAAATTCAGTTTCTTGTGCACCCTCATTGTTCTCCAGAACATCCGCAAGAACAATATTCTTGTGCCTTGCAAATTTGTCTTCTAAATATTCTGCGTTGCGAGATTCAATGATATAATTTGATTCAATATCAAGAAATCTTCGAGCATCATTCTTTTCGGCATAATCCAAGAAGATTGTCTTTGTAGTCCTTGTCCCGAGCTTCTGAATCTTCAAATCTGGAAGCTTCACATATACCAGACACCCCCACACTCGAATGACATTCAAGTAAGGTCTGACTTTGAACAAGAGTTCATGTGGAGTAACGTCCGAACACTACCAAAATAAGTTATATTGGCGACGGTATTAGCGACTTCGGCTAAATACGTTGCTATTTTTTTGTATTTAGCGACGTATCAAAGTGACGTCGCTGAACGTCGTATTCAGCAACGTTTAGCGACTGATAGCGACTAGCATTATGGTTTGGAAAGAACAAGTCGTGGTTTAGTCGCAGAACGTCGCTTATTGATTTTATTCAGCGACGTTTTGTGACTCTTACTCCAGTACGTCGCAAGTTTATTAGTTAACAATGACGTTTAGCGACATCTTTATAAGACATCGCTAAAATCTTTCATATATGGTGCTGGGAACAATCGAATTCATTTTCTTTACCCCAAAATTTTTGATCTCCCGCGCGCCTCGAGCCCCAAATCTCTCTTCCCCTCCCCCTCTTGTCTCCAGCGACCTCATCCCCCCCTCTCATCTCCGGTGACCCCTTCCCGCGGCGACCCCCTACCATCGGCGACCCCCCCTCCATCGGTGACCCCCGTCCCTCCGTCGCACCTCCACCGTCGAGTCCTCTCGTCGACGCCGACCCGACCAGTCTCTTCCGCCATTGCTCCATCCCTGGCGACCCCGACCCAACTCCGACCAAGGCAGGTAAACCCTAACCCTAACTCCCTCCTCCTGATGTGCTGACACAAATACGACACGCACACACGCTTACACGACACACACACACACACACGCTGACACGATACGCACACACGCTGACACGATATGCTGATACGAGACTGACATGACACACTGATACGACATACTGACACGACACATATACGCTGACATGACATGCTGTTTAGTGTGACACTCATATGCTTGTGAGTAGTGACAGTTTGGAGAGGAGGGGACTATCAAAAAATAGTTTTATGTAGCAACCCCATTGTGAGAACACATGAGTGGCTATGGGCTAATATGCATCCTAGTGCGTGAGTGTTAGAGTGAGGTATCCTATGAGTGAACTTGAGTGTCTAGGAGGTGAGTATCTTGTGACAGATTAGAACATGAGGTATCCTAAGAAGTATATACTATATAGAGTATCCTAGTACCTAGAGTGTATAGAGTATCCTAGTACCTATAGAGTATCCTCTAGAGTGTATAGAGTATCATAAGATATTGGAAATTACCTAAGATATGGACCATACCAAAATTAAGTGCCCATGTGTGAGATGTCGCAACATAAAATATTATCAAGAAGTGGATGTGACATATCATTTGTACTCGAGAGATTTTATATCGAATTACTATCAGTGGACGTCACATGGAGAACTTGTGCCTTTAGCATCCGAGCTGGAGCCTAATTTCCCGTATATGGATGTCCATGACCATGCTGGTTACGACGAAGGGTGGGTGAACATGGTTTTTGACGCTGCGGGGCCTCGTTTCGATCCAGACAATCATGATGTAGCAGAGGAGGCACCGAATGTCGATGCTACAAAGTTCATGGAGTTGCTGGAGAATGCAAGGACTCCTTTGTATCCTGGTTGTGAGGATCATTCACCGTTGGAGGTGGTTACAAGACTGCTGAGCATCAAATCCAATTTTAACATGTCTTAAGAATGCTACAACTGAATCATCGAGTTGATTATAGAGATATTGCCGGAAGGTGCAAAGTTACCTACAGACTTCTATCGGTCTAAGAGGATGGTGAGATCTCTCTGGATGGGATACGAAAAAATTGATGCATGTCACAACGGGTGCATGTTGTACTACAAAGACAACAAGGATGAAGACGTGTGCAGATTTTATGGTGCTGATCGCTACAAGGCAACAAGTTCAAGTACGACTCCCGGTGCAAGGAAGTCTACCGATTTGATGCACTACTTGTCGTTGATGCTGCGGTTGCAGAGATTGTTTATGGTGAAGGAGACTGCAGAAAATATGAGCTGGCATAGACAGGAACAGATCGAAGGAGTGTTGGATCATCCATCTGATGGAGAAGCATGGAAGCACTTTGATAGAGAGTATCCAGATTTTGCTTCAGATCTGCGTAATGTCAGATTGGGTCTCTCCTCCGACGTTTTTACCCCATTCGGTCTTTCGGGCTCCAAGTATTCGTGTTGGCCTGTGATCGTCACTCCGTACAATCTACTGCCTTGGATGTGCATGAAGACTCTGTATATATTTCTCACCGTTATTATCCCGGGTCCGAACAATCCGAAGAGGAACATCGATGTATATTTACAGCCATTGATAGATGAGTTAAATTAGCTGTGGAAAGTAGGTGCCAACACCTATGATGTTTCTAGAAAGCAAAATTTTCAGATGAGGGCTACACTGATGTGGACCATCAACGACTTTCCGGCCTATGGAATGTTATCTGGATGGAGCACTCATGGTCATCTCTCATGTCCGTATTGCATGGACCGCACGAAGGCTTTTCATTTAAAACACGGAGGAAAATTATGCTTCTTCGATTGTCATCGACAGTTCTTGTCGAAGGACCACCCATTCCGGAGGAACAGAAATGCATTTCGTGTCGACGTTGTGGAGAAGGCCAATCCACCACCAAGGTGGACCGGAGGCATGATATGGGAGGAGGTCAAGGATTTTCCAAGCGCTATCGAAGAGCCTACGTACAAAGGGATACAAGTGTGATGAATTTGGCCGTACTCATAATTGGACGAAAAGAAGTATATTTTGGGACCTGC
Organism: Iris pallida; assembly: GCA_029216955.1. Taxonomy (NCBI): domain Eukaryota; kingdom Viridiplantae; phylum Streptophyta; class Magnoliopsida; order Asparagales; family Iridaceae; genus Iris; species Iris pallida. The sequence goes on along the minus strand of JANAVB010038416.1, from coordinate 6,851,164 downwards.
CTTATTAGAGCACCAATCCGATCAGACATAACCTTGATGTCATGTATATTGAGAAGAATGTGTTTGACAACATAATCAATACTGTGATGGACGTAAAGGGAAAGATGAAAGATAATCCCAAGGCCAGGTTGGACTTGGAAGATATATGCAGACGTCCTGTGTTGAATTTGATAAAGGAAGGCAATGGGAAGTATAAGCAGCCTAAGGCATTTTTTTACTAGACAGAGAGGATAATATGAGACTTTGTAGGTGGATTCAGGACCTAAAATTTCCTGACGGAAACATATCGAATTTAAGAAGATGCGTCGACCCAAAGGAGAACAAATTGACGGGTAGGAAGAGTCACGACTGTCATATATTTATGAAGAGGTTAATTTCGATCGAACTTCGAGAATTATTATCGTCGGTCGTTTGGGATCTGTTGACAGAGTTGAGCATATTCTTCAGAGATCTTTGTTCTACTAAGTTGCTTATCAATCGTCTAAAAAAGCAGGAGAAGGATATTGCAGTAACGCTGTGCAAGCTTGAGAAGGTGTTCCCTCCAGGGTTCTTCGACTCCATGGAGCATTTACTAATTCATCTATCCTACGAGGCACATATTGGTGGGCCTATCGGTTATCGGTGGATGTACCCGTTTGAGCGGCATTTGAACCACCTAAAGAGAAAGGTGAAAACAAGGCTCGGGTCGAGGGTTCTATTTATGAAGCCTATGTTCTCGAGAAGATTACAAACTTTTGCTCGATGTATTTCAAGCCACATGTTGCTACTAATAGAACAAGAGCTCCCAGAAACGACGATGGATATCTTGAATCTAATGATGCAATACTGAAAGTCTTCAATGATTTTGAAAAACCTTCCAGGAAAATGAAGAAAAAAGATATCTGAATGACGAGGAACTAAGGGCTACTCAGTTATATATATTGCTCAACTGCGATAAGGATAAAGTGGAGAAGCTCGAGGGGGTAAGTAACTAATATGTCTATATTTACGTCATCTATGCATGTAATAGTATCCAATATTATTATTACACTAATTGGTATATGTGTTGTTATTTTCAGCACATTTAATGATGAGGTGAGGTCGAGTAGACAGTACATAACGGATGAAGAACTGAAACAGGAAATGAGACATCATTTTTCTTCATGGTTGAATGCATATGTAAGATGATGCAGTAATTACTTCTCATATATGCACTTTGCACAGAAATTAACGGAACGCTGAATTTAATTTCTTAGTATTTAGGTCGATCGTCCGGACGCAATACTAGAGAATGAGTCTATTAGAACTCTACCATAGGGGCCTATTTATTCCGTCAAAATATGGCCAAGCTATTGTGTGAATGGGTTTAGGTTCAAGTCAACAAATGCTCCGATTAGAGAGAACTTTCCGGATCTTGATTCGATCAAAAATAGTTGTTTGTGTATTCGATCTACAAACTATAAAGATGTCGATCCGGGCAATAATTTCTATGGCGTCTTATGGGAGATTGTGGAGTTGAGATATAACTACGGCATAGAGCCGGCCAGGATCGTGTTATTTAGGTGTGATTGGTTCGATCTGATCCAAGATCAAGGTTTAAAAATTGACAAGCATGGTCTTGTGGATATTAACTACCGGCATCGATATCAAGGATACGAACCATTTGTCCTAGCAAGTTAGGCTCAACTAGTTTACTTTACTACTTATCCTAGACGGGGCACAACTAGGTTGGACTGGTGGATAGTATACAAGACTAAAGCCAGAAATACCAACGATGTTGACAAAATAGCTATCAGGAGGACGAGCTACCACTTGTAACAAATAAAGTTGACGTGGACACAACGAAAGTTCCATATTACACATCTAATCGTGTAGAAGAGGTAGAAGTATCCAATGAGAAAAACGAAGTAGATGAAAGCGAAGATGAGAAGGAAGAGGAAGATGAGGACGCGAAGGACGAAGAAGATGAATTTTTAGAAGATTATTGAAAATAAAATAAAATGTAAAATATGTTCAACCACTAATTAATCTCCATGCAATAATGAATCTTCCATATTACACTTTTAATACTGTCATTTTGTTTAATCCCAAATTAATCTGTCACGACCCGCACCCGCTTTTCGGATACAAGATGTGTCCAAGCCAGCCTACGCCACAGAGTCGATGGTAGAACGCTGTCAAGCCCGCAATAAATAAATGCTCAAAGTAAAATTTATTGCTCATTAACATTTCTAAATTGATTACAACATTTACAACATTTATATTTAAAGAAAATACAAGGTTCTTACAATCAATGAAAATGATACCACTTCTATCTAATTTCCAGGTTTCTGCCTGCAAGTACACCCGTATCTTCCAATGCTAAGTAAAGCCACAGCTAACCTAAAAATGTTGGTTTCCAGTCAGGAATGGAACAAGCACACAAACCGACGGCAATACGAAAACACAATAAAATTCACAAGACATAAAAATAACATATGTGAGATGAAAACTAGAAAGTAACTGATATCATGGCAAGCGGTGAAGAAAACAAGGAAAGCAAGTAAAAGACAACTATCTATGTGTTTTAAAATATCTTGTTCGACATGTGAACGACTAAGGGGTAAATCTGGCACCCTGCACGTGTCGTGTGCATCTGCTATCAGTCAAGAATAGACGTTTTGGGGATGTTTCTGGGTAGTCCATATGTCTACTAAGATATTTTTCCGCCCATCTAGTACTCATGGAATCAAGTCGCAAGCATGGTAATCATGTAAATGACAGTCAAGAGATACAATAAATCCATGATACTAATTTTCGTGTGACGAGCATGTCAACAAGCAGCAAGACATATGTATAAACATGAAACGTGAAAACTACTATAAATCGAAAAACAATCAGAAAGTGCACTTGCCTGAGGTCCTTAGCTGGTGAAAGCAATACTACCATTGTGTCCAGAGTAGTCCATTTGGCTAGGGTCGATGTGAAGGGGTCCCAAGTTGGAAAAAGAAATGGAATGCGATTAGCTACGATCAAGGATTTATGATTGAAGAGAAATTCGTAATCAATATGTACTATTTTGGAAAAGTATCCTATAGTATTAGGAACTATATTTCTATTAGCCAAAGTGTTTTAGAAGCATAATAAGTATACCCAAAAGCCTATTGTGAGAAAATATCCTAAAAGATTTTTATTAAGGAACCATTTATAAATTTTATACTTTAGAAAATATTTACTTATTTATAAACTCTATTTAGATAATCTTCTATATAACTACTATCTTAAAAGTATTTACATACTATAAGCCTAAGTTCAAATATACAAATATGTTTAAATAATTTGGTAAGACCCATAGGCCCAAGTTCATTTAATCGAAAAACTTGTTAAAAGAAAATATCTAATATATATGTCTGCATAAAACATAAAATTACCAAAACCCAAATATTTTTAAATGTAAAAGAGCCCAAAGATAATATATAAGCATGTTCATATATTAAGGCCCAAACCGACTATTATTACTTAAACCCAAATCCCTTATTTTAAAATCTGGCCCAGTTTGTATTACATACTCTATATCCCAATAATTCAAAATGATATAAGCAAAATGATATAAGCCCATAGATGAAGCCCAAATGATTTTGGCCCATTTAAACTTAACTATTAACCTTACACCTTATCTCTCTCTCCCCCCAAATTTAACGGAATAAAGAGAACGAGAGAGAGAGAGAGGGAAAAGAAGAGAGAATGAAGCTTATAGGGGGTCCGGTCGAATGCGGCTCGCTGGAGGGTTATGCCATGGATGGCCTGCGGATGAGGTTGAGCGGCGGTCGCTAGTCCCGGCGGCGTGGCAGTTCAGCTCAGGGAAGGAGCGATAGCGGTGGCGGTTGGGGAAACAGGGGGAGATGTCGGGGATATTGGCCGAGGCAGCGCTGTACAGTACGGGACGGCACGAAGGCGGAGAAGCTCGTAGATCTGCGTCAGCGGCGAAGCAGGTGGCTCACCATCAGGTGAAAGCGGCTCTAGTCGGAGCAAGGACGGGGTCGAGGTGGCACAGCGGCAGATGGAGATGGCACAACGGCGGATGAAGACGGCACAGAACGCCGGCACCAGAGATTCGACTCTCGATGGGGCGACTCGGTCGGAATGTGGCAGAGGAAGGTAAGGGTTGTCTTGATTATTGTGTGCTTAATAACGTGTCATGTCCGGTTGTTTGGACGACGACACAGTGTTGAGGGTGGTATTGGCTGTGGTGATTGAGGTGGTGGTGTATGTTATGGCAGTAGGTGGTCTCGCCAAGACGAGGGCGGCTAGAGAAGAAGTCGAGGGATAGTGTCGGTGTTGACAGCAATGAGGAGGAGTAAATAATGGTTGGCCGGAACTGCGGGTACGGTGGCGCACGGTTGGATCGCCAATGGGGGAACGGTGTGGAGATATAGACATGGAACAATAGACGGTGGCGAGGGTCCTACGAAGGGGGATGAACATAACCGGGCGGTCATAGGAGCTGCCAATATTCCTTCATTATATGATATATGTGATATGTAGGTTAGACTGATAAGAACCAAAATCCGATGATTATATCCCTTTAATATTTAACTGCTAAGTAAATATTTAAACCTTAGCTAATCAAATCTAATTATAATATCCGATGACAATAATAGTTTAGAATATATTCAATACTGTCAAAATAACTTGATTCGTATATTTCGTATCATCAAGTAACTAATTAAAGTAAATTAAGCGATCTTTGGAATCCCTTCAAAATAATTTTTAATAATATCCAATAAATTAGACCATATGATTTTAAATAAATCAAATAAGTAATCACTATAAAAATTTAATATTATCAAAATTCAAGTAAATAATCCTCCTAGCAATATATTATAAAACAATTTTAAATATATTAATCAAAATCTTATTTATGAATAGTTAGATAAATTAAAAAAAGTTTTGTATTAAATAATCTTATGGTCAAAATATGCATGGTTTATAGAACCATCTCTGAAACCAAAATTATTTTGATAGATCAAAATAATAACATATTTCAAATAACAAGATTTCAACCAAATAGTTTTTATTAAAACTACTTAAGATTTTCAACCCACATTCAAATCGTAAGAATATAGATTCATGTCATTTAATTGATTAACATAATATAAAATAATATTTAAATCACGTATTTTCAAATCAAGTCAATAATTGGTTTTCACTATAAAAATAATATTCGACGTCACTCGAATATTTTAAAACGTGTTTTTTTTATCAATACAAAAATTCTATAAAATATTTATAACCAATTTTTGAAATTAATTCTTAAAAGTAACCAAACCTATTTTGTAATTCCAAAAGTACCATTTAATAAAATATTAGAACAAATTAGCATTTTAAGAATATTTAATTTAAAACTATTTTTTTTACAATAGGATTAATCGAAAAATACCATTCACGAAGTCTCGACAGAACATAATACTTTAGAATAAAAATATATATTTTTAATTTGGGAAGAGGAGTTACAAATCTACCCACCTTAGAAATAAATTCGTCCTCGAATTTAAGAACTACTATGCTTGAAGAACTTGGTGGATCGATGAAAAGATGGAAAAAATTTTAGGATAAGAAAATATTGATCAAGTAGGTGAAAAGAAAAGAAGAAAAATTTAGGGTTAGGATTAGGGTTTCAGAAATTAGGGATTTAGGGATTTGTGGAGAAAAATAAAAGGAGCCCCCCCTTTATATAGGTGGGGTTTCCTAGATTGATAAGGATTAAAAATTCAAAATAATTCTTTTCATAAATATAAGAAAATCAATCAATCTAGGATCGATTAATCTATTCTTGTTCAACATAGTTATTCAAAGATGATTAAAAATACTTTTTAAACTGATTATATAATATTAAAATACCTTTACAAATTCAAATCTATCCTTATAATATAAATGAGTATATTATATCATCCAAATATTTGAACAATATTTCCATAAATTCTAAACAAAATATTTGGTAAATCCTTCCCTTTAAAGTATCTATAATAGAATTTAAGAAAATATTTTTTAATTAGAAAAATATTTAAAACTGCAACTAAAATAAATAAAATAAAATTTTGAAATCTCGGAAAGTGGGCTTACAATCTTCTTATCTTAGAAATATTTTATTCTAGAAAATTCAAAGGCCACAATTAGGTATGCCTAAGAGTATGATCAAGAAACGTAATTTCAATCGATACGAATGAGAACGACAATTGATATGAGCAATAGAATGATATAATTCAAGATCAAATTTGTTTAAAGATGATCAAAGAATTGGTTTAACACAAACAATTGTTTAGATATGATCAAAATATGATCAATTATAGGGTCAAGGATCTAGTCAAGGTCAAAAATCTAAGCATGCTTAAGGATAGAACCGAAATAGGATTAACAAAAGATCATTAGGTACGATTACATAATCAAAATCTAGAAAATATACGATTTGACTTGATTGGGATATAATAAAGATAGTTTAGTTGCGATCAAAGGTCGTTTAAGGACGATCCAAATCGAAATCATGTTTAGCACGATCAATTTGGTAAGCATGATCATTGAATCATGATCTAGGTATGTTTATGAATCTTTCTAGGAAGGCTAATAACGGTACGAAAAGTAAAAAGATAAAAGGAAGGGTTCAAGAAATGAAAGGTTAAGAACTAATCAAATTTTAATCGAGAGTTTATGAAGTTGTGGAACATAAAAATTTTGGCAGTCACATGCCAAAAGATATAGTTTTTATAATATTCAAAAACCAAAAGTATATCCAAAATCATTTAACCAATAATCCATGCCTCGCCAGTGTATATCTGGCTGCAGTGAACCCTTAATTTATGACTTAAGCATAATATGGTATCGAACACTCTACCAACTCTATCCAATATTGACATAATAATTCAAGGATTAAATAGGACAACCAAGATGTAGTTTTAATAATATTCGATGACCCACACATACTTGAAATTACTTCAACTTAGGGATCATACCTCGCCAGTGCGCTGCTAGCTGCAGTGAACTCGTAGTCTCCATAATTCAAATAAATGGCGACAGTGCGCTGTTGTCTTTACCATTGCGAATCATCAAAAATTATTCCAACTATATCCCCAAGAATTTCAAAGAAGTCTCAAAAGTCATACAAGTTGATAAAAGTAGAAAAAAGAATGCAAGTATTTGTCCATGAAGTGCGATATCGATTTTAGAGTTTCAGACGGTTGATCATGGAGAAATGACTGAAGACAAGAGAGATAAAATTCAAGTTCAAGGAAAATATGTATAAAGCACTATGTCTACCTGCTATGATTATATTCATACACAAATATATAAGTATAGCCTAATTAAATTCCCAAAATATCATTCTAAGAGAGGGTTTTCCTATTTACAAAAATATAAATCTAAATAGCAATAATACATATATTATATACGTTTATGTAAATTATTCATGAGACTAAAATGGAGAACCAATATATATACACATCTATATGTCTATATGGGCGTCGTTGGTCGCAATACATGACTACTAGGGCTTAAGTTGGGTTCGGGTCCAGTTTGGGCTGAATTTGGTACAACCAGATTTCTTAAAAATTATAATATTAGTAAATAACTAATTAAATTCTTTATAGAGTTCAAGTCGCAACTTAGCCTAGTTTTTCTAGTTAGGATACACCTATGGCTCGACCTTCTCTACCATGGCTAGAACATTAGTCAAGGCACACGACCACATAATCCGTGCCATAATTTCTAGTCATCTTGTACTCTAAATCTTAACCATGACTAAACCCTTCTATAATTATAATAAAATTCCAAAAATCATAATTTAACACAAATAAATAAAATTTTATTTTAAAAATTTTCAGGAAGAGGGGTTACGGTCAAGAATTGGATTCTAGGAAGGCCTAAGTTGATGAGTAAATACTCTACCCACCTTAGGTCATATCGTCGTGTCAAAATATAATAGTGTATCAAAAATCTTCCAAGTTATCTAAATTTAATAAATTGCATGGCCTAATCCTTAACTACCTAATAATCAAATTAATAAGGGACTACTATTCCTAGTCATTCTCCTAAATTAATTCAATCCTAATTGTGAATGAGCATTTCCTAGTCGCAGGCTCGTAATAGTAAGACTAACTTAAGTACTATCACGAGTTCACAATCTTTTACGAAAACAGACCTACATGGGCCACCACAAAAACTTGTCACGATTGTAGCTCCCCTTCCCGGAAATTTTTGAAATATTTTTATTTTTTATTTGATATAATTGGTGATTTTTAGAATTTTATAAATAATTAATTAGTTAATTATTACGGTAGATGACTTTAGTCATGGTTAGGGATTGGAGTACAAGGTGACTAGAAATTGTGGCACGGATAGTGCAGTGGCGTACTTTGACTAGTATTTTAGCCATGGTAAGGGAGACCTGTCCATAAGTGTGTCCTAATTAGAAAAACAAGGCCAAGTTATGATACGACCATTATAAATAGTTTAATTATTCATTATTAATATTGTTTGACGTTTAAGTAACCCGGTTGTACAAAGTTGACCCAGACTGACCCCAAACCAAGCACAAACCCATGTGGACAGGTAATACGTCCAAAGACGTCCATATAGATGTATATATTAACTACAATTATATTAGTATTTATGTTTTGGTCTAGAGAGTATATTTTTAATATAATGTTTAAATATATTAAATATATTATTTCTATTTAAATGATATTTTACTTAGAAAATAGGATAATGATTTCTTTAGAATGAAATTTTAGTTTTGGGATTTTTATACTTTGAATACTTGTATGTATAAGTGGCACGTACGTATTAGGCTTTGTATATATATATATATATATATATATATATATATATATATATATATATATATATAAAATATATATATATATATATATATATATATATATATATATATATATATAAAACCCCCTCTATTTATTAATCAAGGCTCAAAATGTCGAAGCCTGAAACGTATACAAGTCAAAAGCTATACAAGTATACTACCAAAATGAACGAAGAGGGGGAGGCTGCAAGAACGCCCATGTTTAGGGTTGGAGAGAGGACCAGAATGCTCTTGGAATATGGGAACACAGGGTGCTCCGTTTGTAGCATTGGCGGGAGACTTTCCGTATGAACTGGTCTGCTGAGCATTAGTGACCTTCGTATCTAGCCATGTTGCGATTCTTCCAAATTGCCCACGTAACGGCCGCTACGACGATTTGGTGGCCGTGGGAGGCTATTCTCCATGACACCGCAAGATCGTGGAAGCAACCGCCCCCCCGGCTCAATACAGTAGTACTGGTTGAGGATCCTCCACACCCTGCCTGGCAGGTTCCCTTGTCAAAAAATATGGTCGATAGTTTCCATCTGACGATCAAAATAGCAATTGTAGGAAGATGCCAAGCTAATCCCAATGGTGTTGAGGATATCGTCAGTCGACAGTTTCTTTCTAATGACTCTCCACATGAGGAAGGACCACTTCTTGGGGATGCAGGAGTGCCAATAGTGATTGGTGGGCTGATGCTGCTGCCCCAACCCGCGGACGACTTTTCTCGCCGACCTCACCGAGAATGCCCCGGAGGCCTCGAGCGTCCACCTCAGCTCATCGTCCACGCGACCTATTTTTAATCCGCTCACACGAATGCTCTCCACCGTATCGTTGCCAGCCCATTCGCATATCTTATCCCAGTTCCAGTCTTCAGTAATATGGTTCCACAAGTCTCTGATCCTTTTGTCCGTCGGGGTCTCCGTGAGACTCGGGATCGAGCTATCCCCAGTCCATCTCTCCAGGAATGGATCCGACTCGCCGTCACCCAATTGGAGTCTTATTGCTGGCTCGGCAAGGTCTCGCCCACAAAGGATGCGCCGCCAAGCTGCAAAGGATCTGCTATTGGAAATAGCCTCTGAAGGATGGATATGCTTGAAGTACCTGTTCTTCATGAACCTGGTCCATAGATTCTTGGTCGTACGGAGTTTCTACCACAGTTTCATCGAGAAAGCTTGAACGATGTGAGTGAGTTTGGTGAATCCGAGGCCCCCCTCTTCGGTAGGATGAGCCATGGTATCCCAGCTAGCCCAGTGATGCTTGTCTTGGCCATTGTAATGCCCCCAGAAGAAATTATAAAAGAACTGCTCGATCGAAGAAAGAATCTTCAAAGGCGGGAAGCACGCTGCCAGAGTATGGATGGGGATAGAGGTGAGCACATGATTGATGAGGATAATATTGCCAGCCGGGGATAACGTGGCATTATGCCACCCAGCAAGTTTATTCCTGATTTGTGTAATCAGTTTCTCAAATTTGCCAACGTTAGATTTTTCGTACAGAAGAGGGCACCCGAGATAGTTGAACGGAGGATGATCAACAGAGAAGCCAGTTAAGTTGGAGAGCCTGATTGCGTGCTCTTTATTGATGTTTTGGTGGGCATAGATTCCGCTCTTGGAAGGGTTGATCTTCTGGCCAGAGCATGTGGAGTTCCTCTGTAGGGTGTTGTGGACCACAGCCACCACTCCTTCCTCCGGATAAGAAGATGAGTAAATCGTCAGCAAAGGCCAGGTGAGTGATGATTGGGCATCCACTGGATGTGTGATAGTACTGGAAGTTCGGAGTATTGGCCGTGTTGTTGAGGTTCCTACTCAGGGCATCAGCCGCTATGATAAAGACAGTAGATGATAGAGGGTCTCCTTGTCTAACCCCCCGACTGGATTTGAAAAATCTCTCGGCTTGCCCGTTGATGACCGTGGAGAACCATGAGTAGCTGATGGATCTCCACACGATGTTGGTCCAATTTTCGGAGAAACCAAATGCCCTGAAGACCCATATCATAAATTGCCAATCCAGTCTGTCATAAGCTTTCTCCATGTCGATTTTGACGATGATGTTTCCCCCTCTCATAGGAAACTTCATGCAGGTTATTAACTCTTGGGCCAGCATAATATTATCCTTGATGTTCCTCTCTCGAACAAACCCGCTCTGCTCCTCAGAGATGATCTTGGGTAGGATCCCTGCCATTCTGGTTGCGATAATTTTGGAGATTATCTTGTTGGTGAAAGTGCACAGGCTGATGGGTCAAAAATTGCGAAAGGACTCCGGGTTTTCTTTTTTCGGGATAAGGATAAGCTTGGCGCTAGAAATGGCTTTGGGGTATGTGGCTCCTTCGAAAAATACAGTAGCCGCTTCGGTGATATTCTGCTTGATAATGTCCAGTACTTGCGAAAGAAGACCCCCGAAAAGTCGTCCGGTCCGGGTGCACTGTGCTCGTTCAGAGCCCACACCGCATCTTTCACCTCCTGGACAGTGGGAGTGCGCTCAAGCTGGGCATTGTCGGTGTCATTAATGAGAGAGGGAATTTGATCCATGAAGGCGTTGTCTTTATGAACCGTGTCTTTGGAGAATAATTTGGAATAGAAGTTCGTAGCAGCTACTTGGATGCTCTTTTGGTCAGTAATGATGTTTCCGCTATCGTCAATGGTGTGGTGAATCGATAGCTTCTGTCTTCTCCCGTTAACGCATGCATGGAAGTATTTCGAGTTTTTATCCCCGTCACTATCCCATTTCAATCTCGCTTTCTGCTTCCAGAAGCCAGTCTCCACTTTTAGCCTAAATTTAAGCATTGCCTTGGTGAGGTTCAGTGCAGTCCTCGTCGCCGGGGACCGATCCGATGCAAACCTGGCTTCTGCACGGGTGACGTCGTCCTCGGCTACCCGAACGGCTTAAAAAATGTCCCCGTAAGCTAGTTTGCTCCAATTGGACAGGGCTTTCCTCGTCGCCTTGGGCTTGTTGCTGTAACACCCAGTTTTCCAGAAGAGGGTACTTTTGAAATTTTGTAATTTAATCATTTATTGATTTGATATTTAAATTATGATATGATTTTTGGTAATTTTTAAATCATTTTAAAACTATTTAAAATTATGACTTGTGATTTTGATGTTTTGCTAGTGAAACCCTAGAGACTGTTTGACCTAGAGCCTAACCATGTGATTAGGATATTTTAATGTCATTTCTGGCCTAAGGATATTTTGCATTTGACCTCTTTGAATTATTTTGATATTTATTGCGTTGGTGATTGTTGATTTTGACCTTTGATAGGTGTGATTTTTTGATGGTTTTGTGTCCATAGCGGACACGTATCAGTTTTTATTTACAAATATTTGATGTGCCTCAAAGAAATTTTTTTTTATTACGGATTTTTTTTAGAAAAGTATTTGAATGAGATTGTTTTATACATGTGTTTCCTGTAATTGCTTTGTTTTAATTTCGAGGATGAAATTTTTTTAAGGTGGATAGATTTGTCACCCCCAGTTTTCAGAAACAGGGATATTTTTGTCATTTTACATTTTTGAATATTTTTGAAATTTATTTTATTATTTATGATATTATTTTGGGGTTGAAATTTATTTTATTATTTATGATATTGTTTTGAGGTTATTTGAGTCGGGTTCGAATTTCAACTCAATCCGACTTGAAACGGGGACCTGGGGGGGTAGTTTGACTCTAGTGGGACCCACACACTAGTTAGACATGGCCCACATGATATTAATTTTAGTCCACATGATATTAATTTTAGTTAGTAGTTAGACTTATTATTTATGGATAGGTTTAGTTTAATTAGAGACTTAAACTAGACTAAATTGACCTCAACCTTTAACCCATTCCTAATTTAAATCAAATAGATTAGTGGAGGGCATTTTGGACATTCAAATAGGGGACACCTCACCCTTTTTGGGCAGCCACCTATGGGGGGATAAGAGTGAGTCACAACTTCATTCATTTGTTTTCATCCACTTTCTCTCTCTTGTTCTTCTCCAAATTAATTTAGAGATGAACCTCCATTGATTTCATCTCCAAATCCATCATTTCTTCCACCAAATCTTTTTCATTTCTCCTCTACTTCATGGATAGAGGGTGCTAGCCAAGTTTGGGAGGATTCGGAGCTCGTTCGTGTCCTTTTAGAATTTGTACGTGTCGGTGTCGTGTCGGAAGGATTTTTCTTTGAATCTCTCTCCCGGAATGTATAATCTCTCCTCTAATCCATCCCTACATGCATATAGAAATATTTTGAACCCATAGGAATGACCCCCATGGTTGTATCTCTATTTGTGTCCATTTCGTGTCCATTTGGAGGTCATATGAGTGTCCTTTGTGTTGTGGTTGTGTCCATGTGGGAAAACCCCAAATTTGGACACACTATGTGTTGTTGTTATGTATGAATGAATTATTACATGTTTAATCTCATATTTTGTATTGGAGATGTGTTCTATAGTGTCTCATATATATATATATATATATATATATATATATATATATATATATTAGTGTAGAGGGTGAGTTCTTGATATATTATGTTATATACTTGTGTTTCTTTTGTCTCAAACTACCTAAATTCGTCATAATATTTATCCACGTTTTTAGTAGCAATAGTAACTTAGAAATGTCATAACTTTTACTTTAAAATTCTGATTTATCTCCCGTTTTTTTTAAAAGAACCGTATCAAAGTTAGCTTTCCAAATATATATTTTAACAAGCCAAATTCGTTATGAAATGTTCTGTAAAATTATTTGAGTGTCAGTTGTACGAAAGACGAACGCGTTTCGGTGTTTTTGCGATTTTGGGAGCTTCCGGACACGAAAATGCGATCCGTTTAAAGTTTTGGAAAGCTAACACAAAGATCTATAACATACTTTAATCCTAGAATTTAATTAATGCTTAATTTGTACAGTATCGATTTTAAGTAGAAGATTACTATACGACATATGCATTTTGTGTATCCTTGTATGTACAAATATGTATGTATACATGTATATATATATATATATATATATATATATATATATATATATATATATATATATATATTTATATATATATTTTTATATATATATTTTTTTTATGTATATATATACATATATATATATATATATATATATATATATATATATATATATATATATATATATATATATATATATATATATCTGTGTGTGTGTGTGTGTGTGTGTTAAGAGAATGTAATATAATATAGAGTATGCATAAATGATATAATGTATGAAAGTATATAATGTATTCAAATATGTATGTATAGGTGCATGAATGAATGAATGAATGCGATGCATGAATGAATGGATGAAATGAAAGCATGTGGGTAATACAAGGTATTGAAACATGTATGCAAGTATCCATATGTAAGTAAGTAACGTAATCAAGTATGAATGTTTGCTATATATGAATGCCAACATGATAGGAATGTATGATGCCATATTAGCACTTATCACAATGTTCATATGTTAAAACCCCTTCTACATGTTGACAGTAACCTCAAGCATGAATACACATAAAACCTACTTACTGTTATGAGTAAACCCTTTGATGTATAAATAAACCCTTTTTGTTATGATTAACACCCACACACACACATGCTGAACCTATGCTTTACATGTTATTTCTTCTATGTGACACAATGAACCCTTGCTAAATGTTATCCTTCTAACATAATACCCTCACACTTGAACACATTGTACTGCTATGTACACATTGCCATATCCACATTCATGTATCACCCACTCCTTGTCTTTATGCACCTTGCTTGTAATAAAAATATATATGAATATATATGTAATGTGTGTTTGATAACTTGTGTAGCTTTGTGATTTTGTGTGAGTGTTAGTTTAGGCTTGGTTAGGCCTAATGAGACTTGTTAGTCTAGGTTTAGACCTAGTACTGCCTAGTTAACCTAATTTGACTAGTACGGTTGACCAGAGTTGACCAAGAGTTGACTTTGATCTAGAATGACCTAGAATCATGTAGAATGCATAGTAGAGCTTTATTTTACCATTTTGGACTTGTTGTGACTTGTGCTGTTCTAAATAAGAGCCAGACACCTCTTCTCGGACAGTACATTTCCTTTGGACATTCAGATAGCAGACGAGTACATTCTCTGATCATTTCATATCCTGCTTAGAATTATTTCATGCATTAAATTACTTTACTTGATACTGTCACGTTGGTCACACAGATTAGTACTATATGGATCCCTTCTTGAGATGTTATCCCTTCATGGAGCATCGGGGTACTCTATGTTCTGTGCGTTTCACTTACATGGCGTATCACTATGCTTCTTTGGTTCTTTGATCACTTGTGACATATATTCATATGATCACAAAGTCTTCTTTGAATCCTTATTCCATTTTTTGGGTTTCCCAGAATCCCCATTTATGGGACTACTATGTACCACCCTTCGGGGGCTTATCACCCTTTGGGGGCTTATCATCCTTTGGAGGCTTATCACCCTTTGGGGACTTACCACCCTTCGGGGGCTGTTACATAGAATCATAACATAACCTGGTTGGATCCTTGTGTATTAATTGGGGGTACGGGGGTGTATAAATAGTCATGTGAACAATTCCAAAGTAGAATAGCCATGTACGCCTCTTTAGTATAGCCATGTGCAAATCAAGCCGTTCACATGTCGACTTTGTACTCTAAATCACTAGTCACTGGTAGCTCTTTACTTATAGTAGATACTTCTATTACAGTTCTCTCTCTCTGTTTACATACTGTATTTTTTCAGTATCTATATCTTACTTTACTGCATGATTATTTTTCTAACCTGCTATGAACTGTTGAGATGTATTGTGCTCGCTCCTGTCCTGACTGGACCTGTTGATAAATTTTACAGATAGCCTGGAGGTTGCCTGCTAGCCTAGAGGAGACACAGTAGAGGTTGTATAGATAGCTAGGGTTTTGCTTATAGCTTATTTTCAGTTGCCTTGAGTTGTATTTATGGATTACTGTATTTGAGCTTTAAGATGTATTTCTGGGTTTGTGTATCTTAGACACTTAGACTTCTATCTGCGGTATCTCTTCTGGATTTCATGTTTTATCTATCTTCCATTATGCTCTACCTTAGATGTGATTGAGTTTACATTCTGCTATGTCACCCCCATTCGGAGAGTATAAACTGCTTAGCTTTATAATGTTAGATATTGTGACCTAGGACAGCGTTCTACCGCCGACACTGCGGCGTAGGCTGGGCGCTGTTACGTACTCGTGCCCTTACTCTAGGGTGCGGGTCGTGACACGTTTTTAGTGGTGGCCCATGCAGGTCGAGTTTGTGTAGTGGTATTCGAACTAGAGTACCACTACAGCCTGCAGTAGGATTAGAATATATTTTTGAAGGTACTCAATCACAGTTAGGATTCCTTGAGAGATTCCTGGGACGATCCTTGAGAATCTTATTTTAACTTCGATTTGAAAACTCTTTTCCCTTGATTTGATTTATCTTTACTTTTTATTGTTGAATTTAATTTTGATGGATTATTGTTGAATTTGAGTTCGTATTTATTAATTTTGATGGAAGATCGTTGAATTTTAAATTTTGATGTTAGTGGTTGAATTTGAGTCTGTATTTTTATGATTTTTGATGGATTATTGTTGAATTTGAATCTTGATGTTAGTTGTTGTTGAGTTAGTATTTATATGTATATGTACTTTTTTTTTTGAGTTAAGGTATAACCTGATAACATATTTGATGAGGACAGTGAGAAAGGTAAAAGTCTACTTTATTATGGAATTTAGAATTTATTGCAGTCATATTTGCTAGCATGACAAGGACGTAGAGCCTGATATAGCTATACTTATCTTAGTTATGAAATCTAGATTTTCTTGCAGCCATACCGGGTGGCGTGGTAAGAATTCTAGATAACATGATTATAGGGTGTATGCCTTATTATGGACTCTATCGTTTATTGCAGCTATGCTTATTGGCGTGGTAGAATTCTGACAACATAATTTCAGGAAGACGCATATGATTATCAGATTGTACCTTAAATATTTTTGAACATGTTTTCTCTACTTTTGTTTCAGTCCTTCAAAAAAAAGGGAATTATTGTTTGTTTTGTTTGTTTTGCTTCTCATTATTTAACTTAGGAGTAGCTTTAGTTGTATTATAAACCTTGTGTAACTTCTTACTATGAATTTCTTCTTAATATAATGAATCTATGATTTTGCTAGACCTTGACTTAGATTTGATATTATAACTCTGGTTTCAAATGGTTCATTCTTTTAAACAGATAAGCAGAACATATTTTATCATTATTTTCTTATTGCCATTATTTCTTGTATTACCTTAGAATATATAATATAGTGGACACAGATACCTGCCTGACATGTATGCATACTACACATGTTACCAACCTATCTAAATGCATGTTAATATGATTGATGTTAAGTTCTCAAAATTCTAGTATTCTAATATAGTGCAGTATCAGTGACTAGTTCTCTGTTTCTCCATATTAAATTCGTAAATTAAATTTGAATTTCATGTTATTAGTTTTGTTCACATTACTACACATGTATGTTATATACAAGGTTTCAATTCTTAAAGATATTGGTTGAGTTTGGTTGAGTTTTGTGTTGAGTTTGTCAAACCTGAGACTATGTACATATTAGCCCTTTAAGTCTGAATTCTGAGTGATTAGTCAATTGGCAGTTTTCTTTAATTGTAATATTTTGAGCCGTATACATGGTTGTGTACAGGTATATAATGATAGGTTCATACTCTTACATGTTAGGTTGTGGTTGTGGTAAACATTGAGTTGGTTTTGATGTTCGAATTTCTCCAAAATTTGAAAACTGAATACATGTTAACATTTTTTTTCATTGCTTTCAAATGTGTAGTTCAATTTCAGATCTAATATGTAATGTTGAACTAAAACTGAATGATTGAACCCTTTATTTCAAGTTTTAACCCATGTACACTTGACACCCTACACTAATGTTCACAACTGCCATGAAAACCTAACCCTTCATCTCTATGTTATGTTCATATAGCTATATAGATATATATATATATATAGTTCTGTATACATGTTATAATGTATATAGATGTAATTAAATCTCTACCTCTCTATATATATAAATATACATATATATATGGTTAGCCATGCATGTTATGAGTAAATAGCTTGTGCCTTGTAGACTGCTTAACCAATATGCCATGAATAGTGTAACTTGATAGCTATAGTCGAGACACAAATCCTCCTATACACTTTCATGTATATTTCACACAACCACATAACCCTTACATAATGCTAGCTTTTCCCTCTCTAACACACTCTCTATATATTATATTGTGTTTGGATTTCAATGCTATTGACTTTCGTTCCTTAAACTCTTGGTTCTGATTTTCTTAAATAGTACCCCTTTATAGATGTTTAGTAGTTAACTTATTTTATTTTGATAATTACCAGTTTTTATATAGGATGGTAGACTGCCTTACAGCTTTGATGATTGTTGTTTTTATAACTTTTCTAGTTCAACACCCTTGATTGCTTGTATGTTTTGATACCCTATGATTGCTTTGGTCTAGTGTGACTAGTATACCTAGATGAGACTTTCATTACCACCGTATGCCATGATCCTGTATGACGTCCTTTTAGATTGTATGATTGATTAAGTTTTGAGACTTTGATTGTGGGAGTTTGACCTGGAAGAGGTAGGAACATTTTAATTTCGAGGACACAATTTTTATAAGGTGGGTAGGATTGTAACACCCAGTTTTCCAGAAGAGGGTAATTTTGAAATTTTGTAATTTTAATCATTTATTGATTTGACATTTAAATCATGATATGATTTTGGTAATTTTTAAATTATTTTAAAACTATTTAAAATTATGACTTGTGATTTTGATGTTTTGCTAGTGAAACCCTAGAGACTGTTTGACCTAGAGCCTAACTATGTGATTAGGATATTTTAATGTAATTTATGGCCTAAGAATATTTTGCATTTGACCTCTTTGAATTATTTTGATATTTATTGCGTTGGTGATTGTTGATTTTGACCTTTGATAGGTGTGATTTTTTGATGGTTTTGTGTCCGTAGCGGACACGTATCAGTTTTTATTTACAAATGTTTGATGTGCCTCAAAGAGATTTTTTTATTGCAGATTTTTTTTTAGAAAAGTATTTGAATGAGATTATTTTATGCATGTGTTTCCTGTAATTGCTTTGTTTTAATTTCGAGGACGAAATTTTTTTAAGGTGGATAGATTTGTCACCCCCAGTTTTCAGAAACAGGGGTATTTTTGTCATTTTACATTTTTGAATATTTTTGAAATTTATTTTATTATTTATGATATTATTTTGGGGTTGAAATTTATTTTATTATTTATGATATTGTTTTGAGGTTATTTGAGTCGGGTTCGAATTTCAACTCAATCCGACTTAAAACGGGGACCCGGGGGGGTAGTTTGACTCTAGTGGGACCCACACACTAGTTAGACATGGCCCACATGACATTAATTTTAGTCCACATGATATTAATTTTAGTTAGTAGTTAGACTAATTATTTATGGATAGGTTTAGTTTAATTAGAGACTTAAACTAGACTAAATTGACCTCAACCTTTAACACATTCCTAATTTAAATCAAATAGATTAATGGAGGGCATTTTGGACATTCAAATAGGGGACACCTCACCCTTTTTGGGCAGCCACTTATGGGGGGGATAAGAGTGAGTCACACCTTCATTCATTTGTTTTCATCTACTTTCTCTCTCTTGTTCTTCCCCAAATTAATTTAAAGATGAACCTCCATTGATTTCATCTCCAAATCCATCATTTCTTCCACCAAATCTTTTTCATTTCTCCTCTACTTCATGGATAGAGGGTGCTAGCCAAGTTTGGGAGGATTCGGAGCTCGTTCGTGTCCTTTTAGAATCTCTACGTGTCGGTGTCGTGTCGGAAGGATTTTTCTTTGAATCTCTCTCCTGGAAGGTATAATCTCTCCTCTAATCCATCCCTACATGCATATAGAAATATTTTGAACCCATAGGAATGACCCCCATGGTTGTATCTCCATTTGTGTCCATTTCGTGTCCATTTGGATGTCATAGGAGTGTCCTTTGTGTTGTGGTTGTGTCCATGTGGGAAAACCTCAAATTTGGACACACTATGTGTTGTTGTTATGTATGAATGAATTATTACATGTTTAATCTCATATTTTTGTATTGGAGATGTGTTCTAAAGTGTCTCATATATATATATTAGTGTAGAGAGTGAGTTCTTGATATATTATGTTATATACTTGTGTTTCTTTTGTCTCAAACTACCTAAATTCGTCATAATATTTATCCACGTTTTTAGTAGCAATAGCAACTTAGAAATGTCATAACTTTTAGCTTAAAACTCCGATTTATCTCCCGTTTTTTTAAAAGAACCGTATCGAAGTTAGCTTTCCAAATATATATTTTTAATAAGCCAAATTCGTTCTGAAACTTTCTGTAAAATTATTTGAGTGTCAGCTGTACGAAAGACGAATGCGTTTCGGTGTTTTTACGATTCCGGGAGCTTCCGGATACGAAAATACGATCCGTTTAAAGTTTCGGAAAGCTAACACAAAGATCTATAACATACTTTAATCCTAGAATTTAACTAATGCTTAATTTGTACAGTATTGATTTTAAGTAGAAGATTACTATACGACATATGCATTTTGTGTATCCTTGTATGTACAAATATGTATGTATGCATGTGTATATATATATATGTGTGTGTGTGTGTGTGTGTGTTAAGAGAATGTAATATAATATAGAGTATACATAAATGACATAATGTATGAAAGTATATAATGTATTCAAATATGTATGTAGAGGTGCATGAATGAATGAATGAATGCGATGCATGAATGAATGGATGAAATGAAAGCATGTGGGTAATGCAAGGTATTGAAACATGTATGCAAGTATCCATATGTAAGTAAGTAACGTAATCAAGTATGAATGTATGCTATATATGAATGCCAACATGATAGGAATGTATGATGCCATATTAGCACTTAGCACCATATTTATTTGTTAAAACCCCCTTCTACATGTTGACAGTAACCTCAAGCATGAATACACATAAAACCTACTTACTGTTATGAGTAAACCCTTTGATGTATAAATAAACCCTTTTTGTTATGATTAACACCCACACACACACATGCTGAACCTATGCTTTACATGTTATTTCTTCTATGTGACACAATGAACCTTTGCTAAATGTTATCCTTCTAACATAATACCCTCATACTTGAACACATTGTACTGCTATGTACACAATGCCATATCCACATTCATGTATCACCCACTCCTTGTCTTTATGCACCTTGCTTGTAATAAAAATATATATGAATATATATGTAATGTGTGTTTGATAACTTGTGTAGCTTTGTGATTTTGTGTGAGTGTTAGTCTAGGCTTGGTTAGGCCTAATGAGACTTGTTAGTCTAGGTTTAGACCTAGTACTGCCTAGTTAACCTAATTTGACTAGTACGGTTGACTAGAGTTGACCAAGAGTTGACTTTGATCTAGAATGACCTAGAATTATGTAGAATGCATAGTAGAGCTTTATTTTACCATTTTGGACTTGTTGTGACTTGTGCTGTTCTAAATAGGAGCCAGACACCTCTCCTCGGACAGTACATTTCCTTTGGACATTCAGATAGCAGGCGAGTACATTCTCTGATCATTTCATATCCTGCTTAGAATTATTTCCTGCATTAAATTACTTTACTTGATATTGTCACGTTGGTCACACGGATTAGTACTATATGGATCCCTTCTTGAGATGTTATTCCTTCAGGGAGCATCGAGGTACTCTATGTTCTGTGCGTTTTACTTACATGGCGTATCACTATGCTTCTTTGGTTCTTTGATCACTTGTGACATATACTCATATGATCACAGAGTCTTCTTTGAATCCTTATCCCATTTATTGGGTTTCCCAGAATCCCTATTTATGGGACTACTGTGTACCACCCTTTGGGGGCTTGTCACCCTTTGGGGGCTTATCACCCTTTGGAGGCTTACCATCCTTCGGGGGCTGTTACATAGAATCATAACATAACCTGGTTGGATCCTTGTGTATTAATTGGGGGTACGAGGGAGTATAAATAGTCATGTGAACAATTCCAATGTAGAATAGCCATGTACGCCTCTTTAGTATAGCCATGTGCAAATCAAGCCGTTCACATGTCGACTTTGTACTCTAAATCACTAGTCACTGGTAGCTCTTTACTTATAGTAGATACTTTTATTACAGTTCTCTCTCTCTATTTACATACTGTATTTCTTCAGTATCTATATCTTACTTTACTGCATGATTATATTTTCTAACCTGCTATGAACTGTTGAGATGTATTGTGCTCGTTCCTATCCTGACTGGACCTGTTGATAAATTTTACAGATAGCCTGGAGGTTGCCTGCTAGCTTAGAGGAGACACAGTAGAGGTTGTATAGATAGCTAGGGTTTTACTTATAGCTTGTTTTCAGTTGCCTTGAGTTGTATTTATGGATTACTGTATTTGAGCTTTGAGATGTATTTCTGGGTTTGTGTATCTTAGACACTTAGACTTCTATCTGCGGTATCTCTTCTGGATTTCATGTTTTATCTATCTTCCATTATGCTCTACCTTAGATGTGATTGAGTTTACATTCTGCTATGTCACCCCCATTCGGGGAGTATAAACTGCTTAGCTTTATAATGTTAGATATTGTGACCTAGGACAGCGTTCTACCGTCGACACTGCGGTGTAGGCTGGGCGCTGTTACGTACTCGTGCCCTTACTCTAGGGTACGGGTCGTGACAGCTGCTACACGGGAGAGGGGATTGGGAGAATCCTCGTGATTCCACGCTTCCGCGACGATGTCCAAAAATTGGGATGCTCGGTCCAGAAGTCGAGGAATTAGAAATTCTTTTTGGATGGATTAGTATTGTTTTTAATTTCCACCAGCAGCGGGACGTGGTCGGATTCAGAGGAATTGAGATGGGACAGGTTAGTTGTGATCCCCATTATATATATATATATATATTATATATATATATCACATTATATATAAATACATATGTATATATATACCTAAATTGTATTCACGGTATACGTGCACCTATCAATATATATATATATATATATATATATATATATATATATATAT
Organism: Iris pallida; assembly: GCA_029216955.1. Classification (NCBI taxonomy): domain Eukaryota; kingdom Viridiplantae; phylum Streptophyta; class Magnoliopsida; order Asparagales; family Iridaceae; genus Iris; species Iris pallida. The sequence continues at coordinate 6,828,209 of JANAVB010038416.1, read as the reverse complement.
ATGTGTGTGTGTGTGTGTGTATATATATATTTTATATATATATATATAAAATATATATATATATATATATATATATATATATATATATATATATATATATATATATATATATATATATATATATATATAAAATATATATATATACACACGTATGTATATACGTATATATAAATATAGAGAGAGAGTGACAATAAAATAAAAATAAAACAAAACCCAATTCTTTCCCCAACCAGGCCCGGCCCTATCCAAAGTTCCCCCCTGAACCCGAGCCTGTGGACGAAGTCATATGCATGCGATATATATCGAGATCGAGGGATTGAAACGAGGAAAACCCTAACTCCTATGCCACCACACCCACACACGCCCCTCCCCTGCGCGCACGCCATCGTAGGCTGGCCGGGGGTCGGTTGTCGACCGGTAGCAGGCTGAGAGCAGCCGCGAAGGTGGGACAACAGCAGCGCCGCGACATCGGGGAGCCAAGTAGTTGAGGAAAAACTGTTTCACGAACCAGTTGCTCCGGTATGTCGACAACCTATACAGCTCTAATTCCCTTCAAATATTTCGAATTGTTTTGCATCATACACATCGTAAATCGAGTCCCAAGATTGAGGAAAAATTGTTCAAAAATAGAACAGTTTTATAGTTTAAATCCCCATATTGGAAGGGAGATTCAGGACAAAATATTGGAAATTTTGAGGATCTATTTGAACAGACCCCTAGACAACATGTAGGAGATAGAAACCCCATTATTAGTTTTATTTTTGGTAAATTGGATAGTAAGATAAAGTAGGTTTATAATCGAGAAAAAAAACTGTTTTTGAAAACTTAAAATCCTCTGATACGACGTGCGTCCTGCCAATCCGGACGACGTGGTCGCGAACCGAAAGCATCGAAAGGTGCGTATCGACTTCGTGGACATTCGGGCTTTGACGGAATTTAAATTGGTTGCGTGTGCGCGACAAATTTGATGCATACCCGTCAAAAATTCACCGTATCGGCCTCTTTGTAAATTTTTCAATTACTTTGTGCACGTTCGTCAGACCGAGACAAAACTTGTCCCAATATGACTGTATCATTTTTCTAGTCCTGTATTCCAAGTTTGGTCCGATTCTGAGACAGTTGATCGGATCGCCATTTTGCGGGCCCCACGATTCGACTCAACGGGCAATTTCGTGCGCGGCCCACCGGAATCCAAAATTGGACATACCGTTGGGTTTGTATTATCAAAACGAATCTATAGACATGTAGTTTGAAGACTTTAGAGACCATTGACTCTAGCACGCTTTTCGGTGTAAAATGGGTCCAACGGCGGACTCCGTTTTGACCCCAAAATTATCGTTTTGCCCCTGTGTCCAGAATTGGACTTATGGACAGACAATCCTAGCTAATTTGACTATTCTGAAAACATTATTAATGACTATTTCAGCATCCGGAGACTTTTTGCATGTGTTGACTTTAGTGACTCATCTGAGTGGTTGTATTATCGGTTTTACCATCAAAGGACCTCAGGCAAGTGAACTTTCTGATTGCTTTTTGATTCATAGTATTCTTTCCATTTCATGTTTATACATATTCTATCTTGCTTGTTGACACACTCGTCACACGAAAATTAGTATCATGGAACTCTATTTACTATATTTCGTGATTATCATGTCTTCGTGTTTCGTGACTTGTTCGAGTCCATGAGTACTAGTCAGAAGGGAAAATATCTTAGTAGACATGTGGACTACCCAGAAATATCTCTCGGGTCTTTCATAGAGAATAGCAGCTGCATACAATACGTGCAGGGTGCCGGATTTACCCCCTAGCCGTTCACATGACGAAACTGATATTTTAAAAACACATAGATAGTTGTCTTTTATTTGTTTCCTTGTTTTCTTCACCACTTGCCATGACATCAGTTACTTTCTAGTTTTCATCTCACATATGTTATTTTTATATCTTGTGAATTCTATTGTGTTTTCGTATTGCCGTCGGTTTGTGAATTCTGACTGGAAACCAACATTTTTTAGGTTAACTGTGGCTTCTTTAGCATTGGGAGATTCAGGTGTATTTGTAGGCCAAACCTAGAGATTAGATAGCAACGTTGTAGTCATTTCAAATATGTAAGAACATTGTATTTTCTTCGAATATAATTCTTGTAAATGTTATAATCTATTAGAACTGTGAATGAGCAATAAGGTTTATTTTGAGCATTTATTTATCTTGGCCGACGACCCGCACCCGCTTTTCGGATATGAGACGTGTCCAAGCCAGCCTACACCGAAGAGTTAGCAGTAGAACGCTGTCAAGCCTGCAATAAATAAATGCTCAAAATAAATTTTATTGCTCATTCATATTTCTAAATTGATTACAACATTTACAATATTTATATTTAAAGAAAATACAAGGTTCTTACAATCAATGAAAATGATACCACCTCTATCTAATTTCTAGGTTTCTGCCTGCAAGTACACCCGTATCTTCAAATGCTAAGTGAAGCCACAGCTAACCAAAAAAATGTTGGTTTCAGTCAGGAATGGAAGAAGCACACAAATTGATGGCAATATGAAAACACAATAGAATTCACAAGACATGAAAATAACATATGTGAGATAAAAACTAGAAAGTAACTGATATCATGGCAAGCGGTGAAGAAAATAAGGAAAGCAAGTAAAAGACAACTATCTATGTGTTTTAAAATATCTTGTTCGACATGTGAACGACTAAAGGATAAAATCGGTACCCTGCACGTGTCGTGTGCAGCTGCTATCAGTCAAGAATAGACGTTTTGGGAATGTTTCTGGGTAGTCCACATGTCTACTAAGATATTTTTTTGCCCATCTACTACTCATGGAATTAAGTCGCAAGCATGGTAATCATGTAAATGACAGTCAAGAGATATAATAAATCTATGATACTATTCTCCGTGTGACGAGCGTGTCAACAAGCAGCAAGACATATGTATAAACATGAAACGTAAAAACTACTATGAATCGAAAAGCAATCAGAAAGTGCACTTGCCTGAGGTCCTTAGCTGGTGAAACCAATGCTACCATTGTGTCCAGAGTAGTCCATTTGGCTTGGGTCGATGTGAAGGGGTCCCAAGTTGGAAAAAGAAATGGAATGTGATTAGCTACGATCAAGGATTTATGATTGAAAAGAAATTCGTAATCAATATGTACTATTTTGGAAAAGTATTCTATAGTATTATGAACTATATTTCTATTAGCCAAAGTGTTTTAGAAGCATAATAAGTATACCCAAAAGCCTATCATGAGAAAATATCCTAAAAGATTTTTATTAAAGAACCATTAATAAATTTTATACTTTAGAAAATATTTACTTATTTATAAACTCTATTTAGATACTCTTCTATATAACTACTATCTTAAAAGTATTTACATACTATAAGCCTAAATTAAAATATACAAATATGTTTAAATAATTTGGTAAGACCCATAGGCCTAAGTTCATTTAATCGAAAAACTTGTTAAAAGAAAATATCAAATAAATATGTCTGCATAAAACATAAAATTACCAAAACCCAAATATTTTTAAATGTAAAAGAGCCCAAAGATAATATATAAGCATGTTCATATATTAAGGCCCAAACCGACTAGTATTACTTAAACCCAAATACCTTATTTTAAAATCTGGCCCCAGTCTGTATTACATACTCTTTATCCCAATAATTCAAAATGATATAGGAAAAATGATATAAGCCCATAGATGAAGCCCAAATGATTTTGGCCCATTTAAACTTAACTATTAACCTTACACCTGATCTCTCTCTCCCCACAAATTCACCGGTAGAAAGAGAACGAGAGAGAGGGAAAAGAAGAGAGAAGTGAAGCTTACAGGTGGTCCGGTCGGATGCGGCTCACCGGAGGGTTATGCCATGGACGGCCTGTGGAGGAGGTCGAGCGGCGGTCGCTAGTCCCGGCGGCACGGCAGTTCGGCTCTGGGAAGGAGCGATAGTGGTGGGGGTTGGGGAAACAGGGGAAGATGTCGGGGACGCTGGCCGAGGCGGCGCTGTAGAGCGCGGGGCGGCGCTGTAGAGTGCGGGGTGGCACGAAGGCGGAGAAGCTCGTAGATCGGCGTCAACGGCGAAGCAAGTGGCTCGCCATCCGACGAAGGCGGCTCTAGTAGGAGCAAGGACGGGGTCGAGACGGCACAACGGTGGCCGGTGCTCACGGAACGCCGGCGCCAGAGATTCGACTCTCGTTGGGGCGATTGGGTCGGAGTGTGGCGGAGGAAGGTAAGGGTTGTCTTGATTATTGTGTACTTAGTGACATGTCGTGTCCGGTTGTTTGGACGATGACACAGTGTTGATGGTGGTATTGGCTGTGGTGATTGAGTTGGTGGTGTATGTTATGGCAGTAGGTGGTCTGGCCAAGACGTGGGCGGCTGGAGAAGAAGTCGAAGGATAGTGTCGGGGTTGACACCAACGCAGAGGAGTAAATAATGGTTGGCCGGAACCGCAGATACGGCGGCGCCAGGTTGGATCGGTGGGGAACGGTGTGGAGATATGGACATGGCTTCCGTCGATGATAGTGGTGGCGACGTGGAACAATAGATGGTGGTGAGGGTCCTACGAAGGGGGATGAGCAGAAACGGGTGGTTATAGGAGCTGCCAATGTTCCTTCATTATATGATATATGTGATATGTAGGTTAGACTGATAAGAACCAAAATACGATGATTATATCCCTATCATATTTAACTGCTAAGTAAATATTTAAACCTTAGCTAATCAAATCTAATTATAATATCCGATGACAATAATAGTTTAGAATATATTCAATACTGTCAAAATAACTTGATTCGTATATTTCGTATCATCAAGTAACTAACTAAAGTAAATTAAGGGATCATTGGAATCCCTTCAAAATAATTTTTAATAATATCCAATAAATTAGACCATATGATTTTAAATAAATCAAATAATTAATCACTATAATAATTTAATATTATCGAATTTCAAGTAAATAATCCTCCTAGCAATATATTATAAAACAATTTTAAATATATTAATCAAAATCTTATTTATGAATAGTTAGATAAATTAAAAAAAGTTTTGTATTAAATAATCTTATGGTCAAAATATGCATGGTTTATAGAACCATCTCTGAATCCAAAATTATTTTGATAGATCAAAATAATAACATATTTCAAATGACAAGATTTCAACCAAATAGTTTTTATTAAAACTACTTAAGATTTTCAACCCACATTCAAATAGTAAGAATATAGATTCATGTCATTTAATTGATTAACATAATATAAAATAATATTTAAATCACGTATTTTCAAATCAAGTCAATAATTGGTTTTTATTATAAAAATAATATTCGACGTCATTCGAATATTTTAAAACATGTTTTTTATCAATACAAAAATTCTAAAAAATATTTATAACCAATTTTTGAAATTAATACTTAAAAGTAACCAAACCTATTTTGTAATTCCAAAAGTACCATTTAATAAAGTATTAGAACAAATTAGCATTCTCAGAATATTTGATTTAAAACTAGTTTTTTTTACAATAGGATTAATCGTAAAATACTATTTACGAAGTCTCGATAGAACACAATACTTTAGAATAAAATATATTTTTTAATCCGGGAAGAGGAGTTACATAATCTCTATGTTTCATCAATCTATCCAGATGGCACTTATGACCCGAGCACATCGCTTGAGAGAGTCACAGATGGCTGCTGAGGAGGTAGTGGTACCTCATGATGCTGAGGAGATAATGCTTCCTCCTGCTATTGAGGAGGTAGTGGTACCTAAAGCAGAGATGAAGGTCAAGGAAGAACTTCCTCCTACTATTAAGGAGGAAGTGATTCCTAAAGCCGAGATAACTGTGAAGGAGGAGGTGGCACCTAAAGGCAGTTACACTGGTGTCACGCCCCAGAACCAGAATACTGAAAAGTGGAGACGCAAGGCCAGCTACGTAATACCAAAGTACGCTAGTACTTTGAAATCACGTATAAGCTGTCAAGACAAGGGGGTTACTACTACAAGCCATTAGTCAATCCTAGGTCAAATGATCCTAGGTATCTCAATCACAGGCAAACATACAAGGTTCAAGAAGTATGATCATCAGACATAAAATAGTAAAGCGTCCCAAACTATATATACATTGATGATCATGAAGCTAGTAATACAAAGTGAGAACTAGCACGAGTAATAGTCATACATGATAAGCTCTAGCTATAGTCTAGAATACGCAAATCATGTTTAGGCCCGTAGGCTACATGTCAATAACCAAAACACGAGCTAAACACGTGCTCGGAGGCTAAATGCCACAAAAGAATAATGTACATAACTAGTGGAAGAATGAAATAGAAAACCCACTAAGGTACTCTGGTGCTCCGGGTAGTTACTGTCGAGTGGATGGTATGAAAGATCCTTCGGACTCCTCTATCAATCTGGCCAAACAAAACCAGTAGGGTCAGACCCCCAAAAGCAAGTACCACAAAGGAATCCAAACTTATGAACTAAAACCAGCAATAACTATCATAACAACAGATAGAGACAGAAATAAGTAAATGCAGATCGAGATTCGTGCACTACCAATGCACTTATCCCGAGAATTGAAAAGATAATAAGCAAACCATCATGAGACGTAAAGTAATTAACATGTGATATATTGTAAAGTGTAGTCATGTTAAGTAAACGGAAGCTTGAGAATAGTGAAATCAATTGGTCATGTAAGCAAGTGAAATAGCCGGGTCATGAGAGCTTGGTAACTTAGCATGGGGATTATGTATAGCTTGTGAGATAACTGAACATGTGATCATGTGAGATAACTGGACATGTGAGCATGGGAGACAACTGGGACATGTAACATGTAGGATAATTGGGACATGTTGGCATGTTAGAGAAATGGTACGTGTGGGCATATAAGAACTATATAGAACGACCAATGATAAGATGACTTAGGAACTATTCCAAAATCTAAGTTACAACCCGTAAACCAAACAAGGACTAGGGTTGTATCCCTTCTTCTGAACAGAACCTAGTCTCTAGTCATTATATAGCATAAGGATCATGCATGGCGTGTGAGTACTGAATAGGACAACAAATGACTAGATGACTTGGAAACTAATTCGGAACCCAGGTTACAACCCGTAAACCAAACAAGGATCGAAGTTGTAACCCTTCTCCTGAACAAAACTTAGCCTTTAATCATTTATCGACAAAAGTAAAGCATAAACAACAATATACTGAATTAAACATACATACACTACCTAGACAAAATTAGACTAGACTGGATTCCATCCAACAATCACGGCCAAGCAATGAGTACGGCTTTATACATTAGCTAACTAGGGTTATCACAATACTAATTACTAACAAGATACAGTTTGAAGAAATCCAATACAGTTACTTGCCCTGCAGACTGCCCAAATTATCCAGGCCAAAAGGAAAAAAGTAATGGTGGATAGATCGCTCGGAAGAAAAATGTATCCAAGATCTAATAGTGGTTACATCGCCTAGGAGACAAATGTACCCTATAGACATATAGTAGTGGGTACATCGTCCAATAGACAAATGTACCCTATAGACATATACTAGTAGGTACATTGCCCAGGAGACAAATGTACCCTATAGACATATACAAGATGCAACACTCGGCGGTGCGCTGGAAATGTGCTCATCATGACAAATAGCTCCAAATCTATTAAGGTTGGGGCCGGGACAAAGGGCTTGCAAGTAACTAGAAAATTCTCACCTCCCAATGATCTAGATAATCAAGCTAGTTGTTTAGCCCTTAACATTTTCTTGCCGGATTCTGGGTGTGGCATTGTAAACCCCCAAAAATTTGACTAAATTTCTTTTCTTTATTTAAGCATTTAACATGTAGAATTATATACAGTTTCAATGATAAAGTTTTTTTTTTCTTTTAAACATATATCCATGTAATAAATAAATAATAGAAATATGCATAAATTCCTTTGTTATAATGTTTACAAAATATTTTAAGGTTCAGGGATCTTTGATGGTAATTAACTAGGGTATATATGTAGTTATTTAGAGTTTTATTATAAATATGAATATCCTGGTGTAGATAGATAAATTCTTCTTAATTATAAAATTTACTTAAATTATTTTTATATTTTAAGAACTTTAGGAATTCTTATTTAGTTATATTTTAGTGAGATATTTTCAAAAGAAAAATATATAAGTAACTTGTAAACCATATTGATTTTATTTATAGCACATCTAGCAAAATCTGATATTATATATAAAAAAACCCGGGTGGATAGTGTAGTGCCCCGTCCCGTAAAGTCAATCGAAGGAATCGAAACGTCGACGGCGTTGGAACTTAGCCTTGCAATGGCTGCTCGAAGGCTCGCTCGGTCAAGGCGACCGCTCGCTCAGGTGGGGTAGTTTCGGTGAACTTGCCTCATCTTTGCCTTCACATAATAAATCGTGTTTTCAACTTGCACAAGTAGGCTTAATAATAAAAGAGACGAATCCACATAGCTAAGGAAATAATCCCGACGGGTCGAAATGAGTTAGAACATGGAAAACATCCCACGGTCGGCTTAGAGTTGGTGCACGGTGTGCTTTGAAAATGACACTCGGTCCTTTGTCCCGTGGCTTGGGAGAAGGAAAGTTGGTCTTCGACACAAAACTATAAACTTGCCTAAGTCATAGGCGTCGCCCGCGTAAATGCTCGATAAAGCATGCACGTTTTCGAAATGCAAGGCTTGGCATAGCCTTTGCTCGTCTCTCGGGTTAAGTTGTAGGCTTGAGTAAGTTAGGCAAAGTTATGTCGGTCGACCTAAGTCATTCCAAGTGCGGTCCCGCTCCTTCTGCGGTTGTCAAGTTAATTAGTCCTACGATCCCAAGGCCCGTCATATGAGGTATGACTTGGGCGACAGCGTTGCGTAGAACACGAGTCGGTTTAGAGGCACGAGCCACGGTTGGTTCAGTGGAAAGTTAGCCACGGTCGGTCGATACTTAAGGAAATATGTTATGTTCAAGTTAAGTGGGAAGGCTATGCAGTAGTCATTTCCGGAGTTCAAAGAATGTTAAGTCTAAGCGATGGTTAGTCGCCGAGAGGAAATGTGTCGGGACTGTGGTTCAGTTGCCGAGGCAACCCTGGTTTGGGGCTCTACAAAAGAAGTATGAAAAGTGAAAAGAGTAAAGCAAAGGAACTAATTGATGATGATGAGACCATGCATTACGTTAAGTCTAGAAGTTAGCGTAGGCGCGTGGTCATGGACAACTTGTCGACAAGGGCGATGGTTCTTCGGATCGGAAGCCTTGGGCCAGGGACCGATCCAGCCTAGGAAGAACAGATTATAGCCGAGCTGGGTAATAGGCAATTGGTAGTACGGGAACTTGCATCGGAGATCGCTACTTGCGGTGCAAGGATCCCGTTTGCCAGGCTATGTCCATGATAGCTAGTTAATGCCAGTGACCTTTCATATAGATGTGTCGGCACGGGCGGCAATCCGCGTGTGTGCCTTTGGATTGAGTTGAGTTGGATATGTATGAAGTTAGAGAACACAAGGTATGGGCCTAAGATTTGGGCTATAATGAAGGCGGCGTGCTTCGGCACGAGTTGCGGCATCGAGTGTTAAGTTGTTGGCATAGAGTTGCATGAGATAGGCTTGAGTTGTTGCGAGTTAAGTCGATAAGGGCCGTAGGGTAAGTTGTGTGAAGTTATGTTGAGTTGCTGGGCACGACCTCGAAATATGAGGCACGGCCGCGTTGTCACAACACAAGTGTAGGCGAGACTAAGCGAGGAGGTACTACCTCGGAGATATTGAAGCACGAATCGAGTTCATGGCACGACCGAGTCGTTACGTCCCAGAGTTTGGCATGAAAGGCAAGTATAAGTCGGTACGTCGACAATACAAGCACGAGAAAGGTCTAGAGGCAAGGAAATGGAGTCCTTCGTGTAGTTGCGTCTCTGATTATGGCTGTAAGGCAAACACGACTTGATAGGTTAATATTATTGGCACGAGAAGGATCTAAGGCAAAAGTATGAGTTAACGTCGTCGTGCAAGCACGGGATGGTCCTTAGACACAAGTAATGCAAAGGCGTCGGTCCTAAAACTGATCCTAAGGCAAGAATAGAAAGACAATCGTAAAAGGGTTTATGTTGCACAAAGTAAATGAAACGTGTAGATTTTGTATGGGTGGGCGAGGAGCTCACTCCACCAGTACAGTTGAGTACTGACACCCACACAGTATTTCATGTGCAGGCACAGATAGAAGCTCGTGGCGTGGAGCTCGCTTGGATGCGTCGAGGCACGAAGTTCCTTGGCGATTCGAAGCGTGCGACCGCGTGGACTGAAGACTTATACAGGACATAATGTATGGACATCGCCTTTCGAAGCTTCCGCTGGATTCAAGTATTGTATCGAGAGATCAGAGAGAGCAGAGTGACTTGTAAATGAGAGAAAAGTGAGCACGAGAGACTTGTAATTTGGCCTTGCACCCACAAATGTAATCTTGTATTCAATATCAATAAAGAGCTTCTTTTGAATGTCTTGTGTTCTTGTTCTAAATTCTGCTACAATATTCAATGTATCTGCTTGGGACTTCTGTGCGACGACCCCGTCGACGCCGCTGTAATCGGCCGTTATGGAACTGTCTTGCACGAGCGCAATCTAGGTTCGTGCGGCATCACGCCTTAGCGAGGACGATCGCTCCTACGGGAGCGGGGCGTGACATAATGGTATCAGAGCACGACTTTACGTCCTTGGACCGTCGATTGAATTCTTTAACTTTGATGTTTCCGTAAAACTCTGTTACTTCCGCAAGTTGTTATCGTTGGTGCGCTCTCTCTTAAATGTCCCTCGGCATGTCCATACAATAAGTCTAAATATTTTCAAAAGCTCGTACAAGCAAAATCGAACGTATCGATAGGCGACGGCCTTTGTGCCGAACGGTGTCGACTTGTCTTGAATGAAAACACATGCTAATGTTAGCAAAGTCGCGTACATGCCCAAATAGTCCAACATCAACATTGGCAAGTGAACGTGCAAACTCGGAATATAGTCCGTACGGGATAGCTATTAACACGGCCTTTTGGCTAAGTTGTGTTTCGCGTCGCGCACCTCGACCCTTGGTGCAAACGAATCGCGAGCGATAACAAGTATTGCTCGGTCGGGAACGGAGATACACTTAGAGTGTCTATCGATAGGAATGCTATCAGACTAACGCTTAGGCGTACGTGAAAGATCGGTTTGGACTTTGAGGAGTAGTGCAAACGACTTAGTCCGTCGATGCGACATGAGCGATTACGCTAGAGATTCGTCGAACGAATCCGAAGGATGTTTTAGCGAATGACGCGAATGTGATTGTAGGCTAGAGCGAGTGGCTCGAATCAGAGTGGTGTATGGATTTTCTTGGAAATCATTCGAGCAAATATTAGGGATTTCGAGTATGTCAACGAGGCGATGCGATCGCGCAAAGCCTTAGAAAGCGTCACGCTTAGTTGGTCGTGACTTCGAAAGTCCCAAACGAGCATCTCGTTCGGATAACTCGTGAATGGGCAATGCGAGTTAGAAAATGATTCGGAACGATGAATGAAAGTGAATGTCTTGATCGAGGAAACCTAGAGGATCGTGCTTACGATTTTGGATTGCTCCAAATGAAACGTGACTTGAGTTTTGAAACAACGATCTTGAAACGAGCTTGAGGAATAGCGACTGAACTTGATCTTGAATATCGAGGAATGGGGTATATCCAGTTCGGACAATAGCATCAGTCGCACGACTCAAAATTGGTTGCAAAGGAAGATCGTCAGGTTATGCATATCGTCGATGGTATTGAGGCGTATCAAAGATCGATATGCGATAACTCGGGGGTACTCTGACTCGACGAATGACGATCGTGCAAATGTCATTGTTCCGATGGATGCTATACTCGGGATGTTGAAATATGTCGAGGAAAAGATAAACTTGGCTCGAGGATTTTCTAGTTGAATGAATGACGGTCGGACTTTCGAACTTGGATTGGATGAAAATGATATGTTTGGATTTGCTTCGTCGATAACCACAACGTTGACGTTCTTGTCTTATGCAAGCGCAACTCCAGCCTCGCACATGCGTCACGCCGATTAGGGCAATCACTCCGCGTGAGCGCTGGTATGGTGATTCATACAGCGGGGGTGATTGAACTAGCATGGCGTGGCAATTTGTGTGCTTCGACTTGTGGTTTGACGCGAAGGTGACTCGAGAATAAATTTGTGTGCTTGAAAAAAAAAATTGAACTTGAGGATTGAGTAGGTCCAATCTGTATATCGAAAATGAGTTAGTCTAAACTCAAACAAGAGTTACGCCCCGATGAGAATGATTATTCTGCGGGAGCGTTGCATGGTGATTCATGAACCACCGTGGATGATCGGACTTGCGTGAGATTGGGGCGCAACGTATTGTCGAGCTAGATGACCTCGTGATCGAATGCACGAATTGGTTAGAGTTGGTGATTTGGATAGAATCAAATATGTGCAACGCATGTATTGATGCGAATAGGTGATCGTGCTCGATGTTTAGAAATTTGAGTGACGCGAGCTTGGGTAGAAAACCCGTATTACCGAACCTGGTTTGACCCTAGGATTGGGGTCAGTGTTGGCATTATTATTGGGGAACTATGATTCCAATCCTGACATTGACTTAGCCTCGCAAAGATTGGCCTAGCGGTTAGGCGAGACGCCCTGTTTCATGAGTTATTAATCGAGGATTGATCTTGAGGATTGGCATGGATGGATAGTGTGAATCACGAATATAGGAAAACCCCTCACGAGACTCGGCTGACATGTATATATTTCAGGGACGCCTGGGTATGTGCACGAGACGACTCGAGTGAGAATGACGAATTCTCTATCATGCGGCTTGGCTGAATGCATGTATTTTGGGGACGCTTAGAATGCGTGCACGATCCAGCCAAGTGATACAATGAGTTCAAGCAAGACTTGAAAAATGGGAGAGTGTCAAGATCTTGAAATGTTAACGTAAAGATTGATAGTCATGAGAGCGTGGCTCGGAATTGAGGAAAACACGTAGGCGTATCTCGCTCGACTGTTATAGTCCCGTGTCTAGGCTCGATTAAGTCTTGGCCATAGAAATGGTAGGATGGCTTGCCTTTAGGAAAGTCTCGAAGACGAGACTTGTTCTGAGTGGTGTATGATGTAGTGCCCCGTCCCGTAAAGTCAATCGGAGGAATCGAAACGCCGACGGCGTTGGAACTTAGCCTTGCAACGGCTGCTCGAAGGCTCGCTCGGTCAAGGCGACCGCTCGCTCAGGTAGGATAGTTTCGGTGAACTTGCCTCAACTTTGCCTTCACATAATAAATCGTGTTTTCAACTTGCACAAGTAGGCTTAATAATAAAAGAGACGAATCCACATAGCTAAGGAAATAATCCCGACGGGTCGAAATGAGTTAGAACATGGAAAACGTCCTACGGTCGGCTTAGAGTTGGTGCACGGTGTGCTTTGAAAATGACACTCGGTCCTTTGTCCCGTGGCTTGGGAGAAGGAATGTTGGTCTTCGACACAAAACTATAAACTTGCCTAAGTCATAGGCGTCGTCCGCGTATATGCTCGATAAAGCATGCACATTTTCGAAATGCAAGGCTTGGCATAGCCTTTGCTCGTCTCTCGGGTTAAGTTGTAGGCTTGAGTAAGTTAGGCAAAGTTATGCCGGTCGACCTAAGTCATTCCAAGTGCGGTCCCGCTCATTCTGCGGTTGTCAAGTTAATTAGTCCCACGATCCCAAGGCCCGTCATATGAGGTATGACTTAGGCGACAGCGTTGCGTAAAACACGAGTCGGTTTAGAGACACGAGCCACGGTTGGTTCAGTGGAAAGTTAGCCACGGTCGGTCGATACTTAAGGAAACACGTTATGTTCAAGTTAAGTGGAAAGGCTATGAAGTAGTCGTTTCCGGAGTACAAAGAATGTTAAGTCTAAGCGATGGTTAGTCGCCGAGAGAAAATGTGTCGGGACTGTGGTTCAGTCACCGAGGCAACCCTGGTTTGGGGCTCTACAAAAGAAGTATGAAAAGTGAAAAGAGTAAAGCAATGGAACTAATTGATGATGATGAGACCATGCATTACGTTAAGTCTAGAAGTTAGCGTAGGCGCGTGGTCATGGACAACTTGTCGACAAGGGCGATGGTTCTTCGGATCGGAAGCCTTGGGCCAGGGACCGATCCGGCCTAGGAAGAACAGATTATAGCCGAGCTGGGTAATAGGCAATTGGTAGTACGGGGACTTGCATCAGAGATCGCTACTTGCGGTGTAAGGATCCCGTTTGCCAGGCTATGTCCACGATGGCTAGTTAATGCCAGTGACCTTTCATATAGATGTGTCGGCATGGGCGGCAATCCGCGTGTGTGCCTTTGGATTGAGTTGAGTTGGATATGTATGGAGTTAGAGAACAAAAGGTATGGGCCTAAGATTTGGGCTATAACGAAGGCGGCGTGCTTCGGTACGAGTTGCGGCGTCGAGTGTTAAGTTGTTGGCATAGAGTTGCATGAGATAGGCTTGAGTTGTTGCGAGTTAAGTCGATAAGGGCCGTAGGGCAAGTTGTGTGAAGTTACGTTGAGTTGCTGGGCATGACCTCGAAATATGAGGCACGGCCGCGTTGTCACAACACAAGTGTAGGCGAGACTAAGCGAGGAGGCACTGCCTCGGAGATATTGAAGCAAGAATCGAGTTCATGGCACGACCGAGTCGTTACGTCCCAGAGTTTGGCATGAAAGACAAGTATAAGTCGGTGCGTCGACAATACAAGCACGAGAAAGGTCTAGAGGCAAGGAAATGGAGTCCTTCGTGTAGTTGCGTCTCTGATTATGGCCGTAAGGCAAACACGACTTGATAGGTTAACCTTATTGGCACGAGAAGGGTCTAAGGCAAAAGTATGAGTTAACGTCGTCGTGCAAGCACGGGATGGTCCTTAGACACAAGTAATGCAAAGGCGTCGGTCCTAAAACTGATCCTAAGACAAGAATAGAAAGACAATCGTAAAAGGGTTTATGTTGCACAAAGTAAATGAAACGTGTAGATTTTGTATGGGTGGACGAGGAGCTCACTCCACCAGTACAGTTGAGTACTGACACCCACACAGTGTTTCATGTGCAGGCACAGGTAGAAGCTTGTGGCGTGGAGCTCGCTTGGATGCGTCGAGGCACGGAGTTCCTTGGCGATTCGAAGCGTACGGCCGCGTGGACTGAAGACTTATACAAGACATAATGTATGGACATCGCCTTCCGAAGCTTCCGTTGGATTCAAGTATTGTATCGAGAGATCAGAGAGAGCAGAGTGGCTTGTAAATGAGAGAAAAGTGAGCACGAGAGACTTGTAATTTGGCCTTGCGCCCACAAATGTAATCTTGTATTCAATATCAATAAAGAGCTTCTTTTGAATGTCTTGTGTTCTTGTTCTAAATTCTACTGCAATATTCAATGTATCTGCTTGGGACTTCTGTGCGACGACCCCGTCGATGCCGCTGTAATCGGCCGTTATGGAACTGCCTTGCACGAGCGCAATCTAGGCTCGTGCGGCATCATGCCTTAGCGAGGACGATCGCTCCTACGGGAGCGGGGCGTGACAGATAGTACCCGCGTCGGGGCACTGTTTACCTGAGCCATTAGACGAACCCGCTAGTTATAAAACGAGAGAGAGAGAGAGAGAGCGGCAAAAATATCGACTCAACCCAAACCCTAAATTCTTGCGTTTCCCCCACGATAACCCAGAGATACCCCGTACTCCTGGCGCCCCTTCCCGTCACCTGTGTGCCACCGTCGGCGCAGTGAGGCCGACCACAGCCGCGACAAGACCAGCAGCAAGCAGCTACGACAACAGCCTCCAGGGCTGATTTCATACGGTTTCTCAACGATCGCTTGATCGTTTTGCGTTTCGTCTCTTCAGCCTATATATACAAATTCAAACCCCAGTCATTAATTTTTGACGAAGTCGCATGACCTATCCACGACATCGACGCGAAGTCCGTTAACTTTTGTTCGTAAAATAGAATAGTTAAACAGTCTAGAACCCAACGTTGGAAGGCCGATTTCGGTCGAACCAATGACCAATTTAGGAGACTACTTGAACAGCTTTGTTTACAACCTATACGACTACAAACCCCTTAAAATAGTTAGAATTATTTTGTTTTATACAGCAAGAGAAATCTATTTAAAAATAAAAAAAATTAGGAAACTGTTTTAAAAAACTTAAAATTTTCTCCGATACGACGTGCGTCCCACCGGGCGACGTGGTTACGAAACGAAAGCATCGAAAAGTGCGTATCGACTTTGCGGACATGTGGGCTTTGAAGGAATTCAAATTGGTTGAGTGTGTGCGACGAATTTGATGCGTATCCGTTGAAATTCACCGTATTGGTCTCTTTGCAAATTTCCCGATTACTTTGTGCACGTTCGTCAAATCGAAACGAAACTTACGCCAACAGGACCGTATCATTTTTTGGTCATGTGTGCCAAGTTTGGTCCGATTCTGAGAAGGTCGACTGGAACACCTATTTGGTGGGCCCGCGACCTGCTCCAACAAGCGAATTTGTGCACGACTCACCGGAATCCAAAATTTGACATGCCGTTGTGTTCATCTCCTCAAATCGGACCCATAGACATTTAGTTTGACGACTTTAGAGACCGTAGATACTGGCATTCCTTTCGGTGCAAAACGGATCCAACGGCGGATATCGTTTTGACCCAAAATTTGTGATTTTGCCCCTGTTCCAGAATTCAACTTTCGGACAGGCTTTTCCTAGAAATATCTTTTATTCTAAAAATGATCGTGGTGTTTATTTCAGCATCCGAGGACGTATGCGGGATTTGGCTTTCATCGCTTCACTATTATAACCGTTCGTGCTATTGGACGTCGCTCTTTCGCACACGACCTCAGGCAAAATACCTTGCCATATTTACTGCTTATATTTAGTTGCATTTTTCTTTAGTTATTGCATATCACAGTTTATTTATTCTAGTTCTTCTAGTTGTACCATTATTTACAGTTCCTGATTTACTGCCTGCTCAGTGATGGTAGCATTACTTTATTTATTATCCTTTGATTGCATGTGGAACTAGAGTTAAGGGACTACCATCTGCAGTGTGTTACATAAACCTTGATACAGTTGTACGACAAGTATGTGTGAGATGAGTAGCATGTAGAGGTCCTTGCGTGTTAGCTGATCACCCGTGCGCATGCGATAGGGCTAACTGCTAATAGAGGCATGATAGGAGACTTAGCAGTTAGTAGAGGTACATGATCGCGGATGTGACTTAGATAGGTACACTGGGTGGGGAGAACAATACCTGACGTATGGGCTTCTTTGCACTTCTTTGATTACTTGTGCGCTCCTCTAGAGACACAGGCTCCAGGTGCCCTCTAATATTTTCCAGAGCGTTATGGACGTACCCCCTTGCACATGATGCCCTCTGACGATCTTCGGACGTTACGGACGTAGGCCCTTGGTGCCTTATATAGGGACGATGCCGATCCCATCTACAGCCAGGGCCCATGCGTCGAAAGGATTATTTCTTAACTACATGTTCACTTTAGTACAGTTAGGTAACCTTAGTCAATGTCATGTCAACTCCGTTCCATTAGTAGCCTGAGACAATGTCGCATCACGAAATAGTGATCTACCCTTGTCATTGTTTGGTTGTAGGGGTAGTCCACTATTTCGATTATGAGGTATTGGATCTTGTTACGATTGGTACTATTTTACTTTACTTATGATTTATGACATATTATATATATTCAGTTATGTGGCATATTCTTCTTGTATCTGTAGAAGCATGGAAAATAATAAAGAAAGATCCATGCGGCCAGAGAGCCTCATGCAGCTCAGAGAGTTCATGCGGCTCAAGTATCCATGCGACTCGAGCATCTATGCGGCTCAAACAAGTTCTATGCGGCTCAGAGAGAAGCCACGTGGCCTGTAAACAGCTCTTCCGTTTGTCCTTTACTACATTAAATGCCTTGACGGCTGACAGCTCTGACAAGGTGACAGTTCTGACACAAAGATATCATTATGACTCCCTCATAATGACGGACTCCAAGGGAAGCGAAGAAAATCTCTGACACGATCCCCCGAGATTCAGAAACTGTCATACGGCCTTGACACGTGGACAGTCGTATGTGGCTCAAGTAGAGACCATCATATGCGGCCCAAGCGGAGGCTCCCCCATGCGGCTCATGAAGACTAGCCCCATACGGCTCATTAAGACTATCTTCATGCGGCTCACGAAGACTAGCCCCATGCGGCTCACGAAGACTATCTTTATGCGGTTCATGAAGAAGGGACCCATCATGCGGTCATCCACACTCATGCGGCTCAAATCATTACCATGCGGTCCAAATGTTCAGGGGGCCACTCTCAGGCAGCCTTGACACGTGGCCAGCCTTATGCGGCCCAATAAGGAGCAACTTTCCTGCGGCTCAGATTTCTGCTGTGGCTTACGGTTACGACACGTGGCATGATAGCAGGGCACGTAGCATCAAATTGATCAAAATCTCTCAACAAATCCCAATAAAATATTGGGATCAAATCAGATCATTTGCAAATAAGCAAATTAATGACACGTGTCGAGAAATCCGAGGTTGGCATGACAAATTAAGAGAATTTATGTCAATCAGCATTAATTACCCACAAAAGATTTGATGCAATCACATTTATTGCTCAAATCTCGATGAACGGCCCAGATCCAGTGATCCTTAGCCGCCGACTTTCAAGAATGGGCAATCATTGTAAACCCTAATGAGGCCCCCCCACGCTTATAAATAGCAAGGTGCCATTCCCTTGCGAAGATACACACAGAGACATATACATACACAGGGAGAGATATACAGAGAAGACATATACAGAGAGAGATATAGAGAGCCAGAGAGCCAGAGAGAGAGCCTGAAAAGCGAGCATTTCTTTATCAACGCCAAGCAGTTCTTCTACAGAGCCAAGGCTGCACCCGATCGTCTAAGAAGTAAGGCAGAGCTGCCGTCGCTTTCTCGAGCCTCTATCGTCACCCCCTAGAATCTAAAATAAACAATTGTACTTAGATTGCTGTACCTAGGTTTTCGTCCCTAGGCTTTCTTTGTACAAGCGAGTTTGTATTGTGAAGTAAAAGTCCAGTCCTCCGATAATTGTTCTGCTCTTTTATATTTCATGGCAAACACGATGGCGACTCTGCTGGGGACAAACTTCTCTACGGCTGAGGAGTTGGTGACGCAATCGGATGCAGCCAAACTTGGCTCCACGCAACAGAAGATGGTCGTCCGCTTCGACCAACAGGCGTTTGAAGAAATGCTCTCTGAAGGAAGTGCTGGCCCTGTCCAGAGGCGAACCCGTACAAAGAAGGCTCGCTGCGAGTGGAGGCCAAAATTATTTGCTCCTCCCCAAGCTCTGGACGGAGTACTCTCTGCTACCCAAGACGGCGAAGCCGACTCTCATACGGCTCCACCTCAAGCCGTAGAGGACTCTGCTGTCCCCAAGTCCGGCAAAGGAAAGCACTACGATGCTGGACTTGCAGGAATAAGGTGTGATTCTACGCGTCCCAAGATGAAGCCGAACGCTCATATGGCCAAGTTTGCCAGCCGCATGCAGGATGCTCATGCGGTTGAATCGGCCAGCCGCATGAAGAAGGTCTATACGGCCAGATCATCCAGCCGCATGAAGAAAACTCATGCGGCCGAGACTCACAGCCGCATGAAGAAAGCCTATGCGGCTACGCCTGCCGGCCGTATGAAGATTATTGATGACAGCCGCATGATGCTTATTCCACGTGGCTCTGTCTTCGACCGCCTCTCCTATGGTCCTGATCTCTTGTGCTCCCAAGAAGATATGTCTGACTCTCTCTAGCATCACTAAGACTCTTCCTACTATGTGCCCTTACGCACTAGAGCGAAGAAGTCTAGGGCAGCACGAGCTTGGCAAGCTCGATCCGCTGATCCGACCTCTAACCATCCAAGCGTCTCGCATACTGTTATGCGGGCCTCAGATGGAAAGTTGTACAGAACCACTCAAGTCCAGCCCCCGGCGGCAAACGGACAGAGAGGTTCGCAAAAGTCTCCCAAAATTCAGGGAGCAAACATGGTCGATCCAGACCCATCTGACTTGCATGAGGCCATCCTCCACAAACGCAAGGAAAGAGAAGGTGCATCGGCGTACAAAGAGTCATCCCACGGACGTCACTGCACCCAAGTCATCGTTAACTGCTGTTGCAATAACACGACGATACGAGAAGACCGGCAGTCCGTCTTCCAAAGACTACAACAACCATGTTCGGAGGATGAGGTATTTCCCATCGTCTCCTGCAACTCTGCTCAGAAAGTCCCCACCGATGGGAGAGGAAAGAAGACAAATGTTCCCAGCCCGAAGATTTCAACCACTATGACTAAGAGACTGTCGTCTAAGCTGGTGCCCACCATCGGAGTTTTCCAAGGTACCCGTTCTAAGACAAAATCTGCTACAGTGGAAGATTCGTCGTCCACACCACTGGGGGTTGCTGGGACTGGGGGTAGCACTCCTCCAAACCTCCACGACAATCCGATGCTCCAAAAAGACGAGCCGGGGGAAACAACTCTCCCATCAGATGCAGCAAACCCCGACAACCCCGAGGACGTCCACAACTCCCAAGATGAGGCGAACTCGTAAACTGGGGGTACTGTTCCTTCTGAGTCCAAACCAGAGGAAGACATTCCCACATACCCTGATGACTTCTCACTATAGTGGTATGATTCAGAGGGCGCTTCCTCCACCGTTCCGTCCATCTCTCCTCATGAAAAGACGGTGTTCATGACGGACAGCAGCCAAGGTGGTTCCAGTGATCGCCAACGCATCGACACTCTGGCGGCCATACTGTATGCCTTGGTCAAGTCTATGGACGAGATCAAAGCGGCCCTTCCAACTCTGTAAGGAGGGACGCCTGGCCAAACAAGCGCGGGTCTCACGGTCAATGTGGACTCGAATTCAGCGGCACCGAATCCGGGCAACAATCCTCCTGAAGTAACGGCCCCCACCACTGTGGATGAGGCCCGAGAAGCAAGAAGAGAGGTCCAGGAGCTCCGAGCCATGTTTCACGCTCGAGAAAACTCTCAAGACCTCAGAATACGGCAACCGTACCCTGCTGCATGGAGGGATGTCCCCTTTCCACCAAGATATAAGCCGTTCAATATTAATCCTTATGATGGCAAGACCTCCGCAAGTCGGTACATCACTTACTTCGAGGTCACCATCGACCATCTGTCCCATGACGATGCCATCCTCACATGATTATTCATCGGGGCATTGGAAGGAGTCGCTTTCGACTGGTATCGCAACCTGCCAAACAACTGCATCCACTCCTTCGCCGGCTTCAAGCGCATGTTCTTGGAGAGATTCTACGAAGTAGGGCAGGACATCACAATGTCCACCCTCATGGACGTCGTCCAAGGGGAGAAAAAGCTGACAAGGAACTACATTGAGCGGTTTCGCCAAACCGCAATGAAGCTGCCGTCTGGAAATTCGGATTCCTCCCTGATTGAAATTTGCCAAAAGAGATTGCTCCCAACAATCAGTCTCTGGATGGGTGAAAGTCAATTCAAGGACTGGAAGACGTTTATCATCAGTGCCATAAGTGTCGAAGAACGATTGAAGAAGGCTCGCCAACTGGGATTGCACATCTCAGAGGAAGAGGACAAGGACAGGCGTCCCAACGCCAACACCAACAATGGGGGTAGCTCCACCAACAATCGGGACAACAAGGGCAAGCAGGCTATGTTGGCCGACACAGCACAGAAACCTGAGCCAAAACTAGCAGACAAACAGTGGCCGCAAATCACTTACTCCTTCGAAGACGGTCACGTCAAGCCCATCTTGGACATGCTCATACAAGGAGACAGAATTTAGCTTCCTCCACTAAGACGAGAACCGCGTCCGGCAGAAATAGAGAACCCAAAGTACTGCCATTATCACCGCTACGTCCACCATGCTACACACGACTGCTACCAACTAAAACGGTACATCCAAAATCTCATCGATTCGAACGCTCTGGCCATCGATTTTGAGGAGGTAATAGTGGCCACCAATATGGTATCGGTACAATTCGGCAGCTTTCCTCCGACGGAAACTCAAGACGGTGTGGTCCCCATCCCTCTGGCGACAATGGAGATTGCTAATCTTCCACCTCCCCGAGATCAGGCTACTGGTCTAGTGCCCCTCACCACATCACGAGGGGAGGTCATGTGGGTCCATCCAGACTTGGTATCAGAAGTGACTCAGCCCACACCATCTTCCATTTATAAGAAGAAGAGTAGAAAAGTCAGGTCCTGCCGCACCATCTCGGCAGATATCGAAGAAGCTACAGCCGTCATCACGCGGTCTGGGGCACAATCCCAACCCGTGGCTGATAACTCAGCTGAAGATCATCAGCCCGCTACAACTGACGCTCCGGGACCTGCTCAGCCTCCGACGACCGATAAGCCTAGGTCGAAGAAGACTCGCTTTGACAAGTCCCTCCGAAAAGAGGCACCGCAGGGGCTGGAGAAGCCCTACAACTTCGACATCTTGGCACAATTGGCCAACACACCGGCCAAGTTGTCATTATACGAGCTTCTGAGACTCTCAAAGGATGTTCGTGCAGCTTTGAGCGATGCGCTCCAAAATGCTGACGCGTACCTGGCTCAGGTCAAGCTCACGGGAGAGAACCCGCCTGCAGATCTCTAAGACAGCGCTTGCACGGGAGCGATGCCCAACATTGTCTTCACCCTGCAGGACATGCTCATCAAAACCAACCTGCACGATCGCCCGCTATACTATACTGGATACATCGACGACGTAAAGGTGGATCGGATGCACATTGATCCTGGCTCTTCCATAAGCATTATCCCGAAGGGTCTGTTACATCATCTCCGCATCCCTATGCATCGCCTGACGCCTACAAGCATCGCCATCAGCGGTTTCAATTCGGGCAGGAGCTACCCAATTGGGAAAATTCGTCTGAAGTGTCAGATTGGCGATCTCCAATCAGAAGTCACCTGCTACATCATAGATGCAGACACTTCTTACAACATCCTCCGGCGGCGCCCTTGGATTCACGATTATATGATCGTACCTTCCACGCTGCACCAATACTTCAAGTATGTCGATAAACACGGCTTCGTGAGGACAGAATTTGCCGACATTGATCCCTTCAAAGGGGTCGAATCCTACTACTCAGATTTCTGCCTGTACGAAAAGTCGAAGAGGCACCTTGGTGAAGGAGATGTGCAAGCTCGTACCGAGACGGCCACAGGATCAGAAGAACCTCTGACGATCCACCTCCAAGCTCGCAAACCTGGCAAGTCCGCACCCCTTACCGCCACTCTGCGTAAGGACGCAATCAGTCTCTCGGCACAAGAAGAGCAAATGATAATCCGGCTGCCAAGGTCTGGCCGAGTGCCAAGGCCCATAACGGAGCCACTGACAATCACACTGCCAAGAGTCGGCCAGCCACAAACGGAGAAGCTCAATCCCTCCGACAAGCCAATGACGATACGCCTTCCCAAGAAGAGTCGTCACCCCGATACAAGGTCTGGGACTTCTAGCGAACTTGCCACTCCCCGCCCAGCATCGAGTACCAAACTGGGGGTCGCTAGTCTGCCAACAACTCCACGCTCTGCTCCACCAGCTGAACCCCTGACGATCAAGCTGCCCAGGTCGTCTTTTCAGTCTTCATTTATACAGGGAATAGCCGAAGAGGAACCGAAGCTAGCCAAGTATGTGGCTGCCCACACTGATGTTTCCTTCGCAGATGATGTAATCCTGCTAGAAAAGATACCTTACTTCAAAAATAAAGGGCTATCTTTGAACTACTTCGAGCTTAACAAGCTTTGTACAATGTATGCTATAGAACACGGTATAGGCACTCACCTACACACACATGTGACAAATGTGTACACTGCAAACTAGCTTACTCCAGTGGAAGGCGCTTACCGCATAATCGAGGGAGGGGACCATCCAATCATCTTCGTCCGGAAGGACGACCCGCAGCCCTTCACCATAGAAGAAGTCGACCTTGAATCAGATGCCGGGAGACTGCCTCTGTATCTTTACAGCCCCCAATCCAAATATCTCATACAAAAACAGGGGTATGATCTGGAGACGATGCCAGGCTTGATGTACGGTACTGGACGACGATTACCTTTGAAGCCACCGGTCCCGGCTGGCAAACCACGGGACTACTATAACAAGATTCGATGTGGATTAGGGTATGTTACACCCACGACGACCCCTGAGAGTTCAGATGAAGAATGTGACTGGCATTCACATTCAACCGGATCACCAACTTCTGACTCGGATACCAGCATCGGAGACGTATTCAGACAAGTCCTGTCAGTCAACATGGTATTCGCCGACGCATATGAAGAAGATAAAGACATTCCGAAAATCCTCGAGCTAGAGCCGTGGGCCCAATAGTTGGATGCACAATGGGAAAAGCGGTTCGAACAGAAGGAACCTCCTACTAAAGATAAAGTTATACAAGTGGATCTCGGTAACGAATCTTCTCCAAAACCAATCTTCGTCAGTAAAAGCCTAACAGACGAAGAACGAGAATCGTTACTGGAACTTGTCAAAGAATATATCGATGTGTTCGCCTGGAGCTATAAAGACATGCCAGGACTAAACCCCGAGGTTGCCCTTCACAAGCGCAACATTCGGCCAAATGTAAAGCAGTCAAGCAACAACAACGACGCTTCCGCCTGGGCATCATGGATACGATCGAGGTCGAAGTCAACAAACTGATAGCCAGCGGCTTCATACGTGAAGAGCAACATCCCGACTGGGTTGCCAACATAGTACCCGTCCACAAGAATGGGAAGATTCGAATCTTTATCGACTTTCACAATCTGAATGAGGCATGTCCCAAAGATGAATTCCCCCTCCCTATCACAGATATCATGATTGACAACACCTGCGGCTTCGAACGTATGTCATTCATGGATGGCTTCTTGGGGTACAACCAAATCAAGATGTCTCCTGACGACGAAAAGCATACATCATTCCGAACACCGATTGGCACATACTGTTACACAGTCATGCCTTTCGGTTTGAAGAATGCCGGCGCCACATATCAAAGAGCCATGAGTATCATCTTCAGAGACCACTTACGCAAGATGGTAGAGTGCTATGTTGATGACATCGCCGTCAAGAGTCGCTGTAAGGGAGACCATCTGCAGGATCTAAGGACGGTATTCGACCTGATGCGAGCGCACAATCTGAAGATGAATCCCACAAAATACTTCCTGGGCGTATCCAGCGGAAAGTTCTTGGATTTCATCATCACCGCCCAGGGTATCCATGTAGACCCTGTTTTCCATAAATAAATTCCTTTATTTATTGTGTATCTGGGAAAATTACAACTGTAGGAATCCGATCTAGAAGACGATCGCTTTATCCATTGGACTATGCGAAGAAGAAAAGCTCTCAAAATTTTGACAGTAGATAACTATGTATCTATACCATGAATGAGAAAAAGAACTCTATTTATAGAGTCAAAAATAATAACTGAAAAGATAACTGTCTTCACAGCCTGTGCTTAGTTGAAAATCACGTAGGATTTAACATACGCAAGGTTGTGAGCAGTTACTGGACGTGGCCTGTAACTGTTGGACACATGGCGATCATGTATAAGTCGTGTGCAAGTTACAGGACACGCAGGCGAGAGATCAGTGGAATGGATGCCACGTACACCAATTTGATGAAATCCACGCAGACTTGTTGAAGACGAAATCCACGCAGACTCGGGATAGAAAGCTTCAAAATCTACTAAAACTTAGGGCAGGAAGCTTCAGAATCCACGCTAATTTGGTGAAGAAAACTTCAGAATCCACGCAGACTTTGAGAAAGAAAACTTCAGAATCCACGCAGACTTGAGGAAAAGCTCAAAATACACCGCAGACTTGAGATAGAACTGCCAGCTGTCTTGATTTGGTGTGCCTCGACTGACACAAAATCTCTGACAGTGATTGCTTTTGTCATTCGCACTAAATGACAAGAAACTCTTTTGGTACGCCAACTTGACGAAGGTTGAGTCTTGCTGAAGAAGATTTTGAAAGTCACGCAATAGTCGGCTATGATCTCTCGAGTTCTGTGCATAAGTGGCATACGAAGAGACATTCTTCGACTGTCGTGCTGTCAGTCATAATTACACTCTGACAAATGATGAGCTGTCCCTCAGCGTGATTTGTAAATATTGTCCCGATCAACCGAGCATGACTTTTGACTCTGTCCTAATCAACTCAGCGTGACTGTTGGACTTGTTCTGATCAACTCAGCGTGACTGTCATTTTTGAGGCCTACAGACCCTGAGAAGACAAAGGCAATTATGGAGATGGGTCCCCCGAGAAATCTTCGCGAACTCAGAGGCCTTCAAGGGAGGCTAGCTTACATCAGGAGGTTCATTTCTAACCTCTTCGGGCGATGTCGGCCATTCATCCATCTCATGAAAAAAGGGGTCTCGTTCGTATGGGACGAAGAATGTCAACGGGCCTTCGATAGCATCAAAGAATATTTGTCGAACCCTCCATTCCTGGTGGCCCCGGTTGCTGAAAAACCATTCCTGCTCTACGTACGAGCAATGGAACATTCCTTCGGGGCTCTGCTGGCACAAAACAATGATGCAGGACATGAACAAGTCATATATTACCTCAGTCAAATGATGATTGGGCCAGAGCACCGATACACCGCCGTGGAAAAGGAATGCCTTGCCCTAGTGTTCGCCATTCAGAAAATGCGGTACTATGTCACTGGACAAACCATACACGTGATCTCACGAGTCAACCCTCTCAAGGTCCTCATGACTAAACCAGGGGCGCTCAGCTCTCGCCTTGCTATATGGGTAATATTGCTATCCCCCTATCATATGATCTTCGTCCCACAAAAGGCTGTCAAAGGTCAAGCCCTGGCAGACTTTTTGGCAGCCCACCTGGGCTCGAAGTCGTCCAGAATATATGAAGAAATCCCAGATGAGGTCGCCAACTCGTATATAACCTCCCACGATGATATATGGCGAATGTTCTTCGACGGTGCTTCGAGAACTGGACCCAAGGGCAACATCGTCGTCGGAGTCGGGGTGGTGCTGGTTTCTTCTTTCGGATTGGTGATCAATCGCGCTTACTCTCTCATAGAACCCTACTCTAACAATGTGGCCGAGTACAACGCTTTGGTCATTAGCCTCCAACTTGCAAGAGTGTTGGGGGTAGAATATCTTGAAGCATACGGCGATTCTCAGTTAATCGTCAATCAGATACGGAGCTCATACGAAGTCCGCCATGAAGACATGATCCCCTATCACCAAATCGCGATCGACATCATCTCGTCGTTCGAGGGGTTCTTCATCGAGCATGTTCCCAGACTCCAAAATATTGAAGCCAATGCATTAGCAGGCCTGGCCGCTTCCTTAGCAGTGCCAAATCATACTCATCAATCGGTAGATGTGATGGGCCACGAACTGGTCTGCCCCAAGAACAACGTTCAATTCGTGGCAAGTTATTTCGCTCAGACGATCGACGATGTCCCAGATTGGAGACAACCATTTATTGACTTCGTCGTCTGTGATATCCTGCCCGAGAACCCAAAGGAAGCCACTTCCATCAGAAGGCGTTCTCTCAGATTCTTCTACGATACAGAGACAAAAATGCTATGTCGCCGATCCTATGATGGATTATTACTTCGAGGTCTATCAAACGCAGAAGCCAAAGAAGCCGTACGAGAAGCTCATGACGGTGTCTACGGGGCCCATCAGCCTGGCCCTAAATTATAAGACCGTCTTCGCCGAATGGGCTACTACTAGCCCACGATGGTAGCAGATGCGATAGACTATGCAAGAAAGTGTAAAGCTTGCCAAGTCCATACGGACTTCATTCACCAGCCATCCGAATTTCTACATCCGACAGTGGCGTCCTGGCCATTCGAAGCATGGGGGATGGATATCATTGGTCTGATCACTCCACCTTCCTCCCGAGGACATTGCTTCATACTCGCAATCACAGATTACTTCTCCAAATGGGCGGAAGCTGTCCCGCTTGCAGAAGTAAAGACTTCAAACGTGATCAGCTTCCTTAAGCATCACGTCATCTATCGCTTTGGACTGCCCCGAAGGATCATCCACGATAATGGTCCGCAGTTTGCAAGCTATGCCTTCTATCGGTTCTGCGACAAGCACCGCATTCAGAATATTGCTTCGACGCCATACAATCCAGCAGCAAATGGGTTGGCAGAAGCATTCAACAAAACCATCATCAAGTTACTCAAGAAGTTCGTATCGTCCAACAAACGCGACTGGAACGAGAAGCTTGGTGAATACCTATGGGCGTACCGTACCACAGTCCGAACGGCCACAGGGAACACACCATTCTTCCTGGTGTACGGGAGTGAGGCAGTTCTCCCATTGGAGACTCAAATACCCTCACTCAGTGTCGCCCTCACTTATCAACTGACGACGGACGATAACTACCATCGCCGACTACAAGAGTTGGAGGCCTTAGATGAAAAGCGCCTCCTGGCTCAGCAGCGAATCGAGCTATACCAAGCACGCATCTCTGGAGCCTTCAACAAGAAGGTTAAAATCAGAACATTCCAGGTGGGCGATCTCGTCCTGGCAGTCCGAAGGCCGATGGTCATGACTCACAAGACCGCCGGCAAGTTCCAGCCAAAATGGGAAGGTCCATTCATTATTGAGGCTGTATTCTCCAACGGTGCTTACCTCCTCGCAAAACAAAATAGAGACTTGCTCATGTTGCCCGTCAACAGTAAGTTCCTGAAGAAATATTATGTCTAAATGACATATTCCAGATTATCGAGTCATGTACCCGCTGGTGCCGCTGAACTCACACCCACAACATTTTCCAGATCATTGAGTTATGTACCTGCTGGTGCCGCTGAACTCACAACCACAAAATTCTAGATTATCGAGTCATGTACCCGCTGGTGCCGCTGAACTCACATCTATAATATTCTAGATTATCGAGTCATGTACCCGTTGGTGCCGCTGAACTCACATCAACAACATTCCAGATTATCGAGTCATGTACCCGCAGGTGCCTCTGAACTCACATTCTGGTCACTCTTTCATATAGTAAGTCATGTATGACCATACCTCTGAACTTTCTTCCTGGAAGATATCCTCCCTCATGATCCACTACCCGCACTCCCAGTGCACAAAAAGGGTAACCGATCCACAAATTTCCAAAACGGCCATGTCCTCATTACCTCTGAGTCGTTTTACTTCCGCCAAAAACAAATCACCCCTTTACATAGAACTTCCATGTCCTCATTACCTCTGAGTCATTCTATGTACCCTCCTTCATTGAGCCCACTCCTGTCAT
This sequence comes from Iris pallida, assembly GCA_029216955.1. Classification (NCBI taxonomy): domain Eukaryota; kingdom Viridiplantae; phylum Streptophyta; class Magnoliopsida; order Asparagales; family Iridaceae; genus Iris; species Iris pallida. The sequence continues at coordinate 6,798,897 of JANAVB010038416.1, read as the reverse complement.
ATCCTCATTATCTCTGAATGGGAAGGCTCCGTCGAAGAAACCTTCATGCTTGCCATGTCCTTATTACCTCTGAGTAAGCATGATGATTCCCTTTCGACTTATTCTCTGTACCCACAACTGGAGTACGCCAAGGATAATAGGTCCACAAATATTCTTCGCTGAGTCCGCTCCTGTCATGTCCTCATTACCTCTTAGCAGGAAGACTCCACGGTAAAACCTCCGTACTTACCATGTCCTCATTACCTCTGAGTAAGTATGTTGGTCCCCTCTCGTCTTATTATCCGTATCCTGAACCAGGGTACGCCAAGGGTAATAGGCCCACAAATGTCCTTTGTTGACCACAAATATCCTCCGTTGAGTCTGCTCTTGCCATGTCCTCATTACCTCTGAGTAGGAAGACTCCACGGTAAAACCCTCATACTTACCATGTCCACATTACCTCTGAGTAAGTATGTTGGTTCCCTTCATCCTATTATCCATATCCTAAGTCAGGGTACGCCAAGGATAATAGGCCCACAAAGGTCCTTTGCTAAGTATCTTAGTACAGGCCTATTATTCCTCATCATGCCCCGGGAGCCCAGCTGCTCCATGGCATTCTATCTCCCGATACTTGGGACGTCCACGACAACATGACCATGGACCCGTTCTAAGTATCCCCAATCAAACTTGTTACCCGTACCTAAAACCAAGGTATACCAGAGGTAATAGGTCTACAAACAAGTCCCCCATGCGGGGCCCACATCACCACAATACCACAGGCACAAACAAGCAATACAAATAAAGGGTAGAATGGAAAGTACTCTTTATTTGATAGACAAAAAAGGCATTACATATGGTGGGAACCATGTCCCTCTCAAAAAGAAAAGAAGAGGAAAACAGGAACAAAACAAAAAAAAAGGCCGACTATAGTTCGGCATTACACAACTCCAAGAGGCGATTTCTCACTGAGGCAGTACCCCGCTCAAGCCTCTGTCTAGCTCGGCGCTCAGCCTCTTGGGACAATTGCTCCCCATTATCCAGGTCCATGAGTGCCCGCCAGTCGTCGTCTAACCTCTTCAGAGCCACTTCTAAGTCAGCCGAAGCTTTATTGACTTTATCAGCCTCCTGGATAATTAGCCCGTTGTTGATCCAGGCAGCCTCAAGCTCAGACTCAAAGAAAGTTAACTTCCTCTGGAGCTCAAGGATCTGCTTCCGCGTGTCAGTAATCCCGCGGGAGGCAATCGCTTCCCGAGCTGTAACGTCTTCACTCTCATGGCTCAATTGATCATATCGGTCAGACAGAGTGCGGAGATCCTCCAGTATGGCCGGCCTAGTTTTATCCTGAGCAGCCCTCGCCTTCTCTATAGCAGTTTTGAGGGAGCCACGCTCCTGATCTATAGCGACAGATAGATCAACCTGCCGCAGTACCTGAACCTGGGCCACCAGCTGATCAGTCTCCAGCAACTTCGCCTCCAGAAGTACAGCCACCCCTGCTCCACCAGGAAGGGCCTTAAGGATATCAATTTGACCCTAGGCGTATTGCTGGGCCAAGACGAAAGAGGTCCCTCTCTCCACAGCAGCTTCTATCCCCCTTTTCAAGTGACGATAAAAGCTGTCGACCACGTCCTGTAATGCTTCGTCCAGTACCTCTGTAGAGGACGTCGTTAGAGGAAGCGTGGCCGGCAGCATCGAAGGAGTGGTACTAGAACTTGCCACCAGGGGGGCAACTTTCGAGCAGAACGATGCACGGATGGCGGCTAACTCTTCCTCTGCCACCCGAAGAGCCTGGACACTTGGCAGGACGGAGAGGTCGACTCTTGGGGCCGCCCGAGCAGAGGAAGACACAAGGACTATCATCCCTTGCCCCGATTGCCCCATCACTGGACCTGTCGAACTCGAGCCCGCAGGAGGCCCATCAAGACAAACCGGAAGGGGAGAAGGTACGTCCCTCTCCGCCAGTGCCCCTTCGACAGAGTCTGCCTCAACAATGTCCATCTTCGGCACTGGAGAGGCAGGACCTGCATATCCATGACAATGATCAATCGATGTGACCCGAAGGATGTGATCATAGAGCAGATAGGCCTCCTCGCAAGTTAAGATTCAGCTTATCTTACCTGGAGAGGAGCATGGAGGCTGCAGCTCGTTCGCAGCTGGCAGGGTCTCCTTACCCGCGATCTCCAAATTAAATTTGGCCAGCTCCTCTGACCCAGCCACCTCAGAGGGAGAGGCAACTCGATCAGCATCATCTTGACAAAATTCAGCAATTTTAGGGGCAGGCTCACCGGAGCCCCCGTCATCCCGAGTCACGATCTCGGCAACTCGAGAGTCCTCTTCTTCTGACGCCTACAAGAGGGAAAGAAGATGATTAAAATCAAAGCTAGAAGAAAGGAAGGACCGGTAGTAACTTATTTACCTCTGATGCGGGGTCAATTTCTTTGCCTCTTTCCTTTATAGTTAGCCCGCGGTGTCTGGTAGCAGCCAGTTTCCGAGAGCGAGGAATGCCGCCGACAGGAGAAAGTTGCCTGCTGCGCTTTCGTACAGGGCCGGGTGCAACGGATGGCTGATCTACCACCATCTCATCTGGCAAAACAGGCGGCTGATCCGCCCCTACATCTGCCACCGGAAGGGAAGAGTCATCTCTATCATAATCGTCGCCTTTGTCATCTGCAGCAGCGGAGTCCGAATTTGGCACTTCGACTCTGTTCTTCCTCTTCCTTGTCTTGGCCCTCTGGGAACCCTCATCCAGGCCGGTACCAACGATAAAACTGGTACCTGGGTTAAAACTGACAGGGGGCTTATTCGCCATGACGTGGTACAGAGCTGCCATATACAAGATCTCTACCAACGCCTTGATAACAGAAACTGAGAAAACGGTACGGGTATAGAAAGTGTCATAGTAATGCCAGGCCCGGATGCCGTCAAGAAGGCTACCTTCAAAGCCCAGACAAGAGCTGGGGCTGTCTAGAAAAAGCTGACTATATCTAAATTGTCGGACGAACCTGCTAGGCAGATAAGGCTCCAGAAAGACAGTGTTACGGTTGCGATACACCAGATGAGCGGGGCAGATATTTCACAGCCACAGAAGCATCTGGCCGTCCAGAAGTTGAGGGGGCCCAATACCGTCAAGATGGACAACCGTTATTTCCTCATCAGTAAAATGAGGGATAGATACGAAAATGTTGTACATGTCTGCCCTCGCCAGTGCCATCCGGCAAGCACGCATGGTCTCGAATTCCCAAGACTCATTACGATAGCGGAAGATAAAAGCATCGTCATCAGTTACGCCATCTTCAGAGCCCGGTCTCATCAAAGACGGATAATGCATCAACAGCCACCCCATCAAATAATGATAGGGCAGCTCGGTCCATTCAAAATCTTTTGTCACATCGCGGGCAATGACCTTGGATGTGAAAGTGCGAAGGCTACGGTGTATGCTGCACACCATGGCCGGGAGGAGAGCTAGCCGGACTCGTAAAACTAACTTCACAGCCGGAAGAATAAAATTGCGACTGATCCTCTCGATGGAACCTGCTCCGCCTGAGACTACACAGTTTCACAGCCATATCATCAAGAATCTCGCCAGGAGCCCCTTCTCCGACAACTCTTGGGTGTCCTGATAAAAATAACAGAAACAGTCGGTCTGACTCCCGAATCTGTCACTAGAGGTGGCCACCCTCCTAGCTGACGACACTAAGGCTTTCACCGCCTCCCGGGATTGAGGACGGCGGGGAGTAACTTGACCTGAGGCATCCGTCGTGAAGAGATAGCGCACCCAGTCCTTGGTATGAGGGGCATTCCCTTCCGAACTGTTCTTCTTTTTGGCTATTTGATGACATGTGCTATAATGGCACAATATCTCTTGATAAAGAGCCATGAAGCCTGGATACCGTCTTTCCAACCCTTCGAACTCCTCATTCGTGGGAGTATACGTCTCAAAAGCTTCGTCCCCCCAAGGAAGCTTGGAGATCGCATGCATTTCGTGGAGCGCAAGCCCCATTTCCCCTACAGGCGTATAGAAGGTTCCCGTACGGCGATTATACATCTCCAGCAGAGATATAAACAATCTCTTGTTTACAGGCAAGCCATGGCTGGTGCCCCGAATAGCATGGTAAAGACCAATCTCACACAGAAAGGCCTCATACTTTCGCAAAATCCACATAGACAGATTGGTCCACGAGGGAATGGGATGTATCCAGCTAGGAAGCATCAACCGACCAATAGAATAGAAGCCCTTCTGAGCAAGTTGGTTCATAAAATTGTCGGCTGTAGAAAATGTAAAATTGGGACCCGGCACATTCAAGAACGTACCCGGGGCCAATCCCATTACAGAACGGCTGGTGTGCACCTTGCTCGCGCATACTGACTTCAGGATGTTGTTATAATGGATGTCGCCCACAAACATCCCACTTTGGGTAGGAGTTAAAGAATCTTCCATCTTCCGGTCCAGTGGGAGCATATTGAACCAAGATAAAGGAAAGTGACGCTCCATATGGGGATGCGGATCGCCATCCCGTTAGAAACGAAACTCCAGTTCTCTGACACCTCCAGAATCTGACTGTTCTTCACAGTCAAGGCGTCTCCAATGAAGAATGCGGGCTTCAAGTATTCCCCTTGTAATTTCCCCGAGTTCATCATAGCGTTAAGAAAATAGAAAGGCTGATTGTTGAGGGCATTCGATCTCGCCGGAGGTTCGTCACTCGGAAACTGGTCTGCCATATGTTGGACTATATGGTCGTACCTATTGCCCAGAGCAGCTTCGGTACTGCCTACCAGGAGCTCTCCAGCAGCATTAACTAGCAAATTCACTGAGAAGAAGACAGAAAAAGATAAGTTAGAAAGATGGACAAAAAGGAACTAATGGGTGCTTTCAAGCTTATGCGGCTCCAACTTGACAAAGCCTCATGCGGCTCAGGAGAACACTTATGCGGCTCCAACTTACTGAAGCCTCATGCGGCTCAGGAGAACACTTATGCGGCTCCAACTTACTGAAGCCTCATGCGGCTCAAGCTCAGAAGAACATTCATACGGCTCCATTTAATGAAGGGTCATGCGGCAGTGCTTGTATAGGGCCCGCAGGGATCGAATAAGTTCGTACGGACCACGTGACAGACAAATGCGTGCGAATCTATGCAACTCATTGTAGCTTATGTGGCTTCGTTGGCGAAGCGCGTATGCGGCCACAGTGGCTATTACTATGCGGCTCGCGGCTCGGCCATAGGACGAACATGCGGCTCACATGAAAATAAAGGCTCGTGCACAAAGCGTGTGACGTAGCCATAGCAGTTAGGGTTCTGTAAATCCACATAAAGTCCTTACCAGCAATCGGGGGATGGATGCTAGGGAGAGCTGCAGGCACTTCGACCGGCGGAGGAGCGGCCGCGGTCGAAGTAGAGGCAGTCTTCTTGACCTTCACCGTCGCAGACGAAGAAGACGCCGCCTTCTTGCCCTTCGCCGCAACGGTCTTCTTGGGAGCCATTGGTGATTGAAGAAGAGGATGACAACGGGGTAGGGAAAGTTCGAAGTAAAGGAGAAAGTAAAGAAGTTTTCTCTCTTAAACTCCTCTTATTTATAGGAGGACAAGAGAGGGGGGGAACACGTAGACTAATAACCGCCTCGGAAAAGACGAAACCGACTCCTCGGATTTTGTCCCCTCTCTCATAAAGAAGATTCACCCGGAGCATAAAATCCAAAAATTTAATGAGCCGACCCTTGGGATTTCCCCTAAAGGCGGCACTAAAACGAATTTGAGGCAATTAATGACGCGCACACGTGGCAAGAAGCTATGCGGCACAAAAGTCCCTGCGGCTGATTGACTCAATACAGCTGAGACATCCATGCGACCAAGACATCCATGCGGCCGAGACATCCATGCGGTCGAAACATCCATGCGGCCGAGACATCCATGCGGCCAGGACATCATCTGCGGCCAGGAGAATTTATACATGGCCATGCTTCTTATTCAAAGTATTTCAATTTTGCAAATTGAAAACTTTAAAGGGGGTCTTGTAGAAGCATGAAAAAGAATAAAGAAAGATCCATGCGGCCAGAGAGCCTCATGCGGCTCAGAGAGTTCATGCGGCTGAAGTATCCATGCGGCTCGAGCGTCTATACGGCTCAAACAAGTTCTATGCGGCTCAGAAAGAAGCCACGTAGCCTGCAAATAGCTCTTCTATTTGTCCTTTACTACATTAAATGCCTTGACGGCTGACAGCTCTGATAAGGTGACAGTTCTGACACAAAGATATCATTATGACTCCCTCATAATGACGGACTCCTAGGGAAGTGAAGAAACTCTCTGACACGATCCCCCGAGATTCAGAAACTGTCATACGACCTTGACACATGGACAGTCGTATGCGGCTCAAGTAGAGACCATCCTATGCGGCCCAAGCGGAGGCTCCCCCATGCGGCTCATGAAGACTAGCCCCATGCGGCTCACTACGACTATCTTCATGCGGCTCACGAAGACTAGCCCCATGCGGCTCACGAAGACTATCTTCATGCGGTTCATGAAGAAGGGACCCATCATGCGGTCATCCACACTCATGCGGCTCAAATCATTACCATGTGGTCCAAATATTCAGGGGGCCATTCTCAGGCAGCCTTGACACGTGGCCAGCCTTAGGCGGCCCAATGAGGAGCAACTTTCCTGTAGCTCAGATTTCTGTTGTGGCTTACAGTTACGACACGTGGCATGATAGCAGGGCACGTAGCATCAAATTGATCGAAATCCCTCAACAAATCCCAATAAAATATTGGGATCAAATCAGATCATTTGCAAATAAGCAAATTAATGACACGTGTCGAGAAATCTGAGGTTGGCATGACAAATCAGAAGGATTTATGTCAATTAGCATTAATTACCCATAAAAGATTTGATGCAATCATATTTATTGCTCAAATCTTGATGAACGGCCCAGATCCAGTGATCCTTAGCCGCCGACTTTCAAGAATGGGCAATCATTGTAAACCCTAATGAGGCCCCCCCCACTCTTATAAATAGCAAGGTGCCATTCCCTTGCGAAGATACACACAGAGACATGTACATACACAGGGAGAGATATATAGAGAAGACATATACAGAGAGAGATATAGAGAGCCACAGAGCCAGAGAGAGCCTGAAAAGAGTGCATTTCTTCATCAATGACAAGCAGTTCTTCTACAGAGCCAAGGCTGCACCCGATCGTCCAAGGAGTAAGGCAGAGCTGCCGTCGCTTTCCCAAGCCTCTATCATCACCTCCCAGAATCTAAAATAAATAATTGTACTTAGATTGCTGTACCTAGGTTTTCGTCTCTAGGCTTTCTTTGTACAAGCGAGTTTGTATTATGAAGTAAAAGTCCAGTCCTCCGATAATTGTTCTGCTCTTTTATATTTCATGGCAAACAGTATCTTGTTACGTCCCTCTGAGGACCTGGTGATCTCTCCAGGTGTGTGCTTTTTGACTTTTCGCAGGTGTTCTAGCCAGGACCGTGATCTTCTCCATTTCTTCAAAGGGGATTGCTCTTGGTTCGTCTTGCCATTTTCTTTATCCTTTTCTTGTATATTTTCTCTCATTTAAATGGTTGGTAGTGGATTTGTCTCTGCCCAACTACATGTATAAATGACAAATTTCTTAGATAATTTTTATTATTATTCTCTTATTTGTTGGATGAGATTTAGTTATCATGGTTTACTATATTTTACTGTATTTTACAACTTATGTATACATACGGGGGTTCCATACATTAGAGTATACTTCATATGTATACAGCTGGCATGTCTATGTACTTCATGACTCTTCGTCCTAAGTATTTTGGGACTGGAGCGTTACATATTTTTGTGGTGGCCCATACAGGTCAAGTTTATCACTTCGGTTACGTTACTATACCTATGTGAGCCTGCAAATAGGATTAGAGTCTAGAATCTCGTCCACACACTTGAATTCTATTTTGTACTCTCGTTTGATAGCCTTGATCTGCCTCTTATTTGACCCCTTTCTAATTTTTCCCATCATGCTTGATAGAGAGGTTAGGAATATGACTCATACTAGTTACACATGTTATATTTCTCAATCACTCTATTAGTTGACTTTTATAAGTTTGGTAGTATGCCTCACGGCCTATCACCTCATGTCCTTGTAACCTATTACCGAGGTGTAACTGAGTGATAATGAATATATGCTAGTGTAGGAAGAGATGTTTACCTAGAATATAAAGATTTTGTAGCCCATACTCCATTGGACAACCAAGGCCTGATACAATAACCAGTAGAACGACTGTATATGCAAGAACACCGGATAAGACTTAGATCCTTGTGAAATTTGAACTATTTATTACTGCTTTTAACGTATTCTCCCATACTATTACTTTGTAATATCATAAATAATTTTGCTATTTTTAGCCTAGTTTTGCAAGCTTATTCTTTATCAAGCTTATTTAGGACATATGTATACTGGGGATGCCACTAACATATTGTCTTATCAGAATCAGTGTATTACGGTCTGATCAACCATGTTGCATTTGGTTCGCTCTTTATTTAATTATCCCATGTGGATTGAGATATCAAGGTATCTAGGATCTCATCCATGACGATCTTGGCAAATCCTCTTGAATTATACATTCGCCTTTGAATCACGTAATTGCATTCAATGACATCTTTCTTGAACTCTTTATTGCTTTTATCTTTCACTGATTTGGAAAGGCGAACGCTCGTATTTAGTAGATCGATGTAGAGTATCCCCTATGGCCATGATAGTTATATACACAAGTGTAGCTACCATCAGCCAGCCATGTGACTACAACCTTGCCTTAAGATTATTCATTCTTTCCTCGACCCTGAAACTACTATTGTGACCTTCTAGTCATTTGAATATGATAATTATTAGAATCATACCCTTGGTTGAAACACCAACATAGGAGACTATCTATTCTCAGGGAACAAATTATTATGGGTCGATAAATATTTTTTTTCTTAATTCTTGCTTTAATTAGCAATCCTTAATCCTTAACCCGACCCTTCCTTGACCAAGCCCACAGTTTAGACATGAGATGAATAGACAAAGGTAAGGACAATCATTTACCATGACTATGGTAGACACCCATCCCGAGAGTGGATTCCAACAGATATTATCCTAGTTATGTAAATTTTGTTATTAAGACCTAACTAGTATTGGAATACCACAGTCACTAACTTAGCCAATACCATAGCTTAAATATCCTGTCATGTTATGGTTTACCAGTTATCAACAGCAATACATGAGCACTACATTCAATACCACTAGAACCCTTGTGACTATAGTCTGGCAGGCTTGACATAAATAGAAGTTCACGACTTAGTCGTTTGAGGTCATTCATATGACGTACCTTAGAGTTCGTTACCCCATTAATAACTCTCGTATACTATGGACAAATGGATTATTCCATCATATCGACTCATGTATCGTGGTCCGCAATCAATTCCATTATTAGAAATGGGGTTACGAACTTGTAAATGGACTCATAACTACCACGTCATGTTACCGATCACATCGTGACTTGTTATTATCAAAAGTTGAGATACAATGTCATGACCTTGAAATATTTCTAATCTTATTATTCCTAAAAACCATGTCCCAGTCTCTAGAGTGAATAAAATATAAGCCTTCAAAATTTTAAGAAATACTAAGATTACCGATTGACTAGGATAAGTTGATTTCCATTAGGAGGATAATTAGCGTCCCGTGAAATCCCACTTTTTATTTAGATCTTTTGGTGTTCCCGACCGTGACATAAATATTTGGAGCACGAGACCAGTTGTTACCTTTCAACAAACTACACATGTAAGACATAGACGACTCCACCTTCATGTAGATATATCATGTCCCACTAAAACACGCCCCCTTGTACTCTATTTTTATGATGCGACTTTCAGGTCAAAACGGCTAATGGTAACCCTTACCATAATACCGATATACTTCCCGACACCAATTAGAGACTCAATCTAGACTCAAATCTTTCGATCCAATATATGGTTGTGATCTACTCGGAACCCACTATGCACATACCACTAATGTTCCACTCAATTGAGTCTTCTTGTGCTACTTAAACCTAAAGTCACAAAAGGCATATTTTGGGCTTTAGGAACCTATTTAACCAATCTGACCGGCAAGTAGACCAACCACTTGAATTGGAACCTATTCTACATTACCCTAACCTAATAGAGATGGTTTAAATTGATTCCATGAGATTTTGTCTAGCCACTATAGATTAAAATCTAAAGTTCATACAATCAAAGATGGAAGTCCAATTAGGGAACCCATGAAGACCCAGTTAATTCCATCATTGCATATCGCCATATTTGGGCTATAAAACCAAACTTGATGAAATAGGTCCACACACCTATGATGTAGTCCCCATCTCTTGACACATTCATCCTCCTTCCATAAATCCCGTAACCCTATCTCCTCGTAGCCTATCATATGCTACGGCTGGAACCCCATTGCACCAACTTGTCTCCGATTATGCTTGACCAAGACCTCTCCTACTGCCTTGATGGAACATCGACAATATATAATCAATGGTAAATAAGCAATACCTAGGCTTCCTATAGAGTCTGTGACTACGATTAGAAATGCCTAATACTTTCAAACACCTCCTTGAAATTTGTCCTACTTAGAAACCCTTCTACTATGCTTCCCACGATTAACCAAGTCCTATAAGTTGGATAGAACCTTGAACTTAGTAAGCTCAATCATTTAAGATGGGATACCAAACTTGGGTTTATTCATAATCTTTCTTTCATCTGTTTGAAAGTTACGATGTGATCTTCGTACTGCATCTTATATTCCTTGCTCGTACAGCGAAAGATAGAAATCGTGATTTTCAATTTTGTCCTATTATAGAATCGTATCTTAGTTTCAATTCCGAGAAAGGAATTTCCTTAGGGTATAGACAAGCCTCTCTAAAACGTAGGGCTCTTGAACTAGTAGGTGATTAAGGTAGATCGATTCTACTTAGGCTAAAAAGTCAGTGGTTCAGAGCGTCCATTTCTATCCGCACCTACTGACACCCTCTACCGTGACTTTGATATTTGAAGTACAACATCAAACACCAGCCCACACATATTAGTCGTTATGACTTAGAGTTTTCAAACACTTACCTAATCAAGTTTTATAGAAATGTTTTCTGCACTTACTAAGGACTTTCAACTCTTGCCCCTGAATTCTAATCTTCCTAGAAATTATGTAATCCAATCTCATAGTACCTACGTAGGCAAAGATTGAAATTTCTTTGAATTGACATATTCTAGTTATAGTCGAACAAGAGGTTTCTACCATCCTGTTGAAAGCATGACCATTATGAACAATGTAAAATTTGTAATACTTCCTTATAGTAGTTATTGACCAAGAACGTAATGATATTATCGAGGCTCACTTAGAATCCATGACTGCAATCAAAAAGTATCCAAGAATATCGTGCCTCTCCTTAGAAACTTCCCTTCTTAAAAGTTTTGCAACGACAAATCTTCACGGTTAGCCAACTCCTATAAGTTGGGTAGAGTCCGAACGAAGAATACCCCACCGTATAGAACATGGCGTCGAATTAGATTCCCGTGGTAACCTCCTCCCTCATTTCAGAAACCGAGTTACAATTTAACGAGCTTGCACACCCTTCGAATTTAATCCCATTGTTCTTTGAAATTAAGATTATTTTTAATTTCGAGGACGAAATTTTTATAAGTTGGGTAGGATGTAAACCCCCAAAAATTTGACTAAATTTCTTTTCTTTATTTATGTATTTAACATGTAGAATTATATATACTTTCAATGATAAAGTTTTGTTTCTTTTAAACATACACCCATGTAATAAATAAATAATAGGAATATGCATAAATTCCTTGTTACGATGTATACAAAATATTTTAAGGTTCAGGGATCTTTGATGGTAATTAACTAGGGTATATATGTAGCTATTTGGAGTTTTATTATAAATATGAATATCCTGGTGTAGATAGATAAATTCTTCTTAATTATAAAATTTACTTAAATTATTTTTATATCTTATGAATTTTAGGAATTTTTATTTAGTTATATTTTAGTGAGATATTTTCAAAAGAAAAATATATAAGTAACTTGTAAACCATATTGATTTTATTTATAGCACATCTAGCAAAATCTGATATTATATATAAAAAAAACATGGGTGGACATTACCCGCGTAGGGGCACTGTTTACCCGAGCCATTAGACGAACCTGCTAGTTATAAAACGAGAGAGAGCGACAAAAATCTCGACTCAACGCAAACCCTAAATTCTTGCGTTTCCTCCACGACAACTCAACGACACCCCATACTCCTTGCTCCCCTCCCCGTCACTTGCGTGCCACCATCGATGTAGCGAGGCCAACCACATCCGTGGCAAGACCAGTAGCAAGCAGCTGCGATAACAGCCTCCAGGGCTGATTTCGTCATCCGATTTCTCAACGATCGCTTGATCATTTTGTGTTTCGTCTCTTCAGGTATGAACCCTATATATACAACTTAAACCCCAGTCATTAAATTTCGACAAAGTCGCGTGACCTGTCCATGACATCGACGCGAAGTCCGTTAACTTTTGTTCGTATAACAGAACAGTTAAACAGTCTATAACCCAACATTGGAAGGCTGATTCCGGTCGAACCAATGACCAATTTAGGAGACTACTTGAACAACTTTGTTTACAATCTATACGACTACAAAATCCTTAAAATAATTTGAATTATTTTGTTTTATAAAGCAAGAGAAATCAATTTAAAAATTGAAAAAATTGGAAAACTATTTTAAAAAAAACTCAAAATTTTCTCCGATACGACGTGCGTCCCACCAAATCGGACGACGTGGTTGTGAACCGAAAGCATCAAAAGGTGCGTATTTACTTTGCGGACGTGTGGACTTTGACGGAATTCAAATTGGTTGAGTGTGCACGACGAATTTGATACGTATCCGTCGAAATTCACCGTATCGGTTTCTTTGCAAATTCTCCAATTACTTTGTGCATGTTCGTCAAATCGAAATGAAACTTACACCAACAGGACCGTATCATTTTTTTGGTCATGTGTGCCAATTTTGGTCCGATTCTGAGAAGGTCGACTGGAACGCCTATTTGGCGGGCCCACGACCCACTCCAACGGATAAATTTTTGCACGGCTCACCGAAATCTAAAATATGGCATACCGTTGGGTTTGCCTCCTAAAATCGGACCAATAGACATGTAGTTTGACAACTTTAGAGACCGTAGATACTGGCACGCTTTTCGGTGCAAAATGGGTCCAATGGCGGACATCGTTTTGACCCAAAATTTGCGATTTTGCCCCTGTTCCAGAATTAGACTTTTGGACAGGCGTTTCCTAGACATATCTTTTATTCCAAACACGTTTGTGGTGTTTATTTCAGTATCCGAGGATGTATGCGGGATTTGGCTTTCATCGCTTCACTATTCTGACGGATCGAGCTATTGGACATCGCTCTTTTGCACACAACCTCAGGCAAGATACCTTGCCATATTTACTGCTTATATTAAGTTTCACTTTTCTTTATTTATTGCATATCACTATTTATTTATTCCAGTTCTTCTAGATGTACCATTATTTACAGTTCCTAATTTACTGCTTGCTTAGTGATAGTAGCATTACTTTATTTATTATCCTTTGATTGCATGTGGACCTAGAGTTAAGGGACTACCATCTGTAGTGTGTTACATAAACCTTAACATAGTTGTACCACAAGTATGTGTGAGATGAGTAGCATGTAGAGATCCTTGCGTGTTGGCTGATCACCCGTGCGCATGCGATATGGCTAACTACTAATAGAGACATGATAGGAGACTTAGCAGTTAGTAGTGGTACATGATCGTGGATGCGACTTATATAGGTACATTGGGTAGGGAGAACAATACCTGACGTATGGGCTTCTTTCCACTTCTCTGATTACCTGTGTGCTCCTCCGGAGACGTAGGCTCCAGGTGCCCTCTGACATTTTCCGGAGCGTTATAGACGTACCCCCTTGCACATGATGCCCTCTGACGATCTTCGGACGTTACGGACGTAGGCGCCTGGTGCCCTATATAGGGACTATGCCGATCCCATCTACAGCTAGGGCTCACGTGTCGAAAGGATTGTTTCTCAACTGCATGTTCACTTTAGTACGGTTAGGTAACCTTAGTCAATGTCATGTCACCTCCGTTCCATTAGTAGCCTGAGACAATGTCGCATCGCGGAACAGTCATCTACCCCTTGTCCTTGTTTGGTTGTAGGGGTAGTCTACTATTTCGATGATGAGGAATTGGATCTTGTTACGATTGGGACTATTTTACTTTACTTGTAATTTATGACATATTATATATATTCAGTTATGTGGCATGTTCTTCATGTATCTTGTTACGTCCCTCTAAGGACCTGGTGATCTCTCCAGGTGTGTGCTTTGTGACTTTTCGCAGGTGTTCTATCCAGGACCGTGATCTTCTCTATTTCATCGAAGAGGATTGCTCTTGGTTCGTCTTGCCATTTTCTCGATCCTTTCCTTGTATATTTTCTCTCTTTTAAATGGTTGGTAGTGGATTTGTCTCCGCCCAACTACATGTATAAATGACAAATTTCTTAGTTGATTTTTATTATTATTCTTTTATTTGGTGGATGAGATTTAGTTATCATGGTTTACTGTATTTTACAGCTTATGTATATATACGGGGGTTCCATACATTGGAGTATACTTCGTATGTATACAGCTGGCATCTCTACGTAATTTCTCCTAAGTATTTTGGGACTGGGGCGCTACAGGCATTCCACAGAACCCATCCTATCATGTAAGCAAGAAAAGACATGTACAAGAGTGCACCACAATGGGTCACTATCTAGTAAGCAAAGAAGACATGTAACATGAGTGCGCCACGACGGACCACTATCTAATAAGCAAAGAAAAGACATAAATCATGAGTGCACCCTGATTGGCCACTATCATATAAGCAAGAAAAGACATGTACAATAGTGCACCACAACGGGTCACTATCTAGTAAGCAAAGAAGACATATAACATGAGTGCGCCAGGACGGGCCATAACAAAGAAATTCTAGACATGGCATAGACTGCAAAGTACAATAAATCCGAAAAGGCGTGGCAATACATATCATAGCATATAAGAAAAAATCGAAAGAAAAGACATGTCATGGCTTGTGAGAAGGAATAAAAGTGAGTACGTTTGCTAGTATCAAGTGTACATAGGCTGTACAATTATTATCTAACTATGCAAGATGATCAAGATGAGATCATGTTGTGATGTTCAAGTTAAATACAATATTAACAAGTTATCAAGTTGGGTCGTCGCATTTTAGGTCAAATATAGAAGACATACAAAGAAGATCAAAAACTGTAATTAAAATTAGTAGTTGTATATAAACTCCAATTAAAGTAAAACAAGAAGATTCTTGAAGCCAAGACAAGGTTCTACAACTTTCATGTTTTGAGTTTTTCAAGATTCTAGCACAAAACAGCTTAAACATGCAAAAACAGCAATTCCGGCGCATGGATAATTCTGGGCAAATCCGGCGCATGGGAATTCCTGCACATCCGTGCATGAGAAATTTTTGCACATCTGCACATGGAAAATTTTTGCACATCTGCGATGAGAAATTATTGCACATCCGCGCATGGGAATTCCTGCACATCCGCGCATGAGAAGTTCCTGTACATCCGCGTATGGAAAATTCTTGCACATCCGTGCATGGGAATTCCTGCACATCCGCACATGAGAAACACTTCCGCACATAGGAAATTCCTTCACATCCGTGCATGGGAATTCCTGCACATTCGCACATGGAAACTCATGTTTCGTCTTCAGTACGTGCGCGTAGGAAACCTACGCACATGACACGCTCGGAGTCAAAGGATGCGTTGCTGGAACTTCACGGCGCATGGCCTCCCGGGCGCATGGGGGTTTCGCCGCATGGGGGTCGTCGTCCCCAAATAGCAAGTTCAGCCATAGAAGTTCCAAAAACTTGCCATGGCTATAACTTCCTCACCCAAACTCGAAATCAAACAAAATGAAGGCCAAAATTACATGAAATCAAATTTTCTACAACATGGAACAACTAGTTTTTGGAAATACAAAATTTTTAGAGATCAAAACCAAGAAAAACAAGAAGAAGCTTAAAACTTAGATCCACAAAAATATAACCATCAAAACCGAAAACTCCAAGTTCTAAAGTTGCTTAGAATCATGAAAGGAAGAGAATAGAACAAACAAAAATAACATTATTTAAGATTTGGCATGTACTTGCCTAGGGTTGGAGGAGAAAATGAAGAGGAAAATGATGAAAGGAAATAAAAAAAGTGGAATGAAAGAGAGATAAGTTGGGTTTTATACAAAACCCTCTCATCTCAAACCAAACTAAACCAAACCAAGCCCAAGCGATGTTGAACCAAACTAAATTAAACCAAGTTAAGATTAAACCAAGACAAGGCTAAGAAAGATAAGTCAAAGCATGGGTCACCTGACAAATATTAGAATCCGTATACGTACACTAAAAATACGTATAACAAAAAATGGGAGTGACAGGCAAGCCGTCGGTATACACTGGTATAATGGAGGTATGTCGATCAAGAAAAAAATATATAAGTTGGAAAAAAAATTAAAACATTCTGAAAACAAAGAAAATACAAAATACAGTAAAAAAATATGTATCTGTATATAAATATCGATACTGTGAGACGAGTCTCACAACTCTCCCATCCTTAAAAAAATTTTGTGCTCGAAATTTCCTAAAGTTAGTCGAGCATGATAATCAAAACAAAAGCTCAAGAAAATACAACTATTTCAATAAAATGAAACATGGTATATAAGCAAATGAAGACAACAGTAATATAAATAAATGCGTAAGCAGTAAATGAAGGCAACTGTAATATAAATAAATGCGTAAGCAATAACACACCACAATCAATAAGGGCTGGAGGCATATAAATAAATATGTCTCCTGAGTCAGTTGAGTAGGAACATGCCTACACTGACTCCCAAAATGGATAAGAATCAAGTCTCAAAGTAAGTCGGTACCAATGACTTAGTCTAAGATATGACTATACCCAAGACATATCATCGTAGTCAAGACACGTGATAGATATCACGCATCCCAAGATATAAAAACAGAAGAGTGAGACGAGAAACTCGTATTCACTCACCGAATAAGTCAAGCCGACCGTTGTACCCCTGATATAGGCGGATTATAAGGTCGCCGACAAGAACCCAATATATACTGACACTACCTGGCCGGCTACTGAAGGATAAACCAAAAGGACATAACTGCAAGAAGACCATAAATATGGTACCTGAGACTCCCAAGGAATTATCTTCTTACTAATACTACAACTGCTCATGGTACTGCACATTCAATCGCGCTCTGATCTGCCTGACCCTCTGAGCTCATGATGGCGGTGGGTACTGTGCCAATGGTTGAACATCTAGTATTGGCCCTAACTGGTCATCTGCTACTGGGGGTGATGACGGAGGTGACTGAAAGGATGGCGGTGGTAAATCTAGTATAGATGGTCATCCTCGAGATATCAGATAGGGATAAGTACTAACTGGATGGTCCTCTGCTCCACAGCGGAAGCATCACTTATTGGCTGTCCAATAAACTGATCTGTGATGTCCTATCTTCCCACAATAGGTACATCCTACTTATTCTGCCTGATACTACTGCTGGTTCCTCTACCTCTGAGCCTGGGTTTGTACATATAGCTAAGGTCCCTCCTGCTGCTGAACCAGTACTTGTGCCTGCTGGGTGAAAGGCTAGAAAGATGACGATCCAGTCGGACTCCTCCAGGGACAAACTCCGATCATGTGGTTTGGTGATCCGCACGACAAACATAGAAAGTTGGCCCTTCGACAAGTAAGTTGAGTATGCCATCTCCTTCCACAGAAGGAACATATGGCTGGCAACTCCTGGTACTGGTATAGACGTTGGCCTGCCAGCACAGGTGATGGACGTCTGGGCGAAAATCCTAATACAGGTGAATGGTACCCCCTTACGACCCTCAGTTCTGGATGTGGCCCTCCTGGCTATGTGCTCGTGCTTTCGTACTGCCTGTACGATAGGTCGGGCTCGATATGCTGATCGACTAGATGACTGGTACTGCCTGGCTCCAATCTGTACTTTCTTTGGCTGTAAGTCCTCGGCTTGAAATACTTCTGGTATTCCTTTCCTACTACGATCTATCAGCATCTGGATACTCTGCTAGAGAACGAGATCTCGTCGTTGCTGTGACTCTATTATTTCCTTGATGATCCCTATGAGTGCAGGTACATCGGGCTGATCTGGAACTACCTCTGCTCGGACTGTGCACTGACTGCACAGGCACAGCTGGCTGATCGGGATGGACTGGCATCTCAGCCCTTGAGTTAACTCTCGACTCTACGTCTGAATACTGAGACTGATCCTCCACAACTGGCCTAACAGAAGATTGCTGACCTGCCATCGGCAGAACCCAAATAAGATAATCGGAAGGATTAGAAATAGTGCCCCTGAAAGTTAAAGGGCCCAAGGATTAAATCGATCGAACATGAAAGATCAACGATCAAAGCAGATATCAGGTCAAAGGATCAGAGATATAGAATAATATGAAGGATATCAATAAAGAAGAATTATGACTGAGATATCTATACATCAGTAACCTCCACATATCTGATAAATTAGACCTCCATGGGCCACCACTAAAACCTGTGTCATGCTCTAGAACCAGAATACTGGCAAGTGGGGACGGACAAGGCCAGCTACGTAATACCAAAGTACGCCAGTACTTTGAAATCACGTATAAGCTGTCAAGATATGGAGGGTACTACTACAAGCCATCAGTCAATCCCAGGTCAAACGATCCTAGGTATCTCAATCACAAGCAAGCACACGAGGTACAAGAAGTATGATCATCAGAAATAAAATAGTACAGCATCCCAAACTGTATATACATGGATGATCAGGAACCTAGTAATACAAAGTGAGAACTAGCAAGGGTAATAGTCATACATGATAAGCTCTAGCTATAGTCTAGAATACACAAATCATGTTTAGGTCCGTAGGCTACATGTCAATAACCAAACCACGAGCTAAACACGTGTTCGGAGGCTA
The DNA here is from genome assembly GCA_029216955.1 of Iris pallida. NCBI lineage: Eukaryota > Viridiplantae > Streptophyta > Magnoliopsida > Asparagales > Iridaceae > Iris > Iris pallida. The sequence goes on along the minus strand of JANAVB010038416.1, from coordinate 6,779,816 downwards.
AAGGCCACAAAAGATCAATAATGTACATAACTAGTGGGAGATTGAAATAGAAAACACACTAAGGTACTCAGTGCTCCGGGTAGTCGAAATAGAAAACACACTAAGGTACTCGATGCTCCGGGTAGTCACCATCGAGTGGATGGTACGGAAGATCCTTCGCGCTCCTCTATCAATATGGTCAAAAAAACCAGTAGGGTCAGACCCCCAATAGCAAGTACCACAAAGGAATCCAAACTTATGAAATAAAACCAGCAATAACTATCATAACAACAGATAGAGACAGAAATAAGTAAATACGGATCGAGATTCGTGCACTACCAATGCACTTATCTCGAGAATAGAAAAGACAATAAGCAAAGCATCATGTGATGTAAAGTAATTAACATGTAACATATTGTAAAGTGTAGCCATGTTAAGTAAACGGAAGCTCGAGAATATGTGAAATCAATTGGTCATGTAAGCAAGTGATAGCCGGGTCATGAGAGCATGGTAACTTAGCATGGGGATCATGTATAGCTTGTCAGATAACTGAACATGTGAGCATGTGAGATAACTGAACATGTGAGCATGTGAGATAACTGGACATGTGAGCATAGGAGACAACTGGGACATATAATATGTAGGGTAACTGGGACATATTGGTATGCTAGAGAAATGGTACGTGTGGGCATGTAAGAACTAAATAGAACGACCAATGATAAGATGACTTAGGAACTATTCCAAAATCCAAGTTACAACTCGTAAACCAAACAAGGACCGGGGTTGTATCCCTTCTTCTGAACAGAACCTAGTCTCTAATTATTGTACAGCATAAGGATCACGTATGGCGTATGAGTACTAAATAGGACAACAAATGACTAGATGACTTGGAAACTAATCCGGAACCCAGGTTACAACCCGTAAACCAAACAAGGACAGGGGTTATAACCCTTCTTCTGAACAAAACTTGGCCTTTAATCATTTATCAACAAAAGTAAAGCATAAACAACAATGTACTGAATTAAACATACGGACACTGCCTAGACAAAACTAGACTAGACTGGACTCCATCCAACAATCACGACCAAGCAATGAGTAGGACTTTATACATTAGCTAACTAGGGTTATTACAATCCCAATTACTAACAAGATACAGTTTAGAGAAATCCAATTCAGTTACCTGCCCTGCAAACTGCTTGAATTATCCAGGCCAAAAGAAAAAAGTAATGGTGGATACATCGCCCAGAAGACAAATATATCCAAGATCTAATAGTGGGTACATCGCCCAGGAGACAAATGTACCCTATAGACATATACTAGTGGGTACATCGCCCAGGAGACAAATGTACCCTATAGACATATACAAGATGCAACACTCGACGGTGCGCTGGAAATGTGCTCATCATGATAGATAGCTCCAAGTCCATTCAGGTTGGGGTCGGGACAAAGGGCTTGCAGGTAACTGGAAAATTCTTTCCTCCCAATAATCTAGATAATCAAGCTAGTTGTTTAGTCCTTAACATTTTTTTGTTGGATTATGGTGTGACATTCCGCAGAACCCATCCTAGACATGATATGCAAGACTGGACAATAAAAAAAATGCACTAAAACAAGCCACAACAAGAAAATATAACGAGCTGGAAGTGTAATGCCAGTGGTTCGTATTACGTATCTTGGTATATGTGTACGTATTTTTGACTGGTATTGCGTATTTCCCTGAATGGTTATTTTGGCATTTCCTTTTTGGTTCTTTTCAACTTGTTGCTGGTTCGGCTTGACTTGATTTTAGGTGGACTGAACCCCCACCTACCACCACCACCCTTATTTATATTTCCCATTCCCTTATTCTCTCTCTTCACTTATTCTTCTCATTCACTTCTTCTTCTCCACCATTACTTCTTCAACCACTAGGAGGGAGAGAGAGAGAGAGAGAGAGCTTAGGCAAGTGCAAACTTGCTTCATGATGGATCTCAAGTTTTATTGTTCCATTATTTTCCTTAATTGATTCTAAACCTCTTTAGAACTTGGCATATTTGGATTTGATGGATGTATTCTTGTAGATCTAAGTTTGTTACTTTTTGGTTTTCTTGGTTTTGATCTCTAAAACTTAGTTATTTTCGAAAACTAATGGTTCTATGTTGTAGAGAATTCAATTTCATTCAGTTTTGGCTTTTGTTTCGCTTGATTTCAACTTCGGATGAGTAAGTTATGGCCGTGACAAGTTTTCGGAACTTTCATGGCTGAACTTGCTGTTTGGGGACGATGACCCCTCATGCGCCCGGGAGGCCATGCGCCTGGAGGCCATACGCTGTGAAGTCCCGGCAATGCATCCCTTAACTCCAAGCGTGTCATACACGTAGGTTCCCTACGCGCATGTACTGAAGACGCAACGTGAGTTTTTCCCATGCGCCGATGGTGCCAGAATCCCATGCGCCGATTGGTGCAGGAATCCCACGCGCCAATGGTGCAAGAATCCCACGTGCCGATTCGTGCAGGAATCCCATGCGCCGATTGTGCAGGAATCCCACGTGCCAATGGTGCAGGAATCCCACGTGCCGATTGGTGCAGGAATCCCACGCGCCAATGGTGCAGGAATCCTACGCGCCGATTGTGCAGGAATCCCATGCGCCGATGGTGCAGGAATCCCACGCGCCGATGGTGCAGGAATCCTACACGCCGATTGGTGCAGGAATCCCACGCACCGATTGGTACAGGAATCCCACGCACCGATTGTGCAGGAATCCCACGCGCCGATGGTGCAGGAATCGCATGCGCCGATTGTGCAGGAATCCCATGCGCCGAAATTACTCTATTTTTCTATTTTTGCCTGTTTAAGTTGTTTTGTAGCAAGAATCTTGAAAAACTCAAAACATGAAAGTTGTAGATCTTTTCCTTGGCTTCAAGAATATGTCACTAGTTATTTTATGCAAGTTTCTCTCATTCACGATAATGTAAGAATAGAACACGAGAGTGGCCCGCCGTGGCGCACTCTTAACAAGTAAACTGACATGATATATCATGACATGCTGTTACGACAGCTAGCCTGACATGACAAGTATGAAAGACCTGGACACCGTGGGCGATTGTATTTATACAAATAAATTGGTACTGTCTCGCACCTTGTCTAGGATGGGAATCCCTGAGTACCACGGTCAGGGATACCTACTAAAATTGATTAAGGCTAATTAACTAGAATGATTCAGTAGTCATGAAGAGATTCCCAGCTACAGACAATCTCGTTATCTGGGCGCATTCAGTGGACTTGTAGCCAACCGACGAGTATGACACATTTCTAGCACACAGTTACGTGTTGCATTCTTCATAAACGGACATTCGACCTGGATAACCGGATGGTCTGCAGGGCTTGTGGCTATTAGGATAATCTCAGTACATCTTGCTAGTAACTAGGCCTGTGATAACCCTAGTTAGTTAAAAGTATCAAGCCGTACTCTTGATTGGCCGTGATTGATTGAATGGAGTTTATTCCAGCTTAGTCTTATCCTGATCCTGTACAAGATTGTGATATGACATGATTATTGACGCTTGCCTTAACAATAACGATCGGGGTTCCAGTTCTGTTTAGGCGAAGGGTTACAACCCCGGTCCTTGTTTGGTTTAAGGGTTATAACCTGGCTTCCAGAGCAGTTTTGTCTCCTCTCTTCGTTTATTGTCTTATTGTAACACCATGTCATGATCGTCATATTTTACCTTACCTTAATACCATGATTATTTATACTGGCCTTAGCAATAAAGATCAGGGGTCCAGTTCTGTTCAGGCGAAGGGTTACAATCCCGGTCCTTGTTTGGTTTAAGGGTTGTAACCTGGCTCCTGGAGCAGTTCTGTGTCCTCTCTTCATTTATTGTCTTCACTATACCAATAGTATTTGAGACGGGTTTCTATTCAGGTGAAGGGTTACAACCCCGGTCCTTTCCTCGTACTCAGTTTACTATTGTTATCTCTATTATTATCAATTCTTTATTTATTATCTTTAAATATTCTATTATGATTTGCTGGTTTTAGTTCCTAAATGAAGCCTCCTTTGTGGTACTTGCTCTTTCTGGGTCTGACCCAGCTGGTTTTGTATGGCCAGATATCGGAGCAGCTCCAGAGGATCTACCTGTCTTCCAGCTAGATGGTGACCACCAGGCGTAACCCTGGCAACGAGTGGGTTTCTTTTTGTTCCCCCACTTTATTAAAAAATTATTCTTTTGAGACGTTTAGCCGACGAGCACTTGTTAGCTCGGTTGTACCTTTACTTACTATCTGCCTATGGGCTGTAACATGATTGACAGATCCTAGGGTTGATCATGTATGACTGAACTCTTGCTAGTCTTGACATTTTGTACGACTAGCTTCATGATCATCCAATATGTAATATATGGGACGCCTTGCTATTATATATTTGGTGCTCTGACATCTTGTAACTATTATTGCTTGCTTGAGATTGAGACAATAGGGTTGTTCATGACTATAGGAGACTGTTGGCTTGCAGTTAAACCCTCATGTATCTAGATAGCCGTGACCGTATAACGAGGTGGATTGTACTTCAATATACGTAGCTGGCTATGTACGCCCCCGCTTTCCAGAATTCTGGTTCTGGGGCGTTACATGGTTTTAGTGGTGGCCCATGCAGGTCTTGTAAATCAAGATATGTGAGGGTTTACCGAATAGATGTATCAATCAGTACTCGCCATTGATCTCTACTCGTATCCTCTGAATCCCTGAGAATCTTGACCTGATCACATGCTTGTATCGTTGATCTGTCCTGGTCCTTCCTTATTGTTCCCTATGTCATCTTCTTCAGCGGCATTGTTCCTGGACCTGCCGATCAGCAGGGCAGAGCACCTCCCGCGGACCAGCAGCAACCCGGAGATCAAGCCCAACATTCAGGAGTAGCCTCCAGAGTCATGCCTACTGGAGGAGAGCCACCAGTTCAGCCTGTCCAACCTGCAGAGCAAGATGATAGCACTTTGGTGGGTCTCATCAGGTCTCTATTAGCCTCCTAGGATCGTCAAGGAGATGCCTTGCACCAGGCGGTGGCAGACGCTTTGACCAGAGGAGGTCATCAGGGTAACAGTATGGCTAACAGCTTCAAGCGCTTGAACCCTCACTTCTTCGACGGCAGTGAAGATGCGATCGCTGCAGATGCATGGCTTCAGGACACAGAGGTGATTCTAGAAGCAGCCAGGACTCCAGAGAACGAGAAGGTGGCCGTAGTGTCACGACCCGCACCCTGTATAGAGGCACGAGAAGTGGGTACGCCCAGCCTACGCCGCAGTGTCGGCGGTAGTAAGCTGTCCTAGGTTGCTAACTAATCTCATACAGTAAAATATAAAAAGTACTTGTCCAGATATCAGCTCCGAATGGAGGACAAGTAAAGGGTATGATCTACTCAAACACAGTCTAAACACGAAAAGATAACACAGAAGTTATACCTAAGGAATTAAAGACAACAATAACTAACTACTAAAATAATACACCAATATCTCAAACCAACTTAATACAGACTCAATATCTTAACTTTAATACAACAAGCCAAAACATGAAAGCTAAAGTAGTCTACTAGCTAATCTCCTGAATCACTCCTGAGAGTCGGAACCAAAGGTAGCTAATCCCCTGCCAGGTCCATGGGAAGTAGGGCTGGTGTCCTCAGGATTATCATCTGTAATATTTTCAACAGGTCCAATCAGGACGGGAACGAGTACAACTCATCTAGAAAAACCCAAGTAAATGACAAAGAACTATTAAGCAGTTATAGACAGTTTTATTGATGAGCATGGCAGTTCTATACAGGTAATGATGGCATAGAGAGGCAGTAAGATACAAGAAAAGAAAGGTAACTAAAACAAGAGAAGAATCATGGCAATGAAGACTGTAATAAAAGCTAACTGAACTAGAATAATATGTACGAGTCCAGACAGTACGATATAAGTCTAAAGTAATCCCAGTGTGAGTCCAGTCCATATAATCCGATACCAGATGATTTCCAGTACAAGATGAGTCCAACAATGATCAATGAAACCAGGATGAGTCCAACAATGATCTAACAGTGTGTTTTAAAATACCGAGGTCGACATGTAAACGGCTGTAGGTATCAAGCACATCTCTTACGGATCAGGCAAGAGATGGCTATACTTCCAGTAGATTCCAGTTGGAGATTCTAGATTTGGGGTATGTCTACATGTCTTACTCAATATTTCCCCGCCCAACAAGTGAATCCAAAATTGACAAAAAGAATCGAGATGAGTCTGGCCAATACGTGATGATTCCAGAAATGATTCCGGAATGATACCAATGACTCCAGTAATAGAGGCCAGTAAGTAAAATATGTGTCGATACATGAATCCAGAAATATCCGTACGTGTTGATACAGAGAATCATATAGAACTAACTAGAACTGAAATACAGTAATCGACAAATAAATGAGAGAATTATCAGAGAATGTACTCGCCTGTTACTCTGGAAAGAGTAGTGTAATATCAGATGTCTGTACCAGGGCCACAATGTCCTAAAATAGAGCAATACAGTTATGACATGTCCAAAATGAAGGTAAATAAAATCTACGATGCAATCTATATGAATTCTAAGCCAATCTAGGTCAAAGTCAAACTTGGTCAACACTACAGTCAAACTAAGTTATACTAGGTCACAAGAAGTTAAACTAAGTCATACAAGGTCAAACAAGGTTAAACAAGTCTAATCTAGGTTAAAGTCAACCCTTGGTCAAATATTCTAGCCAAACTAGTCAAGTTATCTAGGGCTTAGTCAATAATGGTCAGATTAGTCAATACTAGTCAATATGGTCAAAGTCTAGGTCAATCTTAGACTAACTAAGGTTTTGGTTAATCATAGACTAGTCAATAAGACAATTAGGTTAATCTTGACTAATGGTCAACATCCAGTCAAACCCTATAAGGCTAACTCAAAACCATCATAGGCTAACATGCCTTAGAATACCTAAGATACTATACTATAATTACCTATACAAAGTATACCACACATAAATACATATAGTACAATACCAACCTTAATCCTATAATCAAGCTAATCCTATTCTCCAACTCAAGTCATGACTCAACTCTAAGTATCTCACTTAACCCCATACATATCTTCATCTATATAGGATTACCCTCATAATCTATATGGTTGACCTAATCATCTAGTTAGGGTTTAGTCAAACCTTAGTCATTAAGTCCTCTTAAGTCTATCCAAGCCATTTCTAGGTCAATTAGGTCATGGTTGACCTATAGTTGACTTTGGTCAACAATGGTCAATTATCTAGTCAAACTATGTCTACTAGTCAACTAGTTAAACTAGTCATTTTAGGTCAATCCTAGTCAATTCTAGGTTAACTAGGTCAACTTTGACCTAAGGTTGACTTTGGTCAACTCTCAGTCAACAAGGGTCACTTATAGTGTTTTAGGCCATTAGGGTTAGCCCCAAGCCATAGGCTAGTACCTTGGCCATAGGCTAGTCTTATAGGTTTTCATAGGCTAGTGGTGTAGGTTTCATATAGCCTATATCTAGTAAATTATATAGATATATATATAACTATATATATGAATAGACACTATCTACCTACTATCCATATATCAAAATATGAATACTATATATAATACAAACCCACACTCACATATATATATATATTGACACTATGTATATCTAATACAATATATATATATATATATATATATATATCATATATATATATATACATATATATATATATATAACTTATATATATATTACATATATATATAGAGAGGGAAGAGAGAGAGACATAGAGTGAGAGAGTGAGAATGAGAGAGAGACAGTAAGAGGGGACAGTGAGAGAGAGACTGCTGTTCAGCAAGGGGGGGGGGGGGGTTTCCAGTATCCTTGGAACCAGGAAATGCTCCCCCCCCACACACACAGTGGCATATATACATATATGTATATACATACATAAACACCTATACACACAACCAAATATCCTCAAAACTCACCCACACTCTCACATACATATATACTACGTATATACATACCAAAATATACTAATACAAAGTATAAAACATAATCAAAATCGATTTGAAAATCGATTTTGCAAAAACTGGAAAATCCTAAAACCTGGAAACTATGGGCTGTGAACTCGAAGCTATGATAACCCGATTTCATACACTAAAACGAGCTAAGGCTCGATTCAAATGGTTGGTAACTGGTGCCCCATACATACACTAGTGTCCTAGGTACCTGACACGACACCACGACACGAATTTATGTGTCAAAACACACAAAAATCTCACTCGGGTAAATCCTGACACACGCACGAAACCACAGTGTCGTGCACGCGTGCAGTCCACTCTAGGACACGACACACACACACTCGTGTCACGTGATCGTGTCAGAAGGTGCGTCTAGGGGTAGGGTACGTGTCCAACACCCTGATTCGTGTCTACGTGTCATGTAGAAAGGACACGAGACGCGTATCAGAGACCTAAAATCGTGCATTCAGACTGCGTCGTGCACGCGGTCGAGTGTCTCGTGTTCACGACACAGGACACGACACACCACGTGCTTGTGTCCTGGGGTTCGCTCAATAATGGGCTACACTTGTGTCAGCCTGATACGTTTCCACGACTCGTGTGCGTGGGACACGAGGCTCGTGTCCTAGTCGAAAATTCGACTGAACGTGTGTGTAGGTGTCCAGTGCGTGTCCCGTGCGAGTGAGTTTTCTCACTCGATACGACACGAGAAGTCGTGAGATTTTGGGGGCATGTTCGCAGATATTGCCCCCGTGTCCATGCCAAATTTGGCGTGTCGAAGTGCCCTGTGCAGTGAGCACGAAGGGTGTGGTAGCAGGGCACTATGCGCAAGCCTCGTGCAGTGAGTTCGTGTCCGTTTTGGACACGGACACGACTCAGAAATGTGTTCAGTCCACTTGGGTTGTGACCTACTAGTCTAGGGCTATCAGAAAATATAATTTGTTTTGGAAAACAATAACTTTTAAACCATAGTGACATTTCACCAAACACTACAATTAAGACACAGACACGTGTCCGATACGGACACCAAACCAACTCTAAGTCCTACCAAACTTAGCCTACAGTTAGGGTAGTCCAATATGCATGCATTTATGAAGAAAAATCACAATAATAACTAGGTTTAGGGATATTTACCTATGAGTGCAAAATCCTCAAATATAGGCCTATTTGAATGAAATCCTCCTTCGACTCCCAATGTCCAAAGCTCCACAAATCCTTGCTAGCAAGCCATAACTAGTATCTTCTAGCGTAGGGGAGTCTAATGCAAGAAACTAGGCTCAATTTGGAGTCCAAATGATTAAGTGGTGAGGGTGTGAAGTTGTGGGAAAAAAAGGTTTTTAGTGTATGTAAAAAAAATGACATGAATGAAGGGGGGGTGTTTATATAGGATGGGGGTAGGGTGTTGGCTGCCATGGGGGGGGGGTAGGGGGTAGATATTTAGGGTTTATCCACCTAAAAAAACTTAGCTCCTAAGTCTTTGACTAAGGGGATAGATATTTTTGGTTTCTAAAATATCTAAGAAAGTAATATCTTAGATATTTCCAACCTAAGATATTTACACATAGGTTAACATCTAACATTAGCCTCCTAGGTTAGTGACTAATCTCTAGGTTAGGGTAAACTAGGTTAGGAGCTAACATGACACTAATCAACTAATTAAATAATAATAAACTACATAAATCCAAATAATTTCTAATAAATCCTAGAAAATTACCAAAATACCCTTTAGGCTAAAAAGCCCTAATTTGATGTTCTAAACCTATGGCTAGGCTCACATGATCATGGTTAGTTTTTAGGTTATGAAATCTCTAGGGTTACACTAGGGTTATACTAGTAAAATCACAAAATCATAAGCCATGACTTAGAAAATAATTTTTAATCTAACTAAAAATCACCAAAATTCATAACATGACTAAATCACCATTAATAAATAATAAAAATAATAAATTTTTAAAAATACCCCAATTTCAGAAAATTGGGTCTTACAAGTCTACCCTCCTTAGAGAAATTTCATCCTCGAAATTAAGATAGTCGTACTCCTCCTAGGTCAAACCCCAATCAATCAAAGTCAAAAAGATAACATGCAATCATAGTCCTACTGGTCGTGGTTCCATAGTCTCGAACAGGGTAACTACACTATCTAGTATATCACAAGCATATCCTGACAGGTACTAATGGAATCATACAACAAGATGGGAAAGGAATGACAGAAAAGACAAACCTGCTAACCCGTCACCTGCAGCGTTGGTCTCCTCGACCGTCATCGCAAAAGCTCCACCCCTCTGGTGCTGAGCTACAGGTGGCCTAGTCCCCATATAAGGAGGTGCAATAGGACATTCCATCTTCTGGTGAGTATCAGACCCACAGTTATAGCAAACCTTCAGCCTCTTCCTACACTGCTCCCTGATGTGTCCCTGCTTCCTGCAGTATGAACAACTGATCGTCTTCGGGTCCTGACCCCGATACTGATGCTGCCGGGGTCCCGGGGCTCTAACTGGCGGGGTCGAATGATGTGGTGTGGGAGGATGATATGTCTGCTGGTGCAACGTCGGCACTTTCTGCTGGAAAGCCTGACGCTTGGAGGGTCCCTCAATGTGTACAGAAGCCGGCCTCTTGCAAGACAGAAGACGGTCCTCGATACTCCGGGCTAACTCTAAGCTCTGGTAGTAGTCAGTCATACCGTTTGCCAATATAAGAATGCCAATGTCTGGAACTAGATCACGGCAAAACCTACGTGTCATCTCTTCAGGGTCAGCAACTAGACTAGGAGCGAAACGGCTCAGGCGACTAAACTCTGCCGCATACTCGTCGACAGAACGGTTCCCCTACTGGATGTTCTGGAATCGTAGCCCCATGGCTACTCTAGCAGTGGTTGAGAAGAATTTCTTCTTGAACTGGGTCTTGAACTGATCCCAAGTGGCTCTCCCTCTCGCGAATAACGGTTCATTCCGGAACCAAACTCCTGCCAAGTCTATCAGCAAAAATCCCGCTGCCTCGACCTGGAGGTCATCCGGCATCCTAACTCCAATGAGCTTCCTCTCTACCGAGTCTAACCAGTCATCTACTACTACTATGCCCTCAGTCCCTAAGAACTCCTTGGGATTCAGACCCATGAAGTCCTTGATCGTCCCTGCTCTCTGCCGCGGCTCTACAGGTGGTGGGACCACGGTACGTTCCTCAGAATGCTCCATGCTCTGGCGGAGTAGGGTGGTCTGCTCCTGATGGGTTGCCAGGAACCCCTGGATCAGAATGAGCAGTTGGTTCCCGTCGAGTGTGACGGAAGCCTGGGTAGGTATAGTGATAGGGGGTGGTAGAAGTATTGGCTCCTGCTGGGCCTGTGATGTGGAAGGTGGTTGTGGTATCTGGGTTTGTGGATCTGTGGAGTGGAGGAATGTGGTAGGTGGAGGTGGAGGTGTATCAGTCAACTGGTCAGCTGACTGGATGGGGAGTGTGCCATTCTCAGGTGTGACATGCTGGGATGAACGAGTAAGCACCATCTAATTACAATAAAAAGACTTATAAGGACTCTTTAAAGCAAAACAATCATATACAAGAAAATCTAATTATAATAGCAAGCATGGGATGTATTTCCTATGTTGCAATCCTAGTATTCCTCTAGGTGTTCTAAGTGTCATTCCTAATGTTGTCTAATTACCTTAAGTTCCTAATTGCAGGCATGCTTGGTACAATAACGTAACCAAATAATTTAGTCGACGAGACCTGCATGGGGGCACCACTAAAAACGTGTCACGACCCGTACCCTGTATAGAGGCACGAGAAGTGGGTACGCCCAGCCTACGCCGCAGTGTCGGCGGTAGTAAGCTATCCTAGGTTGCTAACTAATCTCATACAGTAAAATATAAAAAGTACTTGTCCAGATATCAGCTCCGAATGGAGGACAAATAAAGGGTATGATCTACTCAAACACAGTCTAAACACGAAAAGATAACACAGAAGTTATACCTAAGGAATTAAAGACAACAATAACTAACTACTAAAATAATACACCAATATCTCAAACCAACTTAATACAGACTCAATATCTTAACTTTAATACAACAAGCCAAAACATGAAAGCTAAAGTAGTCTACTAGCTAATCTCCTGAATCACTCCTGAGAGTCGGAACCAAAGGTAGCTAATCCCTCGCCAGGTCCATGGAAAGTAGGGCTGGTGTCCTCAGGATTATTATCTGTAATATTTTCAACAGGTCCAATCAGGACGGAAACGAGTACAACTCATCTAGAAAAATCCAAGTAAATAACAAAGAACTATTAAGCAGTTATAGACAGTTTTATTGATGAGCATGGCAGTTCTATACAGGTAATGATGGCATAGAAAGGCAGTAAGATACTAGAAAAAAAGGTAACTAAAACAAGAGAAGAATCATGGCAATAAAGACTGTAATAAAAGCTAACTGAACTAGAATAATATGTACGAGTCCAGACAGTACGATATAAGTCTAAAGTAATCCCAGTGTGAGTCCAGTCCATATAATCCGATACCAGATGATTTCCAATAAAAGATGAGTCCAACAGTGATCAATGAAACCAGGGTGAGTCCAACTATGATCTAACAGTGTATTTTAAAATACCGAGGTCGACATATAAACGACTGTTGGTATCAGGCACATCTCTTACGGATCAGGCAAGAGATGGCTATGCTTCCAGTAGATTCCAGTTGGAGATTCCAGATTTGGGGTATGTCTACATGTCTTACTCAATATTTCCCCGCCCAGCAAGTGAATCCAAAATCGACAAAAAGAATCGAGATGAGTCTGGCCAATACGTGATGATTCCAGAAATGATTCCGGAATGATACCAATGACTCCAGTAATAGAGGCCAGTAAGTAAAGTATGTGTCGATACATGAATCCAGAAATATCCATACGTATTGATACAGAGAATCACATAGAACTAACTAGAACTGAAATACAGTAATCGACAAATAAATGAGAGAATTATCAGAGAATGTACTCGCCTGTTACTCTGGAAAGAGTAGTGTAATATCAGATGTCTGTACCAGGGTCATAATGTCCTAAAATAGAGCAATACAGTTATGACATGTCCAAAATGAAGGTAAATAAAATCTACGATACAATCTATATGAATTCTAAGCCAATCTAGGTCAAAGTCAAACTTGGTCAACACTACAGTCAAACTAAGTTATACTAGGTCACAAGAAGTTAAACTAAGTCATACAAGGTCAAACAAGGTTAAACAAGTCTAATCTAGGTTAAAGTCAACCCTTGGTCAAATATTCTAGCCAAACTAGTCAAGTTATCTAGGGCTTAGTCAATAATGGTCAGATTAGTCAATACTAGTCAACATGGTCAAAGTCTAGGTCAATCTTAGACTAACTAAGGTTTTGGTTAATCATAGACTAGTCAATAAGACAATTAGGTTAATCTTGACTAATGGTCAACATCCAGTCAAACCCTATAAGGCTAATTCAAAACCATCATAGGCTAACATGCCTTAGAATACCTAAGATACTATACTATAATTACCTATACAAAGTATACCACACATAAATACATATAGTACAATACCAACCTTAATCATATAATCAAGCTAATCCTATTCTCCAACTCAAGTCATGACTCAACTCTAAGTATCTCACTTAACCCCATACATATCTTCATCTATATAGGATTACCCTCATAATCTATATGGTTAACCTAATCATCTAGTTAGGGTTTAGTCAAACCTTAGTCATTAAGTCCTCTTAAGTCTATCCAAGCCATTTCTAGGTCAATTAGGTCATGGTTGACCTATAGTTGACTTTGGTCAACAATGGTCAATTATCTAGTCAAACTATGTCTACTAGTCAACTAGTTAAACTAGTCATTTTAGGTCAATCCTAGTCAATTCTAGGTTAACTAGGTCAACTTTGACCTAAGGTTGACTTTGGTCAACTCTCAGTCAACAAGGGTCACTTATAGTGTTTTAGGCCATTAGGGTTAGCCCCAAGCCATAGGCTAGTACCTTGGCCATAGGCTAGTCTTATAGGTTTTCATAGGCTAGTGGTGTAGGTTTCATATAGCCTATATCTAGTAAATTATATAGATATATATATATAACTATATATATGAATAGACACTATCTACCTACTATCCATATATCAAAATATGAATACTATATATAATACAAACCCACACTCACATATATATATAATGACACTATGTATATCTAATACAATATATATATATATATATATATATATATATATATATATATATATATATATCATATATATATATACATATATATATATATAACTTATATATATATTACATATATATATAGAGAGGGAAGAGAGAGAGACATAGAGTGAGAGAGTGAGAATGAGAGAGAGACAGGAAGAGGGGACAGTGAGAGAGAGACTGCTGTTCAGCAAGGGGGGGGTTTCCAGTATCCCTGGAACCAGGAAATGCTCCCCCCCCCCCCACACACACAGTGGCATATATACATATATATGTATATACATACATAAACACCTATACACACAACCAAATATCCTCAAAACTCACCCACACTCTCACATACATATATACTACGTATATACATACTAAAATACACTAATACAAAGTATAAAACATAATCAAAATCGATTTGAAAATCGATTTTACAAAAACTGGAAAATCCTAAAACCTGGAAACTATGGGCTGTGAACTCGAAGCTAGGATAACCCGATTTCATACACTAAAACGAGCTAATGCTCGATTCAAATGGTTGGTAACTGGTGCCCCATACATACACTAGTGTCCTAGGTACCTGACACGACACCACGACACGAATTTATGTGTCAAAACACACAAAAACCTCACTCGGGTAAATCCTGACACACGCACGAAACCACAGTATCGTGCACGCGTGCAGTCCACTCTAGGACGCGACACACACACACTCGTGTCACGTGATCGTGTCAGAAGGTGCGTCTAGGGGTAGGGTACGTGTCCAACACCCTGATTCGTGTCCACGTGTCGTATAGAAAGGACACGAGACGCGTATCAGAGACCTAAAATCGTACATTCAGACTGCGTCGTGCACGCGGTCGAGTGTCTCGTGTTCACGACACAGGACACGACACACCACGTGCTTGTGTCCTGGGGTTCGCCCAATAATGGGCTACACTTGTGTCAGCCTGATACGTGTCCACGACTCGTGTGCGTGGGACACGAGGCTCGTGTCCTAGTCGAAAATTCGACTGAACGTGTGTGTAGGTGTCCAGTGCGTGTCCCGTGCGAGTGAGTTTTCTCACTCGATACGACACGAGAAGTCGTGAGATTTTGGGGGCATGTTCGCAGACATTGCCCCCGTGTCCATGCCAAATTTGGCGTGTCGAAGTGCCCTGTGCAGTGAGCACGAAGGGTGTGGTAGCAGGGCACTGTGCGCAAGCCTCGTGCAGTGAGTTCGTGTCCGTTTTGGACACGGACACGACTCAGAAATGTGTTCAGTCCACTTGGGTTGTGACCTACTAGTCTAGGGCTATCAGAAAATATAATTTGTTTTGGAAAACAATAACTTTTAAACCATAGTGACATTTCACCAAACACTACAATTAAGACACAGACACGTGTCCGATACGGACACCAAACCAACTCTAAGTCCTACCAAACTTAGCCTACAGTTAGGGTAGTCCTATATGCATGCATTTATGAAGAAAAATCACAATAATAACTAGGTTTAGGGATATTTACCTATGAGTGCAAAATCCTCAAATATAGGCCTATTTGAATAAAATCCTCCTTCGACTCCCAATGTCCAAAGCTCCACAAATCCTTGCTAGCAAGCCATAACTAGTATCTTCTAGCGTAGGGGAGTCTAATGAAAGAAACTAGGCTCAATTTGGAGTCCAAATGATTAAGTGGTGAGGGTGTGAAGTTGTGGGAAAAATAGGTTTTTAGTGTATGTAAAAAAAATGACATGAATGAAGGGGGTGTTTATATAGGATGGGGGTAGGGTGTTGGCAGCCATGGGGGGGGGTAGGGGGTAGATATTTAGGGTTTATCCACCTAGAAAAACTTAGCTCCTAAGTCTTTGACTAAGGGGATAGATATTTTTGGTTTCTAAAATATCTAAGAAAGTAATATCTTAGATATTTATAACCTAAGATATTTACACATAGGTTAACATCTAACATTAGCCTCCTAGGTTAGTGACTAATCTCTAGGTTAGGGTAAACTAGGTTAGGAGCTAACATGACACTAATCAACTAATTAAATAATAATAAACTACATAAATCCAAATAATTTCTAATAAATCCTAGAAAATTACCAAAATACCCTTTAGGCTAAAAAGCCCTAATTTGATGTTCTAAACCTATGGCTAGGCTCACATGATCATGGTTAGTTTCTAGGTTATGAAATCTCTAGGGTTACACTAGGGTTATACTAGTAAAATCACAAAGTCATAAGCCATGACTTAGAAAATAATTTTTAATCTAACTAAAAATCACCAAAATTCATAACATGACTAAATCACCATTAATAAATAATAAAAATAATAAATTTTTAAAAATACCCCAATTTCAGAAAACTGGGTCTTACAAGTCTACCCTCCTTAGAGAAATTTCGTCCTCGAAATTAAGATAGTCGTACTCCTCCTAGGTCAAACCCCAATCAATCAAAGTCAAAAAGATAACATGCAATCATAGTCCTACTGGTCGTGGTTCCATAGTCTCGAACAGGGTAACTACACTATCTAGTATATCACAAGCATATCCTGACAGGTACTAATGGAATCATACAACAAGATGGGAAAGGAATGACAGAAAAGACAAACCTGCTAACCCGTCACCTGCAGCGTTGGTCTCCTCGACCGTCATCGCAAAAGCTCCACCCCTCTGGTGCTGAGCTACAGGTGGCCTAGTCCCCATATAAGGAGGTGCAATAGGACAATCCATCTTCTGGTGAGTATCAGACCCACAGTTATAGCAAACCTTCAGCCTCTTCCTACACTGCTCCCTGATGTGTCCCTGCTTCCTGCAGTATGAACAACTGATCGTCTTCGGGTCCTGACCCCGATACTGATGCTGCCGGGGTCCCGAGGCTCTAACTGGCGGGGTCGAATGATGTGGTGTGGGAGGATGATATGTCTGCTGGTGCAACGTCGGCACTTTCTGCTGGAAAGCCTGACGCTTGGAGGGTCCCTCAATGTGTACAGAAGCCGGCCTCTTGCAAGACAGAAGACGGTCCTCGATACTCCGGGCTAACTCTAAGCTCTGGTAGTAGTCAGTCATACCGTTTGCCACTATAAGAATGCCAATGTCTGGAACTAGACCACGGCAAAACCTACGTGTCATCTCTTCAGGGTCAGCAACTAGACTAGGAGCGAAACGGCTCAGGCGACTAAACTCTGCCGCATACTCGTCGACAGAACGGTTCCCCTGCTGGATGTTCTGGAATCGTAGCCCCATGGCTACTCTAGCAGTGGTTGAGAAGAATTTCTTCTTGAACTGGGTCTTGAACTGATCCCAAGTGGCTCTCCCTCTCGCGAATAACGGTTCATTCCGGAACCAAACTCCTGCCAAGTCTATCAGCAAAAATTCCGCTGCCTCGACCTGGAGGTCATCCGGCATCCTAACTCCAATGAGCTTCCTCTCTACCGAGTCTAACCAGTCATCTACTACTACTATGCCCTCAGTCCCTAAGAACTCCTTGGGATTCAGACCCATGAAGTCCTTGATCGTCCCTGCTCTCTGCCGCGGCTCTACAGGTGGTGGGACCACGGTACGTTCCTCAGAATGCTCCATGCTCTGGCGGAGTAGGGTGGTCTGCTCCTGATGGGTTGCCAGGAACCCCTGGATCAGAATGAGCAGTTGGTTCCCGTCGAGTGTGACGGAAGCCTGGGTAGGTATAGTGATAGGGGATGGTAGAAGTATTGGCTCCTGCTGGGCCTGTGATGTGGAAGGTGGTTGTGGTATCTGGGTTTGTGGATCTGTGGAGTGGAGGAATATGGTAGGTGGAGGTGTATCAGTCAACTGGTCAGCTGACTGGATGGGGAGTGTGTCATTCTCAGGTGTGACATGCTGGGATGAACGAGTAAGCACCATCTAATTACAATAAAAAGACTTATAAGGACTCTTTAAAGCAAAACAATCATATACAAGAAAATCTAATTATAATAGCAAGCATGGGATGTATTTCCTATGTTGCAATCCTAGTATTCCTCTAGGTGTTCTAAGTGTCATTCCTAATGTTGTCTAATTACCTTAAGTTCCTAATTGCAGGCATGCTTGGTACAATAACGTAACCAAACAATTTAGTCGACGAGACCTGCATGGGGGCACCACTAAAAACGTGTCACGACCCGTACCCTGTATAGAGGCACGAGAAGTGGGTACGCCCAGCCTACGCCGCAGTGTCGGCGGTAGTAAGCTATCCTAGGTTGCTAACTAATCTCATACAGTAAAATATAAAAAGTACTTGTCCAGATATCAGCTCCGAATGGAGGACAAATAAAGGGTATGATCTACTCAAACACAGTCTAAACACGAAAAGATAACACAGAAGTTATACCTAAGGAATTAAAGACAACAATAACTAACTACTAAAATAATACACCAATATCTCAAACCAACTTAATACAGACTCAATATCTTAACTTTAATACAACAAGCCAAAACATGAAAGCTAAAGTAGTCTACTAGCTAATCTCCTGAATCACTCCTGAGAGTCGGAACCAAAGGTAGCTAATCCCTCGCCAGGTCCATGGAAAGTAGGGCTGGTGTCCTCAGGATTATTATCTGTAATATTTTCAATAGGTCCAATCAGGACGGGAACGAGTACAACTCATCTAGAAAAATCCAAGTAAATGACAAAGAACTATTAAGCAGTTATAGACAGTTTTATTGATGAGCATGGCAGTTCTATACAGGTAATGATGGCATAGAAAGGCAGTAAGATACTAGAAAAAAAGGTAACTAAAACAAGAGAAGAATCATGGCAATAAAGACTGTAATAAAAGCTAACTGAACTAGAATAATATGTACGAGTCCAGACAGTACGATATAAGTCTAAAGTAATCCCAGTGTGAGTCCAGTCCATATAATCCGATACCAGATGATTTCCAGTACAAGATGAGTCCAACAGTGATCAATGAAACCAGGGTGAGTCCAACTATGATCTAACAGTGTATTTTAAAATACCGAGGTCGACATATAAACGGCTGTTGGTATCAGGCACATCTCTTACGGATCAGGCAAGAGATGGCTATGCTTCCAGTAGATTCCAGTTGGAGATTCCAGATTTGGGGTATGTCTACATGTCTTACTCAATATTTCCCCGCCCAGCAAGTGAATCCAAAATCGACAAAAAGAATCGAGATGAGTCTGGCCAATACGTGATGATTCCAGAAATGATTCCGGAATGATACCAATGACTCCAGTAATAGAGGCCAGTAAGTAAAGTATGTGTCGATACATGAATCCAGAAATATCCATACGTATTGATACAGAGAATCACATAGAACTAACTAGAACTGAAATACAGTAATCGACAAATAAATGAGAGAATTATCAGAGAATATACTCGCCTGTTACTCTGGAAAGAGTAGTGTAATATCAGATGTCTGTACCAGGGTCACAATGTCCTAAAATAGAGCAATACAGTTATGATATGTCCAAAATGAAGGTAAATAAAATCTACGATGCAATCTATATGAATTCTAAGCCAATCTAGGTCAAAGTCAAACTTGGTCAACACTACAGTCAAACTAAGTTATACTAGGTCACAAGAAGTTAAACTAAGTCATACAAGGTCAAACAAGGTTAAACAAGTCTAATCTAGGTTAAAGTCAACCCTTGGTCAAATATTCTAGCCAAACTAGTCAAGTTATCTAGGGCTTAGTCAATAATGGTCAGATTAGTCAATACTAGTCAACATGGTCAAAGTCTAGGTCAATCTTAGACTAACTAAGGTTTTGGTTAATCATAGACTAGTCAATAAGATAATTAGGTTAATCTTGACTAATGGTCAACATCCAGTCAAACCCTATAAGGCTAATTCAAAACCATCATAGGCTAACATGCCTTAGAATACCTAAGATACTATACTATAATTACCTATACAAAGTATACCACACATAAATACATATAGTACAATACCAACCTTAATCATATAATCAAGCTAATCCTATTCTCCAACTCAAGTCATGACTCAACTCTAAGTATCTCACTTAACCCCATACATATCTTCATCTATATAGGATTACCCTCATAATCTATATGGTTAACCTAATCATCTAGTTATGGTTTAGTCAAACCTTAGTCATTAAGTCCTCTTAAGTCTATCCAAGCCATTTCTAGGTCAATTAGGTCATGGTTGACCTATAGTTGACTTTGGTCAACAATGGTCAATTATCTAGTCAAACTATGTCTACTAGTCAACTAGTTAAACTAGTCATTTTAGGTCAATCCTAGTCAATTATAGGTTAACTAGGTCAACTTTGACCTAAGGTTGACTTTGGTCAACCCTCAGTTAACAAGGGTCACTTATAGTGTTTTAGGCTATTAGGGTTAGCCCCAAGCCATAGGCTAGTACCTTGGCCATAGGCTAGTCTTATAGGTTTTCATAGGCTAGTGGTGTAGGTTTCATATAACCTATATCTAGTAAATTATATAGATATATATATATATAACTATATATATGAATAGACACTATCTACCTACTATCCATATATCAAAATATGAATACTATATATAATACAAACCCACACTCACATATATATATATATAATGATACTATGTATATCTAATACAATATATATATATATATATATATATATATATATATATATATCATATATATATACATATATATATATATAAAACTTATATATATATTACATATATATATAGAGAGGGAAGAGTGAGAGACATAGAGTGAGAGAGTGAGAATGAGAGAGAGACAGGAAGAGGGGACAGTGAGAGAGAGACTGCTGTTCAGCAAGGGGGAGGGGTTTCCAGTATCCCTGGAACCAGGAAATGCTCCTCCACACACACACACAGTGGCATATATACATATATATGTATATACATACACAAACACCTATACACACAACCAAATATCCTCAAAACTCACCCACACTCTCACATACATATATACTACGTATATACATACTAAAATACACTAATATAAAGTATAAAACATAATCAAAATCAATTTGAAAATCGATTTTGCAAAAACTGGAAAATCCTAAAACCTGGAAACTATGGGCTGTGAACTCGAAGCTAGGATAACCCGATTTCATACACTAAAACGAGCTAAGGCTCGATTCAAATGGTTGGTAACTGGTGCCCCATACATACACTAGTGTCCTAGGTACCTGACACGACACCACGACACAAATTCATGTGTCAAAACACACAAAAACCTCACTCGGGTAAATCCTGACACGCGCACGAAACCACAGTGTCGTGCACGCGTGCAGTCCACTCTAGGACACGACACAAACACACTCGTGTCACGTGATCGTGTCAGAAGGTGCGCCTAGGGGTAGGGTACGTGTCCAACACCCTGATTCGTGTCCACGTGTCGTATAGAAAGGACACGAGACGCGTATCAGAGACCTAAAATCGTGCATTCAGACTGCGTCGTGCACGCGGTCGAGTGTCTCGTATTCACGACACAGGACACGACACACCACGTGCTTGTGTCCTGGAATTCGCCCAATGATGGGCTACACATGTGTCAGCATGATACGTGTCCACGACTCGTGTGCGTGGGACACGAGGCTCGTGTCCTAGTCAAAAATTCGACTGAACGTGCGTGTAGGTGTCCAGTACGTGTCCCGTGCGAGTGAGTTTTCTCACTCGACACGACACGAGAAGTCGTGAGATTTTGGGAGCATGTTCGCAGACATTGCCCCCGTGTCCATGCCAAATTTGGCGTGTCGAAGTGCCCTGTGCAGTGAGCACGAAGGGTGTGGTAGCAGGGCACTGTGTGCAAGCCTCGTACAGTGAGTTCGTGTCCGTTTTGGACACGGATACGACTCAGATATGTGTTCAGTCCACTTGGGTTGTGACCTACTAGTCTAGGGCTATCAAAAAATATAATTTGTTTTGGAAAATAACAACTTTTAAACCATAGTGACATTTCACCAAACACTGTAATTAAGACACAGACACGTGTCCGATACGGACACCAAACCAACTCTAAGTCCTACCAAACTTAGCCTACAGTTAGGGTAGTCCTATATGCATACATTTATGAAGAAAAATCATAATAATAACTAGGTTTAGGGACATTTACCTATGAGTGCAAAATCCTCAAATATAGGCCTATTTGAATGAAATCCTCCTTCGACTCCCAATGTCCAAAGCTCCACAAATCTTTGCTAGCAAGCCATAACTAGTATCTTCTAGTGTAGGGGAGTCTAATGCAAGAAACTAGGCTCAATTTGGAGTCCAAATGATTAAGTGGTGAGGGTGTGAAGTTGTGGAAAAAATAGGTTTTTAGTGTATGTAAAAAAAATGACATGAATGAAGGGGGGGTGTTTATATAGGATGGGGGTAGGGTGTTGGCTGCCATGGGGGGGTAGGGGGTAGATATTTAGGGTTTATCCACCTAGCAAAACTTAGCTCCTAACTCTTTGACTAAGGGGATAGATATTTTTGGTTTCTAAAATATCTAAGAAAGTAATATCTTAGATATTTCTAACCTAAGATATTTACACATAGGTTAACATCTAACATTAGCCTCCTAGGTTAGTGACTAATCTCTAGGTTAGGGTAAACTAGGTTAGGAGCTAACATGACACTAATCAACTAATTAAATAATAATAAACTACATAAATCCAAATAATTCCTAATAAATCCTAGAAAATTACCAAAATACCCTTTAGGCTAAAAAGCCCTAATTTGATGTTCTAAACCTATGGCTAGGCTCACATGATCATGGTTAGTTTCTAGGTTATGAAATCTTTAGGGTTACACTAGGGTTATACTAGTAAAATCACAAAGTCATAAGCCATGACTTAGAAAATAATTTTTAATCTAACTAAAAATCACCAAAATTCATAACATGACTAAATCACCATTAATAAATAATAAAAATAATAAATTTTCAAAAATACCCCAATTTTAGAAAACTGGGTCTTACACGTAGTGTGCCTGCAGTTATTAGATCTTGCCCGCAGCTGGTGGGTAGCATAGGCCGATGGCTTAGTGGCCCCTATTTCATGGGCAGTATTCAGGGAGAGATTCCAGACTAAGTATTTCGATGCTGTAGCTCGATACGATCTACAGACGAGGTTCACCAATCTGAAGCAGATGGGCAGGACGGTCGATGGATATACGGCCGAGTTTTTGAGACTTAGTCGGTTTGCTCCTACCTTAGTAGCAACAGAGTTCGATAGAGCCCAGCGGTTCCAGCAGGGGCTTCATCTGGAAATTCTATTGGCAGTAGAGCAGTTTGAGCATCAGACTTTTGATGCAGTATTGAGAGCAGCCCGGAGGCATGAATATACCTCCCAGAGGATCGTAGATAGTACCAGAGGTCGGAAGCGATCCTACGGTCAGATGAATCAGTCATCAACACCAGCCCCGACAGCCAGGGCTTTGACCATTGGAGCTCCGAGGCTGGTGGCCTCAGTGACGTCGGCTCAGTATTCCACCCCGATACACCCTCAGCAGCAGAAGCAGTCTTCCGCAGTGGGATGTTCACACTATGGAAAGCTGGGGCATGTGGTATCAGAGTGTCGCAGAGCACAGGGTTTGTACTTGGTTTGTGGTGCCCCGGACTACAGGGTTGGAAACTGCCCGAACAGGGGGAGTTCATCGGCCTTCTCTATTCCTTCAGTTAGAGGACCAGCACCAGTCCAGCAGCAGCTGCTGCAGTATCCGTTCCCGAGGCCATTGTCGATGCAGGCCCAGACATTCCAGCAGCAGAGACCACAGCAGTATGTCCAAGCCCAAGCCCTGATCCAGAGCAGGCAGAGGAATTTTCAGCAAAGGGGACCCGCACACAGAGGACATGGTCAAGTACTGGATTTGACCATGGGAGAAGAAGAAATAGCACCAGGTGAGGTAGTGGTAGGTACTATTCTCGTCAACACCTTTCCAGCTTCAGTATTATTTGATTCTGGTGCCTCGCATTCATTTATGTCTGTACGATTCGTGACACGGATAGGAATAGAGCCTGATTCATTATCAGTAAGGCTCAATATACTTACTGGTAACGGACTTGTGGTAGTAGATAGAGTGTTTTTCTCGTGTCGGATCGTAGTTAGCGGTAGAGAATTCTCCGATAGATTGATAGAGTTTCCGATGGCCGATTATGATGTGGTCTTAGGCATGGATTGGTTGAGGGACCAGTATGCTAGGATAGACTACCATATCGGCAGGGTTATTTTTAGCATTCCAGGCGAGCCAAAGCTTTCCTTCTCCCGAGGCGAAGTTGAACCTTCTCCTCCAGTGTTGCGGATGGCAGTAGCAGCAATACAGTTACCCCGGACAGTTGATGA
This sequence comes from Iris pallida, assembly GCA_029216955.1. Lineage (NCBI taxonomy): Eukaryota > Viridiplantae > Streptophyta > Magnoliopsida > Asparagales > Iridaceae > Iris > Iris pallida. The sequence continues at coordinate 6,755,351 of JANAVB010038416.1, read as the reverse complement.
GTTTCCAGATGTTTTCCCCGAAGAGCTTCCAGGGATATCGCCAGAACGGGAGATCGAGTTCACCATCGACTTGATTCCCGGAATAGCTCCAGTGTCAGAGAGAGTCTACAGGATGGCTCCGTCAGAATTAGAGATATTGTACAAGATGATTGAAGAACTCAGAACCAAGGGATTCATTCGTGTAAGTGGATCGCCTTGGGGAGCCCCGATGCTTCTTGTGAAAAAGAAGGATGGTATATCCAGATTATGTGTAGATTATCGTACCTTGAACTCAGTGACAATCAAGAACAGGTATCCTCTCCCGAGGATAAATGACTTGTTTGATCAACTCAAGGGGGCAGCAGTGTTCTCGAAGATCGACTTGCGGTCAGGATACTATCAGATCAGAGTCAGACAGCAGGACATCCCGAAGACAGCTTTCAGATCTTGGTATGGGCATTGGGAGTTCCTTGTGATGCCATTTGGAGCAACCAATACGCTGGCAGTATTCATGGACCTCATGAATCGTATCTTAATGCCTTATTTGGATCAGTTCGTGATTGTGTTCCTAGACGACATCCTGGTCTACAGCAAGAGTGAAGCAGAGCACGAGCAGCATCTCAGAGTTATCCACCAGATTCTCAGGGAGCACCAGTTGTATGCCCAGTTTAGTAAATGCGAGTCCTGGCTCGATCGCATTTTGTACTTGGGCCATATCATCACCAGAGGAGGAGTAGAAGTGGATCTCCAAAAAATTGTGGCCATTGAGACATGGCCAGTGCCCAGCACGGTTGCAGAAGTTCGTAGTTTTCTTGGATTGGCCGGATACTACCGGCGATTTGTTTCAGACTTTGCTCGGATTTTATCGCCATTGACCCAGTTGACCCGCAAGGATGTGCAGTTTGCTTGGACAACAGATTGCCAGGATTCTTTTGAGAAGTTGAAGCGAGGCTTGATGACGGCTCCTATTCTCATGCTTCCAGATGGAATCGAGGGATTCTCGGTGTATTGTGATGCTTCAGACAGAGGTTTAGGATGTGTTCTGATGCAGCATGGAAAGGTAATAGCTTATGCATCATGATAACTTCATGATCATGAGAGGAATTATCCAACCCATGACTTGGAATTGGCAGCAGTAGTGTTTGCACTTAAGTTGTGGAGGCACTACTTGTACGGAGATATAGTGGAGATTTTCACCGACCATAAGAGCCTTAAGTATGTTTTCAACCAGAAGGATCTTAACATGCGTCAGAGAAGGTGGCTAGAGCTACTTGTGGATTATGATGTTAACTTGCAGTATCACCCAGGGAAGGCCAACGTTGTTGCTGATGCATTGAGCAGGAGAGCCGAAGTTTATTTTCAAACAGCACAACCAGAGCTGTTAGCAGATCTTCATAAGATGAATATAGAAGTTGTCCTTTCTACCAGTATGGCATTGATGGCCAGCATACAAGTTTAGTCCACTATAATTGAGAGGATTCGGATGGCTCAGTCAGCAGATTCAAAGCTTCAGTGGCTCAGAGCAGAGTGCGAGGCAGGACGGCGACCAGAGTTATGTATTCATGAAGAAGGTACACTTCGACATGGGAAGCGTCTTTGTGTACCCAGTGGACATATCAGACATGAGATCATGGCAGAAGCTCACAGTTCTCCATATTCTATTCATCCAGGCAGTACGAAAATATACCGTGATATTCGTCAGCACTTTTGGTAGAATGGCATGAAGAGGGAGATAGCCCGGTTTGTCTCTCGATGTTTGGTTTGCCAACAAGTTAAAGCTGAACATCAGAGGCCAGCTGGACTTCTTCAGCCCTTGCCAATTCCAGAATAGAAGTGGGAGCATATAACCATAGATTTCGTGACTGGATTACCTAGATCCCCGGCTAGCAGAGATGCTATTTGGGTTATTATGGATAGGCTCACGAAGGTGGCTCATTTTCTCCCGTTCAAAGTTGGTCAGTCGACGGCTCAGCTAGCAGAGATGTACCTCAGGCAGATCGTCAGGATTCACGGTGTACCAGTCAGTATCACCTCGGACAGAGATTCCAGATTTATGTTGTACTTTTGGCGTAGCTTGCAAAAGAGTTTGGGAACTCGCCTCCAGTTCAGCTCAGCTTATCACCCGCAGACAGATGGCCAGTCGGAACGTACGATCCAGACTCTTGAAGATATGTTGCGGTCATGTACACTCGACTTCGGTGGTTCGTGGGAAGATCACCTGCACCTGGTGGAGTTCTCGTACAATAACAGTTTCCAGGCCAGCATCCAGATGGCACCGTTCGAGGCACTTTATGGTAGGAAGTGCCGATCCCCGCTAGCATGGGACGATGTCGGAGAGAGACAGATTCTCGGTCCGGAAATGATTGCTCAGACCGTTGAAGTGGTCAAGAGAGTCAGAGATCATCTTCGAGTTGCCCAAGATCGCCAGCGTCATTGGGCCGATTCTTATCGGTGCCCTCTTGAGTTTTCTGTTGGCGACCATGTATTCCTGAGGATTTCGCCTAACCGTGGCGTCATTTAATTCGGCGTACGGGGAAAGCTTAGTCCTAGGTATATAGGACCGTTCGACATTCTCGAACGAGTAGGCGATGTGTCCTATCGTCTCGCTCTTTCCGCCGTCGCTAAGAGAGGTGCATGACGTATTCCATGTATCCCAACTACGACGATATATCCCGGACCCGAGCCACATCCTGGATCATTCGAAATTGGTTGTTGGTACCAACCTTTCGTATGAGGAGAGGCCCGTGTCTATATTGGACCGGAGAGAGAAGATACTCAAGAATAAGACTATTAATCTAGTCAGCGTTGCTTGGGGTCATCACTCTTTGGGTGAGTCAACGTGGGAACGTGAGGATGATATCCGATCGCGATATCCTGACCTGTTTGACTCGTGAGGTATAATATCTTTCTTATGCCTTATGTCTTCGATTCCTTGCTTGCATAAATAATTACTTGATTGCTGGATTAGTATAGCTTGCCTGTGAATAGTATAACTTGTTCTTGCCCCTCTAGCCTCTTAATTAAATTCCGAGGACGGAATTCTTTTAAGGTGGGTAGAGTTGTAATGCATGTGGTTCGTATTACGTATCTTGGTATACGTGTATGTATTCTTGACTGGTATTGCGTATTTCCCTGCATGGTTATTTTGGCATTTCCTTCTTGGTTCGGTTCAACTTGTTGCTGGTTCAGCTTGACTTGATTTTAGGTGGATCGAACCCCCATCTACCACCACCACCACCCTCATTTATATTTCCCATTCCCTCATTCTCTCTCTTCATTTATTCTTCTCCTTCACTTCTTCTTCTCCACCATTACTTTTTCAACCACCAGGAGAAAGAGAGAGAGAGAGCTTAGGCAAGTGCAAACTTGCTTTATGATGGATCTCAAGTTTTATTGTTCCATTCTTTTCTTTACTTGATTCTAAACCTCTTTAGAACTTGGCATATTTGGATTTGATGGATGGATTCTTGTAGATCTAAGTTTGTAACTTTTTGGTTTTCTTAGTTTTGATCTCTAAAACTTAGTTATTTTCGAAAACTAATGGTTCTATGTTGTAGAGAATTCAATTTCATTCAGTTTTAGCTTTTGTTTCGCTTGATTTCGACTTTGGATGAGTAAGTTATAGCCATGACAAGTTTTCGGAACTTTCACGGCTGAACATGCTGTTTGGGGACGATGACCCCTCATGCGCCCGGGAGGCCATGCGCTGTGAAGTCCCGACAATGCATCCCTTAACTCCGAGCGTGTCATGCGCGTAGGTTCCCTACGCGCATGTACTGAAGACGCAACGTGAGTTTTTTCCATGCGTCGATGGTGCAGGAATCCCACGCGCCGATTGGTGCAGGAATCCCACGCGCCAATGGTGCAGGAATCCTACGTACCGATTGGTGCAGGAATCCTAAGCGCCTATTGTGCAGGAATTCCACGCGCCAATGGTGCAGGAATCCTACGCGTCGATTGTGCAGGAATTTCATGCGCCGATGGTGCAGGAATTCCATGCGCCGATGGTGCAGGAATCCCACACGCCGATTGGTGCAGGAATCCTACGCGCCGATTGGTGCAGGAATCCCATGTGCCGATTGGTGCAGGAATCCTACGCGCCGATTGGTACAGGAATCCCATGCGCCGATTGGTGCAGGAATCCCACGCGCCGATTGGTGCAGGAATCCCACACGCCGATTGTGCAGGAATCCCATGCGCCGACGGTGCAGGAATCCTACGCACCGATTGTGCAGGAATCCCATGCGCCGGAATTACTCTATTTTGCTGTTTTTGCCTGTTTAAGTTATTTTGTAGCTAGAATCTTGAAAAACTTAAAACATGAAAGTTGTAGATCTTTTCCTTGGCTTCAAGAATATGCCACTAGTTATTTTATGCAAGTTTCTCTCATTCAGGAAAATGTAAGAATAGAAAACGATAGTGGCCCGCCGTGGCGCACTCTTAACAAGTAAACTGACGTAATATATCATGACATGCTGTTATGACAGCTAGCCTGACATGACAAGTATGAAAGACCTGGACACCGTGGACGATTGTATTTTTACAAA
>JANAVB010038416.1:6680825-6743325 GCA_029216955.1 Iris pallida | reverse complement strand
TTTCAAAGTTCGAGAAAAACATGTTTTGGAACAGTTTTCAAAACTAGAAAACTCATCCACACGACGTGCGTCCCGCCAAACCGGGCGACGTGGTCGCAAACCGAAGGCATCGAAAGCTGCATAACGGCTTCGTGGTCGTGTGGGCTTTGACGGAATTCAAATTGGTCGCGTGTGCGCGACGAATTTGATGCGTATCCGTCGAAATTTACCGTATCGTGCACTTTACAAATTTCTCAATTACTTTGTCACGCTCGTCAGATCGAGATGAAACTTGCGCCATCATGACCGTATCATTTTTCTGGTCCTATATGCCAAGTTTAGTCCGATTCTGAGACAGTTGAAAAAATCGCCATTTCGCGTGCCCCACGGTCCGACTCAACGGGTGATTTTGTGCACGGCCCACCGAAATCCAACTTTGGGTATACGGTTGGGTTTGTATCAAAAAACTGAATCCGTAGACATGTAGTTTGACGACTTTTGAGATCGTTGACTCTGACACGATTTTTGGTGCAAAGCGGGTTCAACGGCGGACACCGTTTTTGCCCAAAATTACCATTTTGCCCCTGTGTCCAGAATTGGACTTAAGGACAGGCAATCCTAGCTAATTTGACTATTCTGAGAATATTGGTGATGTCTGTTTCAGCTTTCGGAGACAGTTGTGATGATGTGGATTTTATGGCTTATCAGTTGATGACAGATTTGTTGGATCTGCGTGCAACCTCCAAGCAAGTATACCTTGCCTTCCTCTACAGTTTTACTTACATGCATTTCTTTTCATTTTTCAGTCATTTGATTGTTTATGGATATGTGCTTTTCGTGTTATTTTCTGTGGAGTTGTTTTTATTGTTTATAGCCATGTTCATGTTTTGACCTTGTGTTTTACCTTTGGAGTTTCTCGTCAGTACCTTGCTTGAGTCGTGTCATAGAACGAGTACGTGTAAGTGAACTGTTAAATCCTTGATATTGTTTCCTTGGCACCAGAGAGTCCACACTCGGAACGTGGGTGTTTTTCTTGATCTGTTTACATCCGTGAGTCCACACTAGGGACTAGGATGTCGATTATTTGCACCAGAGAGTCCACACTCGGGACGAGGGTGTAGACTTGACTTGACTTGACTTACACCAGGAAGTCCACGCTCGGGATGAGTGTGTTTACATCAGAGAGTCCACACACGGGACGAGGATGTAGTACTTGTACCAGAGAGTCCACATTCGGGACGAGGGTGCCTTGCCGTGAAATAACCAGAGAGTCCACACTCGGGACGAGGGTTAGTACTAACCAGAGAGTCCACACTCAGGACGAGGGTTAGTATTTTGGTTCAAACTAGTGAGTCCACACTCGGGATGAGGGTTTGGTTTCTTCTACTGATCTCGTGATTATCGTTCATCCGGCAGTTCATTTACGCGTAGTTGTTCTAGTGTTCGTATTCGTGTTTGTGTTCGTAGTCATTTATCGTGTTCATGTCTTTCTTGTTTATTTTCTTGTGCATGATAAAACTTTTAGATAGGCATGTATATTATGTATCTTGCTATGTCCTCTGAGGACCTGATGATCTCTTCAGGTTTAGCGGTTGCATGGAGTTAGCTAGTAGTTCTGGATGGCAGACGTGATGATACATTACGGGATTCAGGTATTGTTATTGTGTTTATTATCCGCTCGTGCTTTTCATTCCTTATCATGAGATATCATGTTCCTTGTTTCAGTTGTAGACTCTTGTTATATTCCTTAGAGTCTTATCGAACAATATGCTAATGGGCTGCAGACCATGACCCATACTTGTTCATTCTTGTTTTATATAATTCCTGTGGATTGAGATATAGTTTAGATTAGACTTGATACCATGACCTTGACAGCTTATACGTACTCGAGTCGGGCTGGAGTCCGCTCGATACGTAGCTGGCTTGCTCACGAGCTCGCGTTCGAAAATCGGGTGCGGGTCGTGACATAGTCTTATCCAGATCCTGTGCAAGATTGTGACATGACATGATTATTGATGCTTGCCTTAACAATAAAGATCGAGGGTCCAGTTCTGTTCAGGCGAAGGGTTACAACCCCGGTCCTTGTTTGGTTTAAGGGTTGTAACCTGGCTCCCGGAGCAGTTCTGTGTCCTCTCTTCGTTTATTGTCTTATTGCAACCCCATGCCATGATCGTCATGTTTTACCTTACCTTAATACCATGATTATTTATACTGGCCTTAGCAATAAAGATCATGAGTCCAGTTCTGTTCAGGCGAAGGGTCACTACAAAAAATACTCCTATTTTACAACGGTTTTAGTGCAACACTTTTATGAATGTTGCTGGAACTATAATTTGCAACAGTTACGTAATGGTTGAACCAACCGTTTCTAAATTAAATATATTTACAATGGTTATAGATTAACCATTTTCTAATACATTTTTTACAATGGTTCATAAACACTTGCTAAACATTTTTCTTTTTTACAATGGTCAAGCAACAATTTTATGAAAGTGTTGTCAAAGCAAGTTGAATGGGCAACGGTTATGCAAGGATTTTAAGTATTTGTTACAAATTTATTAATATTTTGCAACGATTACATAAAGCCTTATAAAAGGCTCATTTTTAGCAACGGTTGCGCAACAATTTTTGCAACCGTTGCAAGTGGACTTATTATTGTAATAATTGTGCAACGATTTATGCTACCGGTTGCAATTTTTTTGTTTAATAACAACATTTATGATAACCATTGTCAAAAGAATAAACAACTATTACAAAATATTGATCTTGCAACAGTTTGTTTATAGTCGTTGCAAATTCAATGTCCAATTTAAATTTTATTTATACACAATAGGATTTAATCATTAGAATTACTCATATTAATTGGTTCCTTGTTCGCTAACAAAAACTATTAGATAATATATTTAACATCGATCCAAAAGCTTCAATTGATGAAATTGATATAAGTACATATATATTATATATAAGTATTTATATACAAATGAGCTTGTTGCCTAGTGGTAGAGTGGAGGTATATGATCCAGGAGGTTGGTAGTTCGAGCCCTATTTGATGTAAAAAAAAAGTATTTTTTATTGACCGTTGCCTATTATCCGCAACAATTTTTAACTGTTGCATGAAATATTTTAGGCAACAGTTATCAACCATCCTGCTTTACTCAATATTTACAATGGTTTGTAAATCGTTACCAAATATATTATTGACAACACTATGTAACTGTTATGCATTGACGTGAGATCCGTTGCATAATACGTTATTTGCAACTATTTATAAAAATGTTGCAAAAATCTTCTATAACTGTTGCAAGAGGAATCTGCAACGCTCGAATTTACAATGGTTCCAATAACTGTTGCAGAATGATTTTGCAACGGGTTATATTGTTTTTGCAATTGTTTTTTACCGTTGTAAGACACCCTGATTTCTTGTAGTGGATTACAATCCCGGTCCTTGTTTGGTTTAAGGGTTGTAACCTGGCTCCCGGAGCAGTTCTGTGTCCTCTCTTCGTTTATTGTCTTCACTATACCAATAGTATTTGAGACGGATTTCTATTCAGGTGAAGGGTTAAAACCCCGGTCCTTTCCTCGTACTCAGTTTACTATTGTTATCTCTATTATTATCAATTCTTTATTTATTATCTTTAAATATTCTATTGTGATTTGCTGGTTTTAGTTCCTAAGTGAAGCCTCCTTTGTGGCACTTGCTCTTTCTGGGGTCTGACCCAGCTGGTTTTGTATGGCCAGATATCGGTGCAGCTCCAGAGGATCTACCTATCTTCCAGCCAGATGGTGACCACCAGGCGTAACCCTGGCAACGAGTGGGTTTCTTTTTGTTCCCCCACTTTATTGTAAAATTATTCTTTCGAGGCATTTAGCCGACGAGCACTTGTTAGCTCGGTTGTTTTACTGTCTGCCTACAGGCTGTAACATGATTGACAGATCCTAGGGTTGATCATGTATGACTGAACTCTTGTTAGTCTTGACATTTTGTATGACTAGCTTCATGATCATCCAATATGTAATGTATGGGACGCCTTGCTATTATATATTTGGTGCTCTGACATCTTGTAACTATTATTGCTTGCTTGAGATTGAGACAATAGGCTTGTTCATGACCATAGGTGACTGTTGGCTTGTAGTTAAACCCTCATATATCTAGACAGCCGTGACCGTATAGCAAGGTGGGTTGCACTTCAATATACGTAGCTGGCTATGTACGCCTCCGCTCTCCAGTATTCTGGTTCTGGGTGTTACAGGAAGCTAGAAGTGCGCTACGACGAGCTACTACAGAGAAAATAGGGAGTGCACCATGAAAGGCCACTATCATGTAAGCAAGGAAAGACATGTACAAGAGTGCACCACAACGGGTCACTATCTAGTAAGCAAAGAAGATATGTAACATGAGTGCGCCACGAAGGGCCACTATCTAATAAGAAAAGAAAAGACATAAATAATGAGTGCACCTTGATGGGCCACTATCATGTAAGCAAGGAAAGACATGTACAATATTGCACCACAATGGGTCATTATCTAGTAAGCAAAGAAGACATGTAACATGAGTGCGCCACGACGGGCCATAACAAAGAAATTCTAGACATAGCGTAGACTGCAAAGTACAATAAATCCGGGAAGGCATGGCAATACATATCATAGCATATAAGAAAGAATAAAAAGAAAAGACATGTCATGGCATGTGAGAAGGAATAAAAGTGAGTATGTGTGCTAATGTCAAGAGTATATAGGTTGTACAATTATTATCTAACTATGCGAGATGATCAAGATGAGATCGTGTTGTCATGTTCAAGTTAAATACAATATTAACAAGTTATCAAGTTGGGTCGTCGCATTTTAGGTCAAATATAGAACACATGTAAAGAAGATCAAAAACTGTAAATAAAATTAGCAGTTGTATATAAACTCCAATTAAAGTAAAACAAGAAGATTATTGAAGCCAAGACAAGGATCTACAACTTTAATATTTTGCGCTTTTCAAGATTCTAGCTACAAAATAGCTTAAACATGCAAAAACAGCCAAAAATAGCAATTTCGGTGCATGGACAATTCTGGGCAAATCCGGAGCATGGGAATTCCTGTACATCCGCGCATGAGAAATTCCTGTACATTCGCGCATGTAAAATTTCTGCACATCCGCGCATGGGAATTCCTGCACATCCGTGCATGAGAAATTTTTGCATATCCGTGCATGAAAAGTTCCTGTACATTCGCGCATGGAAAATTCCTGCACATCCGCACATGAGAAATTCTTGCACATCCGCGCATGGTAATTCCTGCACATCCGCACATAAGAAATTCCTGCACATCCGTGCATGGGAAATTTTTGCACATCCGCGCATGGGAATTCCAACACATCCGTGCATGGAAACTCACGTTGCATCTTCAGTACATGCGCGTAGGAAACCTATGCGCAAGACACACTCGGAGTCAAAGGCTGTATTGCCAGGATTTTACGGTGCATGGCCTCTCGGCACATAGCCTCTCGGGCGCATGGGCCGAGGTTTCGGCGCATGGGGGTCGTCATCCCCAAACAGCAAGTTCAGCCATAAAAGTTCCAAAAACTTATCATGGCCATAACTTCCTCACCCGAACTTGAAATCAAGCAAAATAAAGGCCAAAACTGCATGAAATTAAATTCTCTACAACATGGAACCACTAGTTTTTGGAAATACCAAGTTTTTAGAGATCAAAACCAAAAAAAACAAGAAGAAGCTTAAAACTTATATCCCCAAAAATATAAACATCAAAACCGAAAACTCCAAGTTCTAAAGATGCTTAGAATCATGAAAAGAAGATAATAAAAAAAAGAAAATAACATTATTCAAGATTTGGAAAGATGTACTTGTCTAGGGTTGGAGGTGAAAATGAAGAGGAAGAAGATGAAAGAAAATAAAAAAAAGTGGAAGGAGAGAGATGAGTTGGGTTTTATACAAAACCTTCTCATCTCAAACCAAACTAAACCAAACCAAGCCCAAGCCAAGTTAAACCAAACCAAATTAAACCAAGTTAAGATTAAACCAAGGCAATGCTAAGAAAGACAAGTCAAAACACGGATCACCTGACAAATGTCAGAATCCGTATACGTACACTGAAAATACATATAACGAAAAATGGGAGTGACAGGCATGTCGTCGGTATACACTGGTATAATGACGGTATGCCGATCAAGAAGAAAATCTATAAGTTGAAAAAAAAATTTAAACATTCCAAAAACCAAGAAAATATAAAATACAGTACAAAAATATGTATCCGTATATGAATACTGATATTGTGAGACGAGTCTCACAACCGGGAGTTCCAGTCATCCAGCTCCTATGGATATTGATCTTATTAGCGTGGATCCTACTTATGCGCAGTAGCTGAGGAGGGAGATCTCTATGTGCCTGCGTAGATGGTAGAGCAGTATGATATGACTTTTGACCGAATTTGTTTCTGTAGACTTATTTCTGGGTGAGACTTGGATGTTTTTAAAACTCTTGACGTTTCTTATTTTCTAGACATGATTATTATCTAGACTTGGATGTTTATGGATTTTATTATCTAAACTTGGTTATTATCTAGAAATTCAATGGAGATTTGCTCCGGGTCTATCTTTATAAACTGTGATATGTTAAATGCATGTTTATTATCTAGAAATTCAACGGAGAGTTGCTCCGGGTCTATCTTTATAAATTATAATATATTAAATGTATGATTATTATCTTGTAGATATCTATTTCTATCTGGTATGGCAGGACACAGAGGATCGTACCCCCGTGGCGGTAGAGGAGTATCCCGCGGAGGTAGAGGTTCCACCGGTGGATGGAATGGTACTCCTTTAGTGGATGATCCCTCATCTCATAGTACTCCAGTATACCAACCACTCGGATCTCTGTCTGCGTCGACGGCACGTTACAGCACTCCTGGGACGGACAGTTCTAGGCCTGATCCTAGCCCGTCCAGCAGCATTCCTCCTGCTAACGGCACTATAGAGACGGAGGAGCGGGTGGAGGAGGTCCCACCTACACCGTCTATATATGATCCGAGCGAACCCCCATACGCCCCTCCGGACGAAACGAGGATAGAGATTTGGTCCGACGGACCTACAGAGTAAGTTAATTAGTTAACATTTATTTATACTTATATCTATATATTAATGAATTTAATTATCGTTGTGTATATATTGTCCTCCGTCAGTTCAGAGGGAATTGGGACTATTTCTGAGGTCCAACTACGACGAGCCTCGGATCAACTACTCGGATGCCTCGGACGAAAAGAAGACATTCTGGTTTGCTCACTACAAGGTAACTAAAGTATATTGCTTTTAGTATAAATCATATTTTATGCATATTATGTAGCTAACTAATTTAATTCTTGTAGAAAATATATTTTTATCTACCACATCGGGCTAAGATGATTGAGAAGCAATTTCTTGTCGTTGTCGCCAAGTTGATCCGGGATGCGATCGACGACCAGAAGGTTCGTGACCGTTCTGGAAAAGGGATCCAATGTTAGATCATGCCCGAGCATTGGACTGCCATGAAGGCTAGATTCGATGCTCCTAGGTACAAGTAACGGTCGAAGAAGGCGAAGGTGGCTAGGACGAGGGCAGGGAAGTGGTGTGGTGGCTCGATTCCCATGATGGAATATTTCCGTCGCCTGGTACATGTTTTACTGTAATATATTATATTAATAAAAGTAGCAATAAAATATTTAATTTTAATGACAAATATTTTATTATAACAGGTAAAAAAGGGTACGAACCCCAACATGGTGACGATCTTCCTGGCTACCCATCGGAAGGACGGAAAGCTCATCGATGATCGGGCCACGCAGAGCTATGTAAGTATTACTTTACGTGTCACTAACTTTATTATAACATAAGAAATATGCAAATATATCCATAGACGTGGAATAACTAGGATGGTAGTAAATATTATGCTTATCGAGATACGTACTTTTCTAGGATGAGTATCTTAGGCTAGAGCGTGAGCTTACTAGTGCATATACGGAGGGAGGGGCTGGTAATTTCTCGCAGCCCCTCCGGCTCGGATGATGGATGAGCTCTGGATGACCGCTATTGGTGGTCTTCAGAGGGGTACGTACTACGGTACGGAATCCTACGGTGCCTTTGTGGCGACGCAGTCATCCAGAACCTCCTCTGCCAGTGTGCATTCCCTATAGCCCTCATAGGAGTTGGTCTGAGTGGGGGAACTCTATCGCCAACTTACTGAGCTGCGTGACGAGCTGTTACGGAGGATGGAGAAGCAGCTCCATTCTCAGTCGCAGATGGATAATGTGTCCCTCATCGCATGATTTGATATGCTCGAGCACACCATTAGGGAGATGGGAGAGAGGACGGATCATGCCATTCAGGCGGTGTAGGAGAGGAAGGATCTTGTCGTTCATGCGTTGCACGAGACGCAGGCGGCCATTGGCGAGCAGGTTTCGAGGCTGGCGGATGTTATAGATTCTACCAACTCCAGACTGTTGGCCATAGAGCGGACACTTCCTGGCCGTCGTGCTTCGGCATCCATACCAACCGCAACGGCTCCACTGCCTCCTCTTCCTCCTACTGATGGGTCGTCACTTGTGATGTTGACCCCAGAGCAGTATAGGTTCCTAGTGTCCAAGGTGCAGGCACTACCTACTCCTCCTCCTCATCCTGACCAGGCGTAGTCCTTTATTGGACTTGTTTTTATTTGTTGTGTTGGTGACCCATTGTTGGGTCTTTATGTATTTTTTGGTGACCGATTGTATCCACCCAACTATTTCTTGTCTTTCTGATCGTTCGATTCTATTTATTTGATTATTGGTAGTGCATTATTGTTATTTATCTCTATATTGGTTTACTATGTTGAGTGTTCCACCGAAGGGGTCGACGAACCCAGGGAATTCTACGGAGGGTTGCTCTGGGTCTATTATTTGCAACTGAAACTCTAAATGTAGGTAAAATATTTTTAATGCAACTGTTATTTATGTGAAATATATATTGTATTCTATTTTTTTACAATTATTGGAATTAGCGTCGTTTAACGACGTTTAGCGACGGTCAGCGACGCATACATACGTCGCTAGAACGTCACAAAACTGAGAAACAAAATGTCGCTAATCGTCGCAGAACGTCGCAGATACGTTGACGTGGCAAACTGTACAGGTCAGCAAATCTAGTATCCGAACGTCGATATTCAAGTATCGTAACGTTGCAAAAATGACGACATGGCAACCAAAAAATTGCCAGATATAGAGTCGAAAAATATTGCTAATCTTTGACTGTAACATTGCTAAAACCTGAATGGACAGCAACAATCAGCAACAAAATATTACGTCGCTAATTAGCAACATTTTTGTCAGTAAACGTCGCTAAAACTAGCGACGTCGAGCGTCGCCGAATGACGTCGCTATAGCGACAAATATCGACGTTTTACAATTTAGCGACCATGAATAACGCAACATGCCCGAAACGTTGCTAAAAATGTCGTTATCAGAAGTTAGCGACGTTATTTTGCTGTTTAGCGACGTTAGGCGTCGCTAATATGAGATTTTTTGGTAGTAAAAGTTGCATGAGGCACTCTATTTAGAATAAAAGTGGTCGTCAATGCAGCTTTCCTCCAGCAGCAGTTTGGAAGACCCGCAGTCAACAGCATCGAGTTTATCATTTATGTTAATGTTCTATTCTTCCTCTCTGCTACTCCGTTTGATTGAGGAGAGTACGGAGCCGTTGTATCGTTGACAATTCTATGTTCTTTGCAGAACGATGCGAATTCATGAGACCGGTACTCTCCACCTCGATCACTTTTTATTCTCTTGAGTTGTTGTCCAGTCTGCCGTTCAGCCTCGGCCCAGGGCCGGACTTAGTAGGAAGCCTATGACGCACTTGCCTCAGGCCCAAAAATTTTAAGGGCACCAAATATTTTTTATTTTAGCATATATATATATATATATATATATATTTTAGCATATATATATATATATATATATATATATATATTATATATATATGTATGTATGTATGTAACATAGGCCATTGTAATTGGGCCCAATATAGTTGTCTATGCTGGAAAGCAAACCAAGCCCTTTTAATTGAAATACTTTATTAGGTTTTGTAGTTGCTAAGTTGCTTGCTTCTGGCCACCGGATGTACTTGAGGGACAAGTCACTTTTTTATACATTCAAAGAGGACAGGCAACTTTTTTTTCCCTTCTCATTGTTAACTCCAAGGACCAAGCACTTTTAATTGAAATACTTTTCTCCACCACCTTGATGATTTGTCAGGTGAGTTTTTGAATTTTTTATATTTTTTGATAGTTTTTGATAAATTTGTTATACTATACACCTATCAGACCTTAGAAGTTCCCTCCATGCTTGCTTCGTAAGTTTTTAGCTAATAGCTATTAATATTGTCATAAAAAATAAATAAGCAATAATATTACAAATTAACAGAGCAACCACTATTGACTAATTTATATTTTTGTAGGTGAGTTTAATAATTTATTAATATATAGGTTTATGATTGTTCTAATTAATTTTTTATAATTTATTAATATTTTTTTCTCCACATGTATGTTCTAATTGTATTTTTTAGGTTTTTTTAGAAAGAATTGTTGTATTTTGGATATTAAATTTTAGTTATTGTATTTATTTCTTGAATTTCGGGTCGAAAATACTATTTTATCATTTTCGATGAAAATAATAATATAATATGAATATTAAGTTTTGAGGACACCACTTTTAGATTCGTTTCAGGCCTCAAAATCGAAAGTACGGCACTGCCTCGGCCCTGAACTCTTTAAGCTTCTCGAATGCTTCGTATTTGGCCTTCAACAGGTAGACAAATGCGTACTTAGAGAAGTCATCGATGAAGGTTATGAAATACTTCATCCCGACCTTTGTAGAGAATTGTTTGAAGTCACAGATATCAGAGTGTACCAACTTCAGAATATCTGTGCTTCGATTAACCCGAGTAAAGAATTTTGAACTATCTCATCCCATCTCTTCCGGATCAAATTGTACCCAATTATCTTGGTCACCCCTCATGTTGATCCTCTGAAATATAACTTTGATGGAGCTTTCGTAGAAGGAAAAATGGGTTAGGCAGCAGTGGTCAGAAACTCAAGAGAGGAATTCATGGGAGGCATTGCATCGGCAAGATATATGTGGAGGTTCACCTCTAGAGGCTGAAGCATTAGTGCTCATAACAGGTCTAAAGTTTTGTATATCTCAGGGACTTCACAATGTGTTATTCGAAGGTGATTCTGAGATTGTTATAAATTCAGTGGTCAACAACTCATATATATATGGTCCCATGGAAGATCAGACTTAAGTGGAGGAGGCTAGCTAGAAGCATTCTACTTAACTCAAGGTGTGTATTGGGCCAGGCGGCCCGAAAATCGGCCCTGAACTGACGCAGTCAAAATCGGGATCTCCACGATCAATTCTTATCAACTATTCTGCTAACCAATAGTTCTAATTTGATTTGTGTTAGAAGTGGAAAAAAATATAGTATAAATTCAAAACTTGGTCAAAATATGTCTTTTTTTAAAGTTCGTTGGCCTGCGGGCTAATCCCGGCCCGGCTCGGCCTGAACTTATCCGGGTCTGGGTTCGGACTGGGTTTGGATTTTGTAATTCCAAGTTAGCCCGGCCCAAATCCGGTTAATAATGGGCCCAGGCCGGCCCACCTCACACCATGATGTTGGGAACGAAGCGCGAAAACCATTCCCCCAAACCAGAAAGTCCTGCGAGAGAACCGAGCAAAAGCACACAAACCAAAAATGCCAAATACAATCGCAGACACAAAATTTTTTGACATGGAAAACCCTTGCCGGAAAAACCACGGGACGATCGGAGTCCAACCCTGAAGAACCTCCACTAACGGAATAAAGAGAATACACCCTCTACAAACTCCTCCCGAACCAACACAGATCACCACAACTCACTTGAAAGAAGAAATTTTTTGATTGCGGACTCCGAAGAACAAGAGATGCCAAAAAATTATTCGAAGCAATCTCTCCTTCACAATAGTCCTCAATCCTCTCTCTCTCTCTCTCTCAAAGATTGTAAAGTACTCTTATTTTGAGATGAGTTTACAACTAGCATGCATCACCCTTTTATAAGCCCTTGGTAATCCATACATGGAAGGCCAATATATATAGAAACTTTCAATATGCATCAATCATATATTTAATGGAAATCCAATCATAATTGGCTTGCCATAATTGGAAGCCCAATTATATGGAAAGCTACTATATGAAGGGTCCAATCATAAATATATGATCAAAGTAAATATATAAATCCAATCATATATTTTCTTACCATATATGTTCCAAAATAGGATCCATGCACTTCCCGAGCTTCTCCGACATATGGATGGCGCTCGTCGCTTTCCGGGGTATTCTCCACATAGGTTGGGATCCCCACCCACTCCAATAAATCTTCCCCTTCACAATTAAGTGAAGGAACTCGTCATCCCGACGATCCGCCTGCAGTAGTCAAACTTTCCCATTGGTAGAACCTTCGTGAGCATGTCCGCTCTATTGTCATCAGTATGGACCTTCTCAAGCATCGCGTCCTTCTTCTCAACCACATCCCGTATCAAATGATATCGAGTCTCGATGTGCTTGGACCGGCTATAAAAGGTCTGATTCTTCACAACATGAATAGCACTCTGGCTATCGTAAAGCAAAGTATACTGCTCTTGCTTCAGCTCTATTTCCTGCAACAGCTTTTTCATCCACAGCAACTCCTTGCAAGCCTCCGTCGCCGCAATGTACTCTGCCTCTGTCGTCGACAAGGTAACACACTTCTGCAACCGCGACTGCCACGATACAGCTCCTCCAGCAAACATCATCACATTGTCCGAAGTCGATCGCCTTGTGTCTATATCTCCAGCCATATCAGCGTCGGTATACCCAACCAACTTCGGCTCGTCACCACCAAAAGAAAGTCTCCAATCAGCAGTACCCTGAAGGTATCGTAGAATCAACATCGCACTCCAATGTACCCTTCCAGGATTTGAAAGGTACCTCTAACTGTGCCAACTGCATGAGCGATGTCTAGCCTCGTACATACCATAGCATACATAAGGCTTCCCACAGCTGAGGAATATGGAACCCGCTCCATATCTTCTTTTTCATCCTCGGTAGATGGGCACTGCTCCTCAGTGAACTTAAAGTGAGCCGCAAGGGGACAACTCACTTTCTTCGACCAGCCTATATCGAAACGCTGAAGTATCCGGTGAATGTACTTCTTTTGGGACAAGTGTAGTAGCTTGGACTCTCTCTCTCTCGGCTGATCTCCATCCCAAGAATAGTCTTTGCTGCACCCAAATCCTTCATAGAGAAGGCCACGCCCAGTTGGCGCTTCAACTCCGCTATCTTAGTGGTATTCCGACCCACTAATAGCATGTCATCAACATAGAGCAATAAAATGATAAAATCATCCTCGGCAAAGTACCTCACAAATAAGTAATGGTCCGACGTCGTTCGTGCATAACCATGCTCCCCCACAAACGACTCAAACTTCCTGTACCACTACCTCGGAGCCTGCTTCAGACCATACAAGCTCTTCCTCAACCGACAGACCAAATGTGACTTCCCCTTCTCATAAAATCCCTCTGGCTGCTCCATGTATAACTTCTCCTCAAGATCACCATGGAGGAATGCCATTTTCACGTCCATCTGCTCGACCTCCAAGTCAAAATTGGCTGCCAATGCTAGCATCACCCGAATAGACGACTGCTTGACGACTGGCAAAAAGATCTCATCATAATCCATGCCTTTCCTCTGACCGTAGCCTTTAACTACCAGCCTCGTTTTGTATCGAGGGCGAGTAGCATCATCTGTATGCTTTACTCTAAACACCCATTGATTCTTCAAAGCCTTCTTGTCCTTTGGCAACCGCACCAGCTCATAAGTGGAATTGGCGTATAAGGAACTCATCTCCTCTTGCATAGCCTGCATCCACTCCTGCCTGTATTCGTCTTCCATAGCCTTTGTAAAGCTTTCGGGCTCTCCCCCATCAGTTAGTAGCACATACTCACCCGGTGAGTATCTCGTAGATGGTCGACGATCTCTGTCGCTCCTTCTCAGTAGAGCTATCGGTGCTGGCTATATACCAACAGTCTCATCCCCTTCAGGAATTGTCTCTCCGGCATGCTCATCCTCCTGAAGGACACCCTGACCACCATCAGCAAGCTAATGATCAAGGTTGGGAGCAACTCCATGCACTGGCTCCCCCATAACTGGATCCTCTGCGATGTCCTCTGGAAACTGCTCGAAGCGAAATGACTCTAACTCAGGCAATTCCTCAGCCTTAGAAGGCGTCTCGGAATCCTGAGTGTTGGTCATGGTCTGATCCTCGACGAATACCACGTCCCTGCTTCTGTAGAACTTTCTTCCCACTGGGTCATAGAGTCTGTAGCCAAACTCATCCCGACCATAGTCGACAAAGACGCATCGCCTCGTCTTCGGCTCAAGTTTGGACCTCTCGTCCTTCGGTACATGTATGAGGGTCTTATGACCAAACACTCGCAGGTGATTGTATGAAGGCTCTTTGTTGTACCATACTTTGTCAGGTACATCACCCTGCAAAGGAGCACTAGGAGATAAATTAATAACATAAGCAGCTGTGAGAAGATCATCACCCCAATAACTGCTTGGCAAATTTGCTTCTGACAGCAAATACCGTACCATCTCCATCAGTGTCCTGTTCATGCGCTCCACTACACCATTGAGCTGAGGTGTCTTTGGCAGAGTCTTCTGGTGTCATATCCCTTGCTCTCTGCAATAAGCATCAAATGGCCCAATGTATTCGCCGCCGTTGTCGGACCGAACACACAATAACTTTTTGCCCGTATTTCTTTCAACAGAGGCCTGAAACTCTTTGAAAGTGGGCAGCACATGATCCTTGGTCATTAAGTCATAGACACAAACCTTTCTGGAATAGTCATCAATAAAAGTTATAAAGTAAGAAGCACCACCAATAGATTTTACCTTCATATGACCGCAGACCTCCGAGTGAATCAACTCGAGCAACACCGACTTTCTTAAACTTGGGTGACTTTGGAAAGACACCCTATTTTGCTTCCCAGCTAAGCAGTGCGTGCATTTCTCCAACTTTGTTGATTTGAGTCCTTGAATCACCTTCCTGTTCACCAAGTAGCTCATCCCCTTCTCGCTGATATGGCCTAGCCGTCTGTGCCACAACTCGGTAGACGCATTACTGACTGCATTCACCTCCTGTGCCCCCTGTGCGCTCTCCTCCATATAGTAGAGATCGAACTTCTTGCTTCCTCTGGAAATCACCATCGAACCTCTGGAAAGCTTCCACTGACTATTCCTAAATAGACTGAAGAATCCCTCGTCATCCAACCTTCCAACCGACACCAGGTTGAAATGGATATCAGGGACATGATGAACATCTTTGAGAACAAGAACTGCACCCGTCTTCGTCCTCAAATGCACATCTCCAATGGCAACCGCCTTCGGCACATCTCCATTGCCCATCTTCAACACTCCACAGTCGCCTGTCGTGTACGTGGCAAATAGTGCCCTGTTATGAGATACGTGCGCTGAAGTTGCTGAGTCCACCGGCCAAGAATTGTCATCGCAGGCGAGGTTTGTGATAACCTTATCATCTACGACGATCACATCGCCTCCATGTATCGAGGTCGCCGCTGTAGTGTTCTCATCTTGATTTCTCTTGTCGCCCTTCTTCTCTCTCTTTCAAGCAAAACAGTTCCGCTTGATGTGACCCTTCTTGCCACAATAGTAACACTCCGAGTTCTCGTACCGACCCTTGGAATTCTCTTTGCTCTTGTCTCAGCTACCACCTGGACCCCTACTTTTGTCCCTTCCGCGGCTCTCTGAAACTAATGCCTCTGAGTGATGGGATGTGTATGAAGTGTCCTGAGAACGTCTCCGTATCTCTTCATTCAGTACCCCGCTCTTGGCAAACTCCAGAATGACCACGTCTTCCGGAGCAAAAGTGATCATAGATACTCGTACGGTCTCCCACGATCTGGCAATGTACATAGCAACCAAAGTCCTTGAACCTCGTCGTCGAACTTGACTCCCATCGAGAATAGCTGGTCCACCACGCCCTGGAACTCACTCAAGTGATCCGTAATGGATGCACCATCTTTGTACCGCAGACCTATATCATCATCTAGATCAGGAACAGTTTGTTTACCCCGGTCTTTTTTGTGTACAAATATTCCAGTTTCTCCCACAACGTCTTCGCATGCTCAATATTGGCAACGTGGTTGTACACGTTCTCGTCAACGAACTGCCGCATGTACCAACACACAAGTATATGCTCGAAGTGCCTGTCCTCATCGGATTTGTCACTGGGCTTCTCGGATGCAAATACTAGAAGATGTAACTTCTTGACGAACAACAAATCCTTCATCTTGCTCCGCCAATAATGGTACTTGGTACCGTTCAGGTTCACCATACGCACCGGCTTCGCGTCCATCTCTGCTTCCTGGTTTGACTGTCAACTCCTGACACTTTTTTGAACCCAAAGCTCTGATACCACTCTGTTGGGAACGAAGCGCGAAAATTGTTCCCCCAAACCAGAAAGTCCTGCGAGAGAACCGAGCAAAAGCACACAAACCAAAAATGCCAAACACAATCGCAGACACAAAGATTTTTGACATAGAAAATTCTTGCGAAAAAAATCACGGGACGATCGGAGTCCAACCCTGAAGAACCTCCACTAATGGAATAAAGAGAATACACCCTCTACAAGCTCCTCCCGATCCAACACGGATCACCACAACTCATTTGAAAGAAAAAAAATTTTAATTGCGGACTCTGAAGAACAAGAGATGCCAAAAAATTATTCGAAGCAATTTCTCCTTCACAATAGTCCCTAATCCTCTCTCTCTCTCTCAAAGATTGTAAAGCACTCTTGTTTTGAGATGAGTTTACAACTAGCATGCATCACCCTTTTATAAATCCTTAGTTATCCATACATGGAAAGCCAATATATATGTAAACTTCCAATATGCACCAATCATATATTTAATGGAAATTCAATCATAATTGGCTTGCCATAATTGGAAGTCCAATTATATGGAAAGCTACTATATGAAGGGTCCAATCATAAATATATGATCAAAGTAAATATGAAAATCCAATCATATATTTTCTTACCATATATGTTCCAAAATAGGATCAATGTACTCCCCGATCTTCTCCGACATATGGTTGGCGCTCGCTCTTCGGGATATTCTCCACATAAGTTGGAACCCCACCCACTCCAACACATGATACTCAACTCACCGGAGTTTTCTGCAGCATACATTCTCCGATCATCCAATGCACTAGCTGATGCCTTAGTTCATTATTCTCTAACTTTGTGTATTAATTCAGCTGGGATTTTTAATATGTTTCCAAGTTGTATCACAGGCCAGCTCCTTGCTGAGTCTGGTTTGTTTAGTTGTCATCATATGAATAGTTATTCATTATAGGCACACAAAAAAAAACCTACAAGCACGTAGGGAAAGGCTCGTCTACCTGATCGGCTGAGCCTAATGTCCAAATTACTGAACTACCCCCATTCAACGCCAAATTGAACATCAATCTTAAGCATTATATGCGTAATATGTGCCATATTCAGGGATATTTTGGTCAACCACCCATTCCCGCCAAATTCAGTTTCAAGAATATAACGCTACTGCCATGATGCACCTAAACCCTTCAAGTCTATATAACGCCATGTAGAGATGTATACCTGGAGTTGGGGCTTCAACAGCAAATGTGATGTGATCTCAATCGGAACTGATTTATGAGGTGCGATATTGAATAAAAAAGAATTATCATGTAAGGCCTGAATGACCAATTAGAGTCATCCAAACTAGTTCCGTAACCATGGATGGTGATACCACTTGTTGGAAATGCGATATGACCTGAACCGGAGTGCCCATGATGGGAGATATTCAATTGGGTCCATATGCCTTAAAAGAGAATTCTCATGTAAGGTCCGAACCAATTCCAATTGTTTATATCTCATGATCCCACCTCCTACTCGATGTGGGACTAAATTACCAACACCATTGTCACCCCCATTTGAACGCTCAACCAAAAATGCGATACAATCTAACAGGTCCCACCCGAAATGCCTGGGCTCTCGCATGCCCATGCTACTTTCTACGTGGATAAAACTGCTTCGATCTTGTTTGATTTCCGTGCACCTTATCCAGCCCGGCGGAGCTTGCGGTTCAACAACGGCTACAGGACCGACACCGCAGCCCTTAGCTCGACCCTGTTCAACAGTGGGTATGCTTGCGGAACTTGCTACCAGATCCGGTGCACGGACTAGCTCTCCTGCGTACTTCTGAGGGTCTCCGTTCACGACCGTGACCGCCACGAACATCTGCCCGTCGAACTGGTCCCAGACTCGAACAACGGAGGGTGGTGCGCGCAACCCCCCGAGGTCGCATTTCGACATGTCGAAACAGGGTTTCATGAAGATCGCGGCATGGAAGGCCGGCATTGCCCCGGTTATGTATCGCAGGTATGTCCGATACTTCGATTGAAACATACTAGATCGACCTTTGTGCATGCTTATAATCATTTTTTTAGACCTAAATTTCGAGAAAAAAAAAATTCTCCCTCTAATTTTCCTTCAATGATAGTTGATAATTAGTGAAAGAAAGACCTAAGTTCTAAGAGAGACTTTTTAGTGGAAAAAAAAAAAAGAGACAAGATACACATCAAACAAACCATTAACGATTTGTTTGACTAGTCGAAGCTTGTTGAATCCATCAATCTCATTAATAATTGTATTCATTATAGTGTAGCTAGCTATGTTGCATTCATAAAATGATGGAAATAAATACACCAACCCCCCCTATGTTTCATGAGTATTACAGAGACTACCCCTATTTGAAACTAATTACACTCACCACCCCTCTCCTTTAGAAATTTTATAAAACATAGGGGTAGTTAGTGTTATATTTTTATAGAAAATAGAAACTATAGGGGTGGTCCGCGTAATTAGTTTCAAAGTAGGGATAGTTTCTGTAATAAGTGTAAAACATAGGAATAGTTAACGTAATTTGCCCTAAAATGATGTCAGATGACTCGAGTCTGCATATATTTTTCTGTCATGTTACAGTTCTTACTACTGCACAAAAATTCAAAAATTCTAGTCGACGGAGGGAGGATTGAAGGTTAAATAATTTGTTGAATAGCGGAAGCTCTAGTATATTTTGATCTTCCTTCCGGTGCAACTAATTCCTAGCTAGTGTTACTATATATGATTTGCAGGGTTCCGTGCATGAAGAGCGGAGGGATCCGGTTCAGTTTTCATGCATGGAACGGCTACTGGTTGCTCGCGTACGAGATGGATCAGCATGAGCCAACAATTGGGGCACGTCGTACCAAGCCTTCGGTGTTGGTGCCAGGTTACAACGATAGACTCAAAACTGTAAGATCTTGAAAATTACAGTTTATTCTATGTTAGTCCCGAAGACAGATCCAAGAGTGGAAGGATCCAAAGAATACGTAGAGTCTACTTGCAAGACACGAAGTCTGCACTCTAGCCAATAACACGGGAGAGACGTAGAGTCTATTTGCAAGACACAAAGTCTGCACTCTAGCCAACTCAAATAAGCACTAAATGTAGGTTACCAAGTGACTTGAAGAAAATGCAAAATACAACCATAAAAAAGAAAAATAGTGTTCTTCTCTTTACGTTCGTAGACGTTACAATGAGAAGAACACGAAACACAAAAGGAAAACACAAAGGAATTCTTCTTGCTGAGGTGAACAAGTCACAGGTGCTCAAAGCAAGATTCGTCCTATATGCGATCTACCCACAGGAACCAGCAAGTTCAAGTATAAACCTCTGGAACGCTCTTCGTCAACTTTGGAAAGACTTTAGAACTCAATTAATTCGGACAAGCAATGTTGCTGGCGCATGGACTTGGCAACTGTTATTGTTGGCGCATGGAGCTCCTGTAGTGGGATTTGTAGCTCTGAACTTTTCTCCCTTCAACACCTTCAAATGTGGAGGGGGTGCTCTATTTCTAGAGCATGGCGGGCACCTATGCGCGCAGAGGAATGCTCATGCGTGCATGAACGCAGGGCAACCAAATCCCACGAAATCTGGATCCGTGCGTCGATACAGCAGCGTGCAGCACGCCGCGCACTGACAGCGCCGCATGCGCCGTCCACACCGCACGCTGGCAACGAGATCTTCTCGCATGCTCCCAATGCACATACATCGCAGCGCACTGCTTGCTGACAGCAGAAACACCGCTGCGTGTTGCACGATGACAGCGCCACTGCGCGCCGAAAGGAGCCATGCCCATACGCCTAGTACCTAGCCTCATGGTGTGTGCACGCCAAAGCGCACGGCCACTAAGGCGCATATGCATGGCCGCAAAGCGCATGGCCGTGAATGCTCCTGACACATACATAGCGTCGTGCATGCGCCCGCATATAGCCCGCGCATAGTCGGCTCGTAGCCGCGCATATGCCCTCACATACGCTCCGAGCATGCGTCTGCGGAAGCAACCGCGCAAGCAACTCGCGCATGGATAGAGCGCACGAGCGTCATGCGCCGATGCTGACATGCTAAGTGCAAAGTGCGTCATCAAAGCACCAACAAAATACAATGAAGCCCCTATGTAAAGAAGATTACAAACTTACTTTTAAAACTTTAACTTGCAATAATGAAAGCTAATAGACACAAAAATACATTTTTCTCTTTACAATTGCAGGAAAATTAGCACATAAAATAAAATTCTTTGCTGGGTGATGACGATCACCGTTGCGTAAACACATAATAATACGGACATTTATTCACAAAAGTGTCCGCGAAACCAAAATATTGTCTTACAATGAACTAAGGCAAAGTCAATGGATTTGGCCCTTCAAAAAAAATCTAGACTTAGACTTTCAAAGGCGCGCTCGGAGTCTCGCTCGGCCGATGCGATCATCGCTAAGGTAGGTGGCTCCGACGAACCTGTCTTTGCTTAGCCTTGATGTCACACCCCGACCCAAAAAATTGCTCGTCCTCGCATCGATTTACCTGAATCATCGTCCTCGTTGGCGTGATGCCGTACGAGTCTGGAGTTGCACTCGTACAAGACAAGATGACAAGTTCTCAAATGGTTATCTTTGATTTGATATTAACAACGAAAGAAAATCAGAGTATACGAAACAATTCTCTTTATTGATATTCGAAATGACATTACAAAGACTTTCGATAGCTCAACAATATATGTTGGATTGGCTACAACTCTCAGGTTCTCTCTTGCCCACAAAGGAATTCACCGTTCCATACATCATGCCTTCTATATCTCGGTCGCATCAATCATGTTGCATGTCCGAGTGTCAATGCGGTCGCATGCCTCAATACGTTTCGACATTCCAAGCCCCATCGCGTTCAAGCGAAGCTCCGCCGCAAGCAGACCATTCCCTGAACCTGCTAGCACACTAGTGGGGGATTAGTACTTTCGTCCTCGATGTACTAATCAAATACCCACTTAACAAACCGACATTTAATATTGTATTAATTTATGCAAACATACAATTTAGCGATCTTTTAATGTTCTTCTTAGGATCAGTTCATGGCATATTCGAAGATTGTAAAGCATGTTATCATGGCAAGCATGTTGTTCGATTCGCATAAGTAAACAAGCAACCAATAGCATTCCCGTGTTGTTTTGTGACTTCTTACCAACATCGACGCACTCGCCCTTGCACCGACGCAAGGTGGATACGCCTATTGGCTCTCCCTGTAATGTTATAAGTGCTCTCTATGCATGATCTATAGGTGCAAGATATGTGTGTACCCCGCACTCTCGACCCATCGCCCTTAATTATATGAAGGTCACTAGCTTTTCGGGCTAGAATGGACTTATATTTCTCAAATCAAAACATAAGACGATGATAACTCTGTGCGGTTGCTAACCGAAACATGAGAGGACCACCAAAATAATCGTAGCAAGTGGCTTATCATATTCACTAGAAGGTCGCTATCCATCTAAATGAAGTGCACCAACAATACCGTAAACGTAATACCCTCCTAGGCCGAGCGGTCCCAGTGCCCTGGCGCACCACGTTCGAGGGCTGCCCGTGCACAGGCTTCTATATATCTTTAAGTCCATTTGACCATGCAACGCATCTTATCTTTCATACAACCAAGCAAGTTTGCCTATCTCTATTTCAATTGGCACAACGTCCCAATGTTCTCAACGAACGTCCCGAAGGCCATGAACATTTTGAAAGTACCATGCCGCATCGACAGTTATGTCACATCCGTGCCACAACTGTTCACTTCATCGCAACGACACCATCTTTTGTAAGTCTCGTCTTCCTGTATACCCATGAACATTTCGAAGGTACCATGCCACATCGACAGTTATGTCACATCCGTGCCACAACTGTTCACTTCATCGCAACGATACCATCTTTTGTAAGTCTCGTCTTCCTGCATACCTTGATATAGTCATTCGTCTTTCCTTGCATTGTGCATTCGATGCACGCCTCAAAGCCGTATTTCTATGTTCTATGCCCTAGTGTTCAACACGTTATACTTATGTTCCATCCTTCCGACTCGTACAACTGAGGCACGCCTCGATAGGGTATTCAATGTTCTATAGCTTGTGCAACTGAGGCACTCGTGCCGATATAGTCTTTCAATATTCTAGCATGCTAACTCGTGCACGGGACACGAATGACTTGTGCACTGAGGCACTCATCGATACAGTTATCCCATGTTCTTATGGCTTGCGCACCGAGACGCTCGCCTTTGCGATATTCAATGTTCCTTAGCGACTCGTATATTTGATGTACATTTTATTTCAATTATTCTATCTAGTGTTCGACGCGCACTATATTTATCTCTCTATTGAGCCACGCTTGTGGCATCGATAGGTCAACTCAGCATGCAATGATATATATTTTACTTAGGCATGAAAGAGTAGGAAAGGGAAGTCAACGTCCCCCCACCTTGAGCCGATACGCTTTGTCGTTTCGTCGAGCTGATGCGGCTCGATTTTATAACTTCATTGTGCGGGAAACTCTTCTGACTTAGCCTTTCGAGCACTTTGTGCTTTATTGAATTATATGATCGATTTGGCTTACCGTACCAACACCTCAATCCGTCGCAAAGCGACGATTGATTTTGCGGACACCTTTCTGAATAAGACAAAATGTCGACCTCTAATATTTCAGCATAAACGTATATCCTGCACACGAAACCAACTAAAATCAATACCCATCGAATCGGTCAATTGCCTTGTATCAATTCGATTTCTTAGAATCTTCGAATCGACTCAATGCTTTCTCTCGGGCCAACTTAACACTTGCATCGATATTACTCAATGCGTTCCTCGGGTCAACGTAACTCTTTACATCGATTCGTATCGATGTATTTCTCGGGACAACGTAACTCTTATATCGATCCGTATCGATACACAATCGGGTCAACGCAACTCTTCGAGTCAATGACTCAGCATAATGCACCGTACGAAGCTGGGCATTACATAATATACCACTCAAAACAAGGTTCGTTCTCGAACCGAAACCAACACTAAATTCCAAGGGTTTTACTAGATCGTTCCACGATCTCGTCTCACTATCGTTTGGATCATACAACTTAGTTTAGAATCATACGTATATTTTAGGTGTCCCACCAATATATGCATTTCAGCCAAGCTTAGTTGTAGGATATCGGAATAAAGCTAACATGTAACTTCTCATTCTCAATTACTCGCTATCTCATACTCTCGATCGAACTTGGGCTCTAGTGCTTTTTCTCGCAATTCTATTGCATATGCATATTGATACACACGCGATCATCCAACAAAAGTCAAGACACACAATGCGATTCAAAAATCGTATTTCTCACTTCGTAAGTTTCATCGGAACTATCAATTCTATGCGTCACATCAAGCCGTCGCGCATCCGATCACAACGAGTCACAACAACGCCTTGCGCTCGACATCGCTAACCAACTATTTCTAAAGTTTCACTTTGTAACTTATCTCGACAAAATTATCGTTTGTTGACTTACAAAAGCATCAACATTCAGGACTACATCTGTTAGGTGACTTACCTAGACACCGCGCTTAAATTCTTTCGACGTAACTTTTAAATTGACATTGCACAAAGGCCACAATCTATCCAACACAAAGTTTAATTCGAGTCGACAATGCTCAAGGCAACGATTCGCCTTAACACAAAGGTCTTTACGATGCGTCTTACATTTGATTCCTACCGAGGAGGAAGTTTTTAGCCAAATTCTAAACTCGTTCGTCTCGCAACATCGAATACAAGTTCGATTCACGCAAGCTCAATTCTAAGGTGAATCCAAATATAACGACATAACTCGTAAGTCATTCCCTTATCGTTCTCTCTCGTATATAACACGATTCTCGTAATCGCCTATCCGAATCACCAAGTTCGTTGGTGAATTTCTAGTTCGATCGTCGACCAACATAACCATTTAAGCATTCATCAATGAATACTCAAAATCTAACTATATCATTCTCAATCGAAAGCTGTTCCAACAATTCTCGATCGCCTAGACTTATCGTCAACATGCACCACATTTTCTTTCTCAATGCAATTTTATATGCGACATCGCATGGGTCATCTTATGTATCTGCAACATTCAATTTGATTTGGCGGTCAAGTCTTCTAGGGTCAGCTGCCCCGAAGCTACGCTGGATAATTGTGGATCATCACCGAAGAAAAATTTACTACGAACCATGCTATATCTTAATTCACGTTCCTACCCAAATCCGTACATAACTATTTCTATCGGCGTAACTGATGCGCAACTAGCCTCCGACTAACTCATGCACTACCGTCGAAAATTCTTTAACTTATGAAACATCTACTCGTATCGAGTTTGAGTCTTTCTATCCATGGTCGACATCCGAGATGCTATACGCATCAGGACAATCGTCGATGACCTTATAGTCTCGCCCTGATCAATCACAAAATTTACGATCAACCAAGTCGACACCTTCGTATTGTCGTTTCCGAATATCTCGTTATCGTAGGCCTACCCCATTGTGTGTTCTCATATCGTGCTTACGTTTCTTGGCGTATCGATTTTGATAGTTCATATCAATTTCGATAGCACGAGCGTCGACTTCGAATCTGTTTCAACGTCAACTTAACTCGTATTGCATACATCCAAGTTCTCTTCAAACTTTTCCATACTTATCAACTCGTTTTTCGATTCGTCGTATCTCGCTATACTTTGATCGCGTATCTGAGTTCCCGATTATCCAACATCGAAAGCTCAAGTTATACGATCACGCCCTCTAAGTTTCGCATGTTTCAGTCATACTCAAATGAGTTTCATCGCAACATAACCAATATATCTTCGTAGGCATGATTACCGCGTCAACCAACTTTTCACCGAGTCACAATTTGTGCGATCCGATAACCATTCGCATTGGCTAATATTTTCATCGAGCTCGCAAGTCGGGCAGTTCGATTACAATTCACATCGACTAACATTTTCATCGAGCTCGCAAGTCGTGCGACTCGTTTATAACGTTTCAAGTCTTCTATCCCGCCGATCTGATTGTTTTCTCAAGGCATAGTTGTTTTGCTAGTTTCCATCATTCGACCGACACATAAATTTTTGTTTGACGTATCATTTAACGATACAAGTCCCGCCTTACCGTCCTAACCGATCATCGAAGAACACTTGCATCAATATGCCGTCATACAAATCCTCAATCGAGTTTCGGTATTATCCGTCTGTTGCGGAAGAATCTTTCGTAATTCTCACAATGCGTCGATACAATTCATCACACAACTGGTATATTATATACCTCTCAGAATCAAGTCATTCATCGCATATATGGTATGGCATATACCACTCGGAATTCATGTTATTCATCGCATATGTGGTATATGCCTATGTGGTATGGTATATACCACTCAAAAATCAGGTCATTTCCTACGCATCATACTCGGTATGAACCAACAATCTCTTCCGACTCACGATTTCCACAGTAATCGTGCTTGACCACAACCGTAACTTTTAATTAATCAAATCCGACACAACTCGGCCAATATTTTTATTTGCCAACACAAGTTTGGTGTGCCACCGAACGATTCGTTCTATCGATTTATGATTTTAGTTCCTTTCGTTGCACAGCATGCAATAATTTATTTCCAATATCCGTTGCACTCCGTGCAGCGATTGCTTTGACATGCGTTGCACCACGTGCAACAATTTACTTTTGACACACATTGTACATCGTGCAACGACTTATTTTCGACATTCAAAGTCAGTACTCAAATCCATTCAATATATTCGATATTGACTTATCACTTTCATTTCAACGCACATTCACAATCAACTCGTTGCACTTCCTGCAACGCATTATTTAAGTTTCCGCATTGGGTGCAACCAATATTCACAACCCATTGTACTTCATGCATCGTTTCATTTCTCATTCAACATGTTACATTGGAACAACATCTCAAATTGTATTTCACAATTTGTTGTACTTCAGTAACTAACATTTCATGGCTCGTTGTATTCAATGCAACGAAACGTTTCACGACTTTCTCCATAATATCATGTATATTCGAAGTACTTGTGGCAACGTTACCCGACTTTGTATTAGAATTATTATATGGAACATCCAGTACGGCATCAAGTAGAGTCAAGAGTGATTCGATTGGTGGTGGGCAATTCTTTGGAATTGAAACAAAGCAAACGTCTTGAAAAAATTGAGCCTAGAGCTCTGATACCAATTTGTCACGCCCCGACCCGAAAAATTGCTCGTCCTCGCATCGATTTATTTGAATCATCGTTCGGGCGTGATGCCATACGAGTCTGGAGTTGCACACGTACAAGGCAAGATGACAAGTTCTCAAATGGTTATCTTTGATTTGATATTACACAACTAAAATATGCTATATTAGCGACCTAATTTAGCGACGTAATTTAGCGACGGAATAAAATTACGTCGCTAGATATGTAATATAGCGACTCCTTTCTATAGACATCGCAAAACATCGCTGAATAGCGACGTTCAGCGACATTAAATAGATTACATCACTGAATAGCGACGTTCAGCGACATATTATTAAAATATGTCGCCATATATAGGGCACGCTGTTTCCTTTTTTCCCCTCACTCGAAAATTAGAAATTTTCCTCGATCGAGCTCTTTCCCCCAGGTGACCCCTTCCTCCCCTCCCCCCCCCCCCGGCGACTCCCCCCTCCCCGCGACTACCTCCCCCCCGGTGACCCCTACCCCCCCTCGAGCTCCTCCTCCTCCAATCCGAGTTACTCTTCCTCTTCCTCAGGTAAACCCTAACCTAACTCCTCTCCCTCATCCTCCTCCTCTCTCACGGACACACACACACACACACACACATACACTGACACACACACACATACGGGCCGAACCCAATCGGATAAACCCGTTAATGGGTTGGGTTAGGGTTGTAGATACTCGGGTTCGGGCTCGAATTTGGGTTAAAATATTTGAACCCTTGTAATCAGTGAAAACTGCTGTAAAGCTTGCTAAGGGGACTTAGCATGTCCAAGTCCCTGTGTAGAGCCCCATCTATACATATCGGTTAACTGATATTAGATAGGGCTCGGGTTGTGGGGGATCAAAATAGATGGGCAATGATAGTCTAGAAAAGGCTCGGGTTTGGCCCAGTAAATTAGTAGAAGTAGCAATGTTACTTGCTTAGCAACAATTGGCCTTGGCAGTATGGCTTGACCTTGCATTGCCAAGGCTGGCTTTAGAGCCTGTACACAGGTTTTAGGGCAGTAGAGTGATGCCCACTCAAGTGCAGGCATCAAGGGGACTTAGTTTCACTGCAGGAGGCTCGGGAAGCTCCTACAGAGAGCAGGTTTGGAAGGAAAGTGCTGGGACTATACTTGGCAGCAGTAGGTTGCCTGCACTTAAGCAAGGATTGGAAGGGTGGCCCAATACAGAGATGTAAATATAGAGTAGGTGTCATATATTAGTTAAATAGATAGATTATTAGTCTTCAGTTGTATAGTTGTATGTATCAGTTTTAGTCCCCCTTACATCCAGTTCGGACCCATTCGAGTATGGTATCAGTTTAGGATAATTAGTTCAGTCTAATATTCCCATCTTTTTTAGTCTAATGCCTTTGAGTTTCAGTCCCATTTGTTAATGGTCAGTCCTAAATGTTCAGTTTGTTACATTATTGATTCAATCCCATTCCCTTTAAAGTTCAGTCCATTACTTGTTATATTAGTATCAACCATATGAAGTATGAAAAGGTTTATAGTATCAGTCTTTTGATAGGATGTATCAGTCCTTTGATAAAGTGGATCAGCCCCTATGTGAGTGTTAGGAAGAACTGATATCAGTTGGTATCAGTTGATAGGTAAAGGAAGGGAATTTTAGAATCAAGTATCAGTCAACCTTTCCTATCTTGGTATCAAATATCTGATATGAAGAGGATATGATATCAAGTCGAGTAGAAGAATTGGCTTGGGGCATAGGCTAATAGGTCATGTACACTACTCATGTGCACTGGTATGCACAGATGTGCAAGTGATGAAGGGGAGAAAAGAGTCAAGTGTAAGGCAGGCTAGGGGAACTACCCTGTAGGCAGTGAGCTCAGGAAGGCAGAGCCATGCCCCGCCCGAGTTGCACCCCTACACACGGTTACCATGTCTCTCTACTGTAATATACACTAGAAAGTTCGGACACTGCAAATATCGGTGTTTCTTCCATGTCTATGTCTAGTGAAGGATAATTGCCTAGACTTAGTCAACTTCACCCAGTTTGACTAGTTTGTCAAAGATATTGACTTAGTCAACTCAACTTCATCCAGTTTGACTAGTTACTGTGCTGAACATGTTTGTCCATCTTTGCAGAATTATTTCCAAATGGATATGAATTACTACTTGCGGAATCGTTCATGGATGTACAATCATCGTCCTGATGATATGTGTGGTATGCGGGATGAATACATAGCGGGAGTAGAGCAGTTCCTGCAGTTTGCTAAGGTGTTCCCTCAGTACATGGATGGCACCAAAATTAAGTGTCCGTGTGTGAAATGTCATAACATGAAATATTATCCAGAAGTAGAAGTGACATATCATTTGTACTCGAGGGGTTTCATGCCTAATTACTATCAGTGGACCTCACACGAAGAACTTGTGTCTTTAGCATCAGAGCCGGAGCCTTATGTTGAGCCGTATATACATGCGGGACCTAATTTTGTTTCAAATAATCATGCATACGACGACGGGTGCGTGAATATGGTTTTTGACGCTGCGAGGCCTAGTTTCGTTCATGATGCAGATGAGGAGGCCCCGAATGTCGATGCTGCAAAGTTCATAGAGTTGTTGGAGAATGCAAGGACTCCATTGTATCCTGGTTGTGAGGATCATTCATCGTTGGAGGTGGTTACAAGACTGTTGAGCATTAAGTCAGATTTTAATATGTTGCACGAATGCTACAACCGAGTGTTGGAGTTGATTATAGAGATCTTGCCGGCGGGTGCTAAGTTACCTAAAGACTTCTATCAGTCTAAGAGGATGGTGAGATCGCTCTGGATGGGATACGAGAAAATCGATTCTTGTCGCAATGGGTGCATGTTGTACTACAAAGACGACAAGGACGCAGATTTGTGCAGATTTTGTGGTGCTGATCGCTATAAGACAACTAGTACAGGAAGGTCTATCGGTGCAAGAAGATCGATCGATTCAATGCACTACTTGCCTTTAACGTCGTGGTTGCAAAGATTATTTATGGTGAAAGAGACGGCCGAAAATATGAGTTGGCACATGCGAGAACAGATTGAAGGAGTGTTGGATCACCCATCCGATAGAGAAGCGTGGAAGCACTTTGATCGAGTATATCCTGATTTTGCTTCAGATCCGCGTAATGTCAGGTTGGGGCTATCTTCTGATGGTTTTACTCCTTTTGGTCTTTCGGGATCCCAGTATTCGTGCTGGCCTGTGATTGTCACTCCGTATAACCTACCGCCTTGGATGTGCATGAAGACTCAGTACATGTTTCTAACCGTTATAATTTTTGGTCCGAACAATCCCAAGAGGAACATTGATGTGTACTTACAGCCTTTGATAGATGAGTTGAATCAGTTATGGGAAGTAGGCGCTAACACGTACGATGTTTCCAGGAAGCAAAATTTTCATATGAAGGCAACCCTTATGTGGACCATCAATGACTTTCCGGCCTATGGAATGTTATCTGGATGGAGCACTCATGGCCGTCTCTCATGTCCGTATTGCATGGACCGTACTAAGGCTTTTCGCTTGAAACACGAAAGAAAACTGTACTTCTTTGATTGTCATTGGCAATTTCTGCCAAAAGATCATCCGTTCAGAAGGAACAGGAATGCATTCCGTACCGGCGTTGTAGAGAAGGATGATCTACCGCCAAGGTAGTACGGAGCCACGATATGGGAGGAGGTTAGAGATTTTCCAAGTGCTATCGAAGATCCTACAACTGGGTACAAGTACGATGGATTTGGTAGAGATCATAACTGGACAAAGTGGAGCATATTTTGGGATCTGCCATATTGGAGTACCAATCTGATCAGACATAATCTTGATGTCATGCATATTAAGAAGAATGTGTTTGATAACATAATTAATATTGTGATGGACGTAAAGGGAAAAACGAAAGACAGTCCTAAGGCCAGGTTGGACTTAGAAGAAATATACAAACGCCCTGCGTTGCATTTGATAGAGGAGAATGGAAAACAGTTCCTGTCGAAGTCAATTTTCTCACTGGACAAGGAGGATAAAGTGAGACTTTGTCGGTGGATCCAGGGCCTAAAATTTCCAGACGAATATGTGTCAAATCTGAGAAGATGTGTCGATCTGAAGGAAAACAAATTGACGGGTATGAAGAGCTACGATTGTCACGTATTCATGGAGAGGTTAATTTCGATTGCATTTCGGGAATTCTTACCGCAGGCAGTTTGGGATCCATTGACGGAGCTTAGCATATTCTTCAGGGATCTTTGTTCTAAGAAATTGCTCGTTGATCGTCTAGAAAAGTAAGAGAATGACATTACGGTAACACTGTGCAAGCTAGAGAGGGTGTTTTCTCCTGGATTCTTCGACTCTATGGAGCATTTGCCGATTTATCTATCCTATGAGGCACGTGTTGGTGGACCCATCGAATATCGATGGATGTACCCGTTCGAGCGACATTTGAATCACCTAAAAAGAAAGGTGAAAAATAAGGCACGGGTCGAGGGTTCTATTTGTGAAGCCTATGTTCTCGAGGAGATTATAAACTTTTGTTCGATGTATTTCAAGCCTCATGTTGCAACTAATAGAACGAGAGCTTCCAGAAATGACGACGGAGATCATAAATGTAATGATACAATACTGAAGGTATTCAATGCTCCAGGAAAGCCATCGGGTAAAATGAAGAAGAGATATATGAACGATGATGAGCTAAGGGCTGCTCAGGTGTATGTATTACTCAACTGCGATGATGATGAAGTAGAGAAGCTGGAGGGGTAAGTAATTAATACGTCTACATTATTTTAATAGTATTGATTATTATACTATTACATTAATTGAACGATGTTGTTTTCAGCATATTTAATGATGATGTGAGGTCAGGTAGGCCATACATAACAGAAGAAGAACTAGAACAAGAAATGAGGCGTTATTTTCTATCATGGTTGAGTGCATATGTAAGACTTGAGAACTCTGTAATTACCTTTCTGTATATGCACTTGAGAATGAGCTTAATTTATTTTTTTGTGGTATTTAGGTCGATCGTTCATAGGCAAGATTTGAGAATAAGTCTATTAGAATGCTAGCCAAGGGACCTCGATTCCACCAAAAATAGCTGTTTGTGTATCAGATCTTCGAACTACAAAGATATTGATACGGGCAATAATTTTTATGGCATCCTACAGGAGATTGTGGAGCTGACATATAGTTATGGAATAGAGCCTGCTAAGATTGTGTTATTCAGGTGTGATTGGTTCGATCCGATTGAAGGTCAAGGTTGGAAAGTAGACAAGCACGGTCTAGTAGATATAAACTATCGGCATCGATATCAAGTCTATGAACCATTTGTCCTATCAAGTCAGGCTCAGCTCGTGTACTTCACAAGTTATCCTAAACGGGGAACAACAAGGTCGGATTGGTGGGCAGTATGCAAGACCAAAGCTAGAAATACCTTTATGGTTGACGATATAGCTTATCAGGATGAACTACCTCTTGTAACAAATATTATAGAAGTGGACACGACGAAAGTTCCTCATTACACATCTAATTGTGTAGAAGAAGTAGAATTATCTGAAGAGGAAGATACAGATGAAAGTGAAGATGTAGAGGAGGAAGAAGAAGAAGAAAAAGAGCTAAACAAACTAGATGAATTTTCAGAAGAGGATTAAATCTGTACGTTTGTTTTATCATCATATTTGACACTTTAGTGACACTTTTATCATATAAATCTGTGACACTTTAGTGACACTTTTATCTGTGACTATGATATTTTTCATAAATATGTGATGTCTATCATATAAATATGTATATTTGCTTTATTGTCATATGTTATTATCAGGTATGACTAGACTAATAGGATGACGTGGAGGATATTATATTAGGCGGTCCCGTCTGCCTCAGGCTGGGGATGCAGATTCCGTACCCTCATCCTCATCTTCAAGTACGCCAGTGTACCGTTCTGTTCCCGGTCTATTACCCGGACAGGGCAGTTCCAGCAGGTTGGCGACTCCTCACTCGTCGTCTAGCATTCCTGATCCCACGTCCAACATTCCTTCCGCGTCCAGCATTCCTCCTGTCGACGGCTCCATGGGGAGAGCCGACGCCGAGCATATGGAGGACGGCGATCAGACTGATCCTGCCCAGGCAGGAGGTGAGAGCGACCCTCCATGCGCTCCCCCGGACGAGACGCGTATTAAGATTTGGACGGACGGGCCTACGAAGTAAGTTAATTAGTTAATATATATTTCTCAAATGATTATATGTACATATATATTCATGAAATTTATTATTGTATGGATATTGGCGTCCTGCAGTACAGAGACAGCTGGGGTTATTTCTGAGGCAGAACTATGGTGGGCCTTGGATTAACTACTCAGATGCTCCCGCAGATAGGAAGGCCTTTTGGTTGGCCCACTTCAAGGTAAAAAAATAGTTTATTTTTAAATTTTAATAATCATTTGTGTATATTATACAACTTTTCTATTTTACTTCTTTTAGAGGACCTATTTCTATCCACCACACCGGGCGGCAAAGATCAAGGCCCAATTTTCTGTCGTCGCAGGCAAGCTCATCCGTGATGCGATCCACGACCAGAAGTCTCATGATCGCTCCGGAAAGCCGATCCATGGTTGGATCACGCCAGAGCAGTGGACTGCGATGAAGGCTAGATTCGGCGAGGCCAGGTACCAGGAGCGGTCTGACAAGGCCAAGGTGGTGCGGTCGAGCGCCAGTAAGTGGTGTGGTAGCTCCATTCCGATGTCAGAGTATTTTTGTCGTCTGGTACGTTTCCTATGACGGACATCCTTTTATATACAGTTGGATAGAATGTTTAATACTAATAATAGATAATATATTTTAAAAGGTAAAAAAGGGTGAGGACCCCAAAATGGTGACCGTCTTCCTGGTCACCCATCGGAGGGCTGGAGAGTTCATTGACGAGAGGGCGACACAGGCATATGTACGTTCTATTCTTTATATTAATTTACTATAATTTAGAAAACAGGAAAATAGATATCAATATAGACTTTAGCAAACACTTAGACGTTAGCAAACATTGTTCTAGGTCGAGTTTCTTCGGCTACAAGAGGAGGCGGCTGCTGCTGCTAGTGCGCCAGCAGAGGGAGGGGCTGGTACTTCCTCCCAGCCGCCTACAGCTCCATCGCAGGATGACCTCTGGATGACCGCCGTTGGTGGTCTTCAGAAGGGTACGTACTACGGTACGGGATCCTACGACGCCTATTTGGCTTCAGAGTCATCCCGGGCCCCCTCTATCAGTGCGTAGTCTCTAGCTTTGTAGGCGTCATTACGAGCTCAGGATATTGGTCGTCAGATCGACGAGCTACATCGCGAGTTACAGTAGCAAATTTCTGATCACCATACCGCAGAGCGACGATCCGACGATCCGATCATCACCGAACGATTTGATGCGGTCGAGCACAGTATACAGGAGCTGATGAGTCTACAGTAGGCTACAGCTGCCAGCTTGCACATGCTCACCGAGTCTACGCAGCGCACAGAGCGTAGACAGGTCAAGCTGGAGGGATCGCAGAGGACCATGTCTGCCTCACTCACTCGCTAAACTGCTGACGTGGCAGGCATGCCATGTTATCACATAAAAATAAATAACGTCGCTACGTAGTCGCACTACGTCGCTAATTTGGCGACGTTCAAATTCGTTGCCCTCCGTCGCTAATTTTACGACGACCCAGCGACATTGGGGTGACGTCGCAAATAGCGACGGAGGGCGACGAATTTGTCATCTGCGACTAGCTTTTTCGTGACCTTCATCTTTCGTCGCTAAAGTCATCACTAATTACGTTTAGCGACATTTTTTCCTTAATTAGTGACGTATCTGGACGTCGCTAATTTGCCTTATTTTAGTAGTATTAACAACGAAAGGAAAACAGAGTATACGAAACAATTCTCTTTATTGATATTCGAAATGAGATTACAAAGGCTATCGATAGCCCAACAATATATGCCAGATTGGCTACAACACTCAGGTTCTCTCTTGCCTACAAAGGATTTCACCGTTTCATATATCATGCTTCTATATCTCGGTCACATCAATCCTATTGCATGTCCGAACGTCAATGCGGTCGCATGCCTCAATACGTTTCGGCATTCCAAGCCTCAACACGTTCAAGCGAAGCTCCGCCACGAACAGACCATTCCCTGAACCTGCTAGCACACTAGTAGGGGAATAGTACTTTCTTCCTCGTTGTACTGATCAAAGACTCACTTAACAAACCAACATTTAGTATTGTATTGATTGATGTAAACATACAATTTAGTAATCTTTCTATGTTATCCTTTCAGTTCATGGCATATTCGAAGATTGTAAAGCATGTTATCATGGCAAGCATGTTGTTCGATTCGCATAAGTAAAGAGGCAACCAATAGCAATCTCGTGTTATTTTGTGACTTCTTACCAACATTGACGCACTCGCCCTTGCACCGACGCAAGGTGGATACGCCTATCGGCTCTCCCTGTCATATTATAAGTGCTCTCTACGTAGGATCTATAGGTGCAGGATATGTATGTACCCCGCACTCTCGACCCATCGCCCTTAACTATATGAAGGTCACTAGATTTCCGGGTTAGAATGGACTAAAACATAAGACGATGATAACTCTGTATGGTTGCTAACCGAAACATCACAGGACCACCGAAATAATTGCAGCAAGTGGCTTATCACATTCACTAGAAGGCCGCTACCCGTCTAAATGAAGTGCACCAACAATACCATAAACGTAATGCCCTCCTAGTCTGAACGGTTCCAGCACCCTGGTGCACCATGTTCGAGGGCTTCCCATGCACAAGCTGCTTTATATCTTTAAGTCCATTTGACCATGCAACGCATCTTATCTTTCTTACAACCAAGTAAGTTTGCCTATCTCTATTTCAATTGGCACAACGCCCCAATGTTCTCAACGAATGCCCCGAAGGCCATGAACATTTCGAAGGCACCATACCGCATCGACAGTTATGTCACATCTGTGACACAACTGTTCACTTCATTGCAACGACGCCATCTTTTGTAAGTCTCGTCTTGCTGCGCATACCTTGATATAGTCATTCGCCTTTCCTTGCATTGTGTATTCGATGCACGCCTCGAAGTCGTATTTCTATGTTCTACGTCTTAGTGTTCAACACGTTATACTTATGTTCCATCTTCTGACTCGTACAACTGAGGCACGCCTCGATAGGGTATTCAATGTTCTATAGCTCGTGCAACTGAGGCACTCGTGCCGATATGGTCTTTCAATGTTCTAGTATACTAACTCGTACACGGGGCATGAATGACTTGTGCATTGAGGCACTCGTCGATACAGTTATCCCATGTTCTTATGGCTTGCGCACCGAGGCGCTCACCTTTGTGATATTCAATGTTCCATAGCAACTCGTACATTTGCTGTACGATTCATTTCAATTATTCTATCTAGTGTTCGACATGCACTATGTTTATCTCTCCCTATCGAGCCACGCCCGTGGCGTCGATAGGTCAACTCAGCATGCAATGATATATATTTTACCTAGGCATAAAGGAGTATGAAAGAGAAGTCAATCTTCCTCCACCTTGAGCCGATACGCCTTGTCATTTCGTCGAGCCGATGCAGCTCGATTTTATAACTTCGTTGCACGGTCAACTCTCCTGACTTAGCCATTCAAGCACTTTGTGCTTCATTCAATTATACGATCAATTTGGCTTACCATGCCAATGCCTCAATCCGTCGCGAGGCGACGATTGGTTTTGCGGACACCTTTCTGAATAAGGCAAAATATTGACCTCTAATATTTCAACGTAAACGTATATCCTGCATACGAAACCAACTAAAATCAATACCCATCCGAATCGGTCAATTACCTTACGTCAATTCGATTTCTTAGAATCTTCGAACCGACTCAATGCTTTCCCTCGGGTCAACTTAACACTTGCATCGATATTACTCGATGTGTTTCTCGGGTCATCGTAACTCTGAATCAATTCGCATCGATGCATTTCTCGGGACAACGTAACTCTTATATCGATTCGCATCGATACACAATCTGGTCAACGCAACTCTTCGAGTCAACAACTCAGCATAATGTACCGTGCGGAGCGGGGCATTACACTTGACCCATAATAATATGGATAATATTGCTAGATCGCTAGGCGATAACACCGTACATGCTAATAAAATGACTCAACGCACCTAGGTAAGGGAATAATCCCTTCTTGTATGCTTGTGTAGAACATGGAAATGAACTTGGAAAATTACTCGAACCTTCGTACCGCACTCCACGCTCATGCCAACGCACAGCTTACGTTTCGAGTAGATTAATACTTATGCGTTCAATTATGAATGAAATGCTAGTCACTAGATCGTACCACAACTTGAGACATAAAACAATGAATGGTTTACTAAAATGAGGCAGGAAGACTATCAACATAGTCGTTCCGAGCAGAGTATAGAAATATCGTAAGACTTCGGGACCAATGGGTCGCCAAGGCGGTTCCCGCACAAGGGGCTGCATAATGAATGAATATATGAATGAATGAATGAATGAATGAATGAACAAATGAACAAATAAATGAATGAACAAGTGAAAGAAAGAAAGATAAGAAGGAAAGAATGATTAGCGACGGGTATGTCGGGAACGTGTAACGGGGCTCGCTACCGCGCTGCACGGATACCGCCAACCTAGTCGATAATACATTATGGCTCTAGACAGCCTGACAAGTTAATTCATTTGGCTCATGACAGACCGACAAGATAATTGGCTCAAGATAGCCTGATAAGATAAATGGCTCATCACTACAAGAACAATGACGATTCTTGACGGTTTATAAGTTGACGGTCGTCAAAAACTGTCAACAATAGTGGTTATCTTGACGGTTTTAGGTATACGTTAAAAAAGCACGCATTTTAAATTAAATTAGCAAATTTTTACCATAACAGTTGACGGTTTTAGAGGATCCGTCAAGAAACCATTTTTTTTTGTTGATGGATTGATGAAAACCGTCAATTAATGTATGTGTGAAAAAATTGGTACAAATTTTTTGACTGCCATTATAGTAATTTTTTCAAATTGTTTATATTTGTTGACGGTTGTGGTTAGTTTTTATGGAGAGAAGAAGCAAACTTTCTTCCGATGAAAAAATCTCTCTCAATTCTTCTCTCCATTTCTCCTCCTCTCCTCTGAGTCCTTTCCTCTCTTCCTCCTTTTATTTCTCCCACTCCTCTCCTTCGAGCCCAGCCGTCCCGATCCCGGTCGTTGAAGAAGCGGAGCACTCCGCCGTGCCATCTCTTGTCGTTCTCCCCTTTGCCAAAAAAGAGCAATCTCAGAAAGAAGAAGAGGTGCGGTGGGAAGAAGAAGAGGCACGACGGCGTGCTCCGCTGCTTCGACGCCGCGATCGACCATTGACGCCATTTTGGACGAGGAGGCAGATTTTGACGATGATGACATCAACCTCAAGGACATGAGGTACCATTTCT
This sequence comes from Iris pallida, assembly GCA_029216955.1. Classification (NCBI taxonomy): domain Eukaryota; kingdom Viridiplantae; phylum Streptophyta; class Magnoliopsida; order Asparagales; family Iridaceae; genus Iris; species Iris pallida. The sequence continues at coordinate 6,705,161 of JANAVB010038416.1, read as the reverse complement.
TAGGGTTTTGTTAGGATTTCTTTCTCTTTTTGGGTTATGATGATGATATAGATGAAAAAAGAACTTTTTCTCTTTTGATTTCTACAAATTTGTAAAAATTTTTATTTTAGGGATTTGAAGTTGGTTCTATTTCTTGATTTTTGAAAATTTGTTCTCCAGATCTACACATTCTACCTGCTCGAGGTAGTGTTCGCTGAGGAATCGGCTGCGGCTACACAGAAGAGAATGCCATGGTGAAGCCCTCTTTCGAAAACCTCCTAATTTGATTGTATGTGTTCAATATTCCAATTGGTCACTACAAAGGAACCCAAAACTTGCTGGAATTTGAAAGCCATAATCGTGGAGAATATCAATGGCAAATAAACCCTGTCTACAAAAGTCTAATTTTGGTCAATTGGGATTAGTGGTAATTATGTTTCCAAAGGGTGGTAATAATGGTGACACCTCTGGAAAGCCCACGGCCAACTTCATCTTGATATATATTCTTCCAATGTGGAAAGCAACATATGCCACAACTTGCACGCAGGAGTAGCTTCTACTCTTTATATCTTAATTTTCTTCCTCCACTGTTTGAGGAAAGACACTTTGTCTTGTTTTTTAAGAATTCACATCTCAATGGCAATGATGTCCATCAATTCTTTCACTTTAAACTAGTAATGTGTGCTTGACTGCATTGTAGAATTCTTGATTATTTGTACGCATGCATATAAAATATGTTTTCAAGAACTATATGCTTTTGTTAGCATACAGTACAAACCTTCGGAGATTGGATTTCCCAAAAATGAATATTACACATGTGTGTGTTTGATTATCATAGTATTTTCAGATAGTGTGTTAGACAAAGTTTGCATATAAATTGATTATCTGAAGTAATTTTTAATACAAGAATATTCATTATGCCTTGTAATATTGTAGTTAGATATCAGCATTTCTGTTTTAACACATCGTAACTTAACAAATTGGTTTGACTTATTAAAGTTGATATTCATTTTTTTAAATTGGTTTGATGTTTTTTTTTAAGTTGGTTTGTCCTATTAAAAAGTATTATAGTACTGTTGATGGAACTTTATAGCGCTATGCAATAAAAGTGATCCTTCTCTCTGATCTGTCAGGATAGCAGTTTAAGTAAGATATATGTCCTTGCTTGTTTCGTTTCACTTGTTGATATAACTTTTAAAATATGTTTGGCTTCCTGAAAAGCTATAATTTGAAGGAAGACGACTCTTATATATAACTTGTGTGCCTTCATATGTTTTACTTTTTGAATGCAAGCTATTCATTTCCTTTGAAGCAATTTTTATACTTGGTGAACTCTCAGTTGGATTTTTATCTTCTTCTTCATCAGGCTGAACTACTACTTATACACCATCTCCATGTTTTAAAGTATTAGGCACTTTTTTTAATATTTTTGTAACTACCATTATTGTTCATGTTGAAGGTTGTTGATTATCGTGTCTGCGGTGGCCTAAATTCTGCCCTTCATTTTTCATTTATAGAGTTCATTGATGAAGGAAAACTTTTATAATTCCTATCTTATATTTCTAAATTTAGTTAAGTGTTATCTTATCATTGTAATACCTTTATTTTTGTTTCTTATATATGATATATCATAAGGTGCATTAAGTCTGCCAGGAACTGAGATCGGATACTATCCAATAAGGGGGCTTCCTTCAAAAATTGTGATTCTCAAGTTAGTCCAACGTTCCTGCCAAGGGTAGGCTCATGTGCTCTTGTCCTATATATAATTCTCATATCCCTTTATCTTTTCTACTGATTTCTCAGCCTCTATATGTTGCTCAACCTCTATATGTCAGTATCATTTTTTGGGTATCAATTTTGGGTTTGTTTTCTGAAGATTGATTTTTTAGTTCGGTTGTTTCACTGGGGGCTATAATGAGGAAGAAAAGTTGCGTAATTTTGCTTTGGCAATAGACATTTGGTCATTTTTGCCATATTACTTGACTTTCAATCTTTGATACATATGTTGCTGGGTTTTTTGACTTTGTAATTGAGCTAAAATTTTGGGTATGTGTTCCTAACTTCATTATCCCTAAATTGGAGTATCAGTTTCATAAAGAGTTTGCCTTCTCTAGGTACTGATACCACACTTGAAATTTGTGAGTATCGGTGGAACTTGGAGTATCAGTTTTATAATGGGAGGAATGGTTTATTGACTACACTTTATGGAGTATCAGTTTCATAACAGAGAGCAGTTGCTCCTACTGCTCTTTGTTGCAGTTGTAAATCATTCAACAAGTAAATCATTCAACATCAATTATACTTGAAACATTACTGCATCTATAATTATTGAGCTTACACAGGAATTTAGAAAATTCATATTTCTAAAGTTGATATAGTGGAACTCAAATGTTTACTTTAATGCATTCGATAGTGTGCATATGGTTTAGTTATTCTTTCTATGTGGAACTCAAATGTTTACTTTAATGCATTCGATATTGTTATAGTTGTCAGTATTGCACTTGAGCAAGGAAGTTTACTGTGTTGTATGTTTCCCCTAACCACTACTAGACATTTACTTTCATGCCTCTCTGTAGATTTGCATGTCAACTTATCAGCAACTTACCTTTCTCAGACTTAGTACTTTTATTAATGTAATATTTGATATTGCAGTATTCTTGGAGGAATCTTGATTGTTGCTAGGCTCGATGCTGTGGGGGATGTACAAGGAGAACAAGAAGAAGAAAGCCATGGCCTTGCCGTTATCTAAGATGTATGGAAACTACATTACTTTGGTTGTATATGTTTGTGGTTGGACAAGTGTTGGGTGTTTGTGGTTGGACGTGTATTAAAAGTTCGTGGTGTATGAACAATATACAGTTTGTTAATATAAAAATTGGATTTTATAGTTATTTTATGTATTAAATATTCTAGATTATTGATATTATGTGTGTGTTCGATTCATTATATATAATTATAAATAGAATTTTGATTTCAGCTTCTCTTGACGGTTATAAAACGTCAACAATTAACTCAATCCTGCTGCAAAAGCGCTTTTCTTGATGGCTAATAGCCGTCAACTAGGCCGAAGTCAAGAAAAGTTTTTGCCTATGTTGACGATTCCTAAAAAGAGCTATCTTGACGGCTAAAAACAGTCAAGAAAACTACATAAAATGACAGCAAAAAATGGTCAAGAAAAGCCCTGTCAGGGACCGTCAAGAAAAGGGGGGACTTTTCTTGACTCCGGCCTAGTTAACGGATCTGCAACCGTCAAGATACCCATTTCTTGACGAGAAATCACCGTCAAGAAAAGCCCTTATTCTTGTAGTGCATGACAGCCCGATAAGTTAAAACTAAAAATAAGAATACGAAATGGTCACAGGCAACTCATGCACGAGGGACAGGATGAAGGATTCCAAGGCAACGATTAGAGATATCGTGGTCGGTCTAGGCAAAATCATGGCTTACGGGTGGCTTGTGTACGGGCTTGGGCACACAAGAGACGTAAGGCCGGGTATTTTATAGCCTATCAGGGTGTCCCAGCCATCACGCATGATAGGTCTATGAATACCATAAGTAAAAGCCCAAATGGCTTGTATAGCCAGCGACCGATGCATATAGATTAAGTTGGCTTGGTGGTGGCAATCCATGTGCAAGTCCTTTTAGACACACACAAAAGAAGAAGAAATGTTGTCTTTTTTTATTGGCGTAAAGTACCATAAATCGAGTACACCTGAGAGATCCTGTGCTGAGGATCCCCGAGTACAAAAAAAGAATTCTGGGGAATGGGACGATGGAGATCGAGCGGCAGTTGCTCCTTTACTCTATTGACACTCCAATTACAAAAGTGGAAGAAAACCTAAGAAAATTGCTAACTCTCGGCTCACTGGTAAGAAGTGCAGCAATTTGGCTCTTGAAAATGCTCTCCGTTCTGTATTTTGAAGAGGGATGAGACCCCTTTTTATAGTAGTTTCTGAGCTGGAACGATGTTGTACGCCCAAATGAGGAAAACACACTGGTTTTCATATGGGAGCATAGTCCTGCCTTGGACACGTAGGGTGTAGGTGCATGCAGGCTGCGAGATCGTGGGTTGGTCGTGGTGTTAACGTGGCCACTTGCTTTGGGGTACGACTGCTCGTGGAGACTGACGTGACCATACACTTCGGTGCATGTTTTGATCATGGCTTTGACCGAGTCAGGCTTGGGCGCATAGCCCTGTTTCAGGCTATGCGCCCTCCTTCTGGAGGAGCTTGTCTTGGGCGTATAGAGCTTCATAGGGTGACTTGGGCGCATAGAGCTTCACAGGATGACTTGGGCGCATAGAGCTTCACAGGGTGGCTTGGGCACATATATCCTCATTGGCTTGGGCGCATATGTTCTCATTGGCTTGGACGCATAAGGCTTCATTGCTGAAATTTTCATGCTTCTACAAGACCCCTTTCAAAGTTTTCGATACTTGAACGAGTTCGAAATACTTTGAAAGAAGCATGGACCGTCTTCTCGTGATACAGTAGGAGCATAACACAACTCTCTCTTTGGGCGCATAGCATTTGGTCAGGTTCCAGGATACCAAATAGCGGAGCCCGACGTCGCTGTTCCGTGCAGAGGACGAGGCTTTGATCACGGCTCTTGCAGAGGAGAAGGCTACTTTCCAGGCGAGGAAGGATGCCCTTGTTCGAGAGATCAACAAATTGGTTGACCAGTATGGTCAGTTCAACGTTACAAGTGAGGCGCGTGCCGCCTCGAAGAACAAACTGGCTGCACAGATCACCGAAAAGTATAATCACATCACATAGATCAAGAACAAGATCGCCCAACCGAAAGTAGACTTGAGGGCGACAACATCTGAACAGTAGGATTATTTGGCTCAGGCTGCCATGACCGTCACCACTTCTGCCCATTTAGAAGAACTGCTGGCAAAGTTGGAGGGAGAGCATCTGAGTCTGATCCTTTTCGAGGATAAAGCTGCTTGTCATGAAGAAGCGCGCTGTCGAGCTACCGCGAAGTCTGAAGCCGAAATCGCGGCTCTAAGGAAAAACATCAATCGCCTATGTATCCCTTGGATTCTTTGTAACTTTTTTTTCAGCCGTCACGGCTCTTGTACCTTTTTTCGTCTCTTGATAGACATTTAAGTAAAGAATAAAGAATCTTTTCAAAATGCATGTGGTTTTGTGAAATATCGAAACTAGAGGTAATGTGGACGTAGCAAGGGTATTTTTGGTGGGTATTCTGCTGGGGAATTTGATGTGGACCTATTATCCGTTTTATATTCAAGTTTTTTGAATATAGATAATAGTTTGAACAAGGCTGCTAATAGAGGTAATATGGACGTAATAGCAGAAGATGTTCTATATCTGACCAGAGGTAATATGGACGTGGAAAGATATATAACGTTAGGTAGGAGTAGATAATTGAGAGGTAGTATGGACGTGATTATCCTTGATAAATGCTTTGCTCAGAGGTTATATGGACATGGCAAAACATTTCTTAATCATTCCACCAGGAAAATAATTATCGGAAAACAATTCAGAGGTAATAGGGACGTGGCTTGTTTTCGTCAAACCGAGTTTGGACTGAGTCAAAAAACGAGAATGATTCCACTAGGGAAATATTTTAGACGACCTATTATCCAAGGCGTATTCAAGACTCTTGAAATACGGATAATAGTTAGATAATTTTTGAATCACATAAACATCGCATTTTACATTTATATTACTGAACATATGTAAACATTATGTAAAAAAATGTTACACATGGTATTTCTTCAAGAACTTGTCGTTGATAGGCATCATGAGCAAGTCACCATCAGGCTTGGTTAGTCGGTACGTACCGTTAGAATATATTGATTCTATGATGAAAGGACCTTCCCATTTAGGCTGAAATTTTCCTTTCGTTTTGTGTGTCATGACCATTGGTCTTCTCACTGCTAAGACTAGATCATCGACTTGGAAGATTCTTTCCTTTACCTTTTTATTGAAGGCTCTGGAAAGACGTGCTTGGTATAGCTCAATACGCTTCTGAGCTAACAAGCGTTTTTCGTCTAGTGCTTTGAGCTCATGTAGATGCAGACGGTAGCTTTCTTCAGTAGTCAACTCGCTGGCTAAGGCTACTCGAAGAGAAGGAATCTGGATTTCTAGGGGAAGAACTTCTTCGCTCCCATAAACCAGAGAGAATGGCGTACTGCCTGTTGGTGTCCGGACTGTTGTACGATAGGACCAAAAACATTCACCGAGCTTCTCATTTCAATCACGCTTGTTTGAAGACACGAACTTCTTGAGCAGTTTAATGATGGTTTTATTGAAGGCTTCTGCTAGCCCGTTAGATGCTAGATTGTAGGCAGTAGAGGCTATGTTCTGGATTCGATTCCTATCGCAGAACCGTCGAATGCATGGCTTGCGAATTGTGGACCATTATCATGGATGATCCTGCGAGGTAGGCCGAAGCGATAGATAACGTGATGTTTGATGAAATTGATCACGTTCGACGCCTTTGTTGGCCCATTGGTCATGGTCAAACCTGATTTTAATAATTGATCAAACTCTGTCTCGATATACTAATCAATTCAGATATTTACCTATGACGTTTTGGAAACTGATCAAAGATGGATATCTACTCAGTTCAAGACCGAAGTTGTTTGCCACTCAAGAATGTATTTCCTTCAAAGCAATATAATTTTCATTTTTATTGAGTCTAGGAATACATTGTACACCAAGTCGTACTGGCAAATAGGCTATCCGAAAATGTTTTTCAAAACTGACCTATCTTTCTAAAATGATCTATGTTTTTGAAAAACATCTATTTTACAAAAAGCTTCTGAAGGACTTTTCAAAAAGCCAAATATTATTTTTCACAAAATTAACTGACCAAACCCTGACAGAACTCGGCCAGAGTTCGGCCAGAGTTCGGCCAACTTGAACGTTATGTAAACGTTGGATTTTGAACTTGGTCTCCCTTCAGTTGCGGTTGGTTACAAAGATTTCTGTCCGAATTCTGCCCGAATTATGTCAGAGTTCTGCCTTTGGAAAAACTATAAATAGAGAAGGATTTCGATCATTTCAACACACCAATTCACTTTCAGTCTCTTCTCTTCTAAAGCTTACATTTCTTCCAAAGAGTTCTAAAAAGCTTCCATTTTCAAATCCCAAGCCAGTTACAATCCTCTAGTCGATTTGCCAGTGCGGTGCGGTCTAGAAGTTTTAGAGCGATTGTAATCAGAGGCTTGATTGAAGATTGACTCTTCACAATTGAAATTGGTCGAGTTCTTCGTATCAAAGCTCGCGTCTGTAGAAGTTGCAAGGACTTTGTATGAAAACTTGCAGGATTTTCTAATAGTGGATTCAACTGAAAGCTAGAGTTCTTCCGACTGGACTAGTCCTCACAAGAGGGAAACCAGTATAAATCTATGTGTTTACGTTTTCCTTCTGATCACTCTTGTTCATTACAGTTATTTATTTTTGTAATTATTGTTATATCTGTGAACTAACTGCTAACGAGTTTTTTAATTTTAAATATTCCGCTGCCTACTCTATTCACCCCCCTCTAGAGTATTCTGCTTTACGATTTCGTTCCTACAATTGGTATCGGAGCGAGTTATACAGGTAAAACAAGGTAAAATTGCAGCTATATTCAATTATTTTTTAATTGTTATATAGATCACAGAATTACACATGGCAATTGTGAAATTTACAAGTGAAGGCCAAGCCACAAACAGACCTCCACTGTTTGACGGCACGAACTACACTTATTGGAAATATAAACCCCCAATATTTTCTAATTATTTTAGTACTTTAAAGATTTATTTTTGCTATATTATTTAGAATTAAAGAAATAGTTTATATATATGTATGTAATTATATATATATATATTTTTTTTATGTAATTTATATATATATATATATATATATATATATATATATATATATATATATATATATATATATATATATATATATATATATATATAATATGTATAATTGGATATATATATATATATATATATATATATTTTTTAAAAAAAAATATATATATATATATATATATATATATATATATATATATATATATATATATTTTAAAAAAATATATATATACATATATATATATATATATATATATATATATATATATATATATATATATATATATATATATATATATATATATATATATATATGGTAGTGTAAAAATATATATATATATATATATATATATATATATATATATATATATATATATATATATATATATATATATATATGATAGTGTAAAAAAAAAAACTTACAATCGGACACTGTAGCATTGCTACAGTGCCAGAGGGGAACCCGCGCCTGTGCTCGGTCGAAAGAAGGAAAGGAGTGTGGGATTTAAGATTTGATTTCATCAAATCTCCATCATAAATCCTTAGAAAAAATTTCTTAAATCTCTTAGGGAATTCTCCACAACGTGACCCATATCCGAGCCGAAAAACAATTCGAATTAATCCAAAAATAGGATTTTAAACACCATATAAAACCTTACGGAAAATAGGGTTCTTGAGAAAATCACCTATCGAACTTCAACCCCACGAATCAGGCGAATTCCCTGGACCTCCGCCACCCTCGCCGGACTGAGCCCGACCGCCGCGAGAGCCGTCGCCAGCCAGGGGAGCAGCCCCCGACGACCTTCCAACGACAGCAGCCACGTTGCCCAACCCCGACTTCGCGCTTGACTTCCGTGTCACACGCTCCACCGTTTCACGTTCCGTCTTCTCAGGTACGAAGACCATCTATACGACTATATAACTCTTCAAACACTTCAATTTTAGATGCTTCGTATTGTTCCAGAAATCGAAGCCAAAACTAGCGTTCGATTAGTCGAAAACCGAGCAGATTTCGTACTTGAACACCCTACGTTGGAAGGCAAAAACTTGCCAATCCAAGAATAGTTTCTAAACCCCATCTGAACAATTTTTGTTAACAGCATATAGGGCTGTGCAATCTAGTTCGTACCTTCGAATTTCCTGGTCTGTGCAGGAAGTTATGAGTCTCGAAAAATCTAGAAAAACCTATATATTCTGTTTTTAAAATTTCTAAAATTTCTCCGATATGGCACGTGTCCCGACAAATCGGGCAACGTGGCCGCACGCAATATGCATCGAAAGGCGCGTATGGATGTTGCTGACGTGTGGAAACTGACGGAACTCAGTTTCGTCGCGTGTATGTGACGAAATCAGTCCGTATCCGTCAAAATACCCCCGTATTGCCAATTTGCAAACTTTGCCCTAACTTAGTATACAGTCGTCAATTCGAGACAAAACTTGTGCCAACAGGTCTGAATCAAAATTTTGGTCCTGTATGCCAAGTTTGGTCCGATTCTGAGAAAGTTGATCGGAACGCCAAAATTGGCGGGCCCGCGACCCACTCAAACGGGCGATTTTGTACGTGGCTCATCGAAATCCAAAACTGGACATACCGTTGAGTTCCTCTCCTCGAACTGAATCCATAGACATGTAGTTTGATGACTTTAGAGATCATAGACTTTGGCACGTGTTTTGGTGCAAAGCGGGTCTAACGACGGACATCGTTTTGACCCGAAATTACGATTTTGCCTCTGTTCTAGAATTGGACTTTAGGACAGGCGTTTCCTAGGTATATCTTCTTCACCGAGATCATTTTTGATGTTTATTTCACCGTCTGGAGTCATCTGTGATTTGTGAGTTTTGGAGCTGACATTTGCTACTCTTGGATTGTCCTTCTTACGCCGCAGGCAAGTATACCTTGCCATAGATTCTGATTGTGTTCATTTATTTTCAGTATATTTTATTATTGCATATTTCTTTCTCTTATTTTTATTTCTAAATTGGGCGTCCAAGTCACACTTGGGTGCGGGCGACTAGATTTAGTCATTGCGTTATTTTATTTCTATTATGCATGTCGACCTAGAGTTAGACGACCACCTTATGAGTGTGGGATATTTTCATATCTCCTATGGCCTTGACACATGTGTATCACGGGATGAGTGAGTTCATATAGGACACGGACCTGCGTATACGACTGGCCATCGATATGTATGGGTCGTGCGACGGATAGGAGGTAATTGCTACTAGTGTGTTGAGTTAGATGCCGTAGCAGTTGCCAACTGGATAGGATGTGGATACATCTTGGACAGGAGCATTGGAGGGAGGGGACAACTACTAGCGTAGGGGCTACATTTATTTTTACACACTTTGTGGGCCGACAGTGACTCGTATGAGCGCTACTTTCTGCCCCTGGCCGATAGCGACTCGGATGAGCGCTACTTACTGCCACTCTTTATTTACTCTGCTGATCCTACAGCCCCTGCGTAGAACGTTGTCCTCAAAGTGCATCTCACATAGACGGTTAGGAGGTCCTGTAGAGTCATAGTTGCATATTTTACACATTCAGTTACTTTGGCATATTTTATGTATCTTGTTACGTCCTTCTAAGGACCTGGTGATCTCTCCAGGATTAGACGAGCAGGACTATCCCGATGAGTACGGTGCAGCATTAGATCCATCATACATCGGTGACGAGGCATCTTCTGCTCATACTTAGTTTTATTCTTTATTATCTGAGACCATGTATTGGACATCTTTTTATCATCTTTCTTGTTGTTTGAGGAGGTTGGACTCCATTTAGTTGGAGACTATTTTTCCATAGCTGTTTGGAGTGGGAATGTCCACCCGACTATATTTTGACATCATAATTATCTTATTTTGTGGACTTTATTATATTCTCTGTGTTGAGCTGTGGATAAAATTTAGTTATATTATTGTGGCTTATCATGAATCATTATTACAGCTTATGTACCAATACGAAGATTACCATATATTGGTGTATTCTTCGATAAGTACAGCTGGCATGTCTACGTACTTAGTCCTACGTATTTTGGGACTGAGGCATTACAGGAAAACACGTATGAGTTTCTTCCTGAAATCTTTTGATTTTGACTTATGGTCTGTTGTTATTGATGGCTACAAAAAGCCTCATCGTATTAATGTTGATGTAGTTTTAGTTGAAAAATCCTATGACAAATATACAGAGGATGAAAAAAAAAAAGGCCAGTCTTGACACACATGCTATTAACGCTTTATTTTGTGCTTTAGACAGAACTGAATTTAACAGGATGTCTACCTGCACAACATCAAATAAAGTGTGGAAACTTCTCGAAGTAACCCACGAAGGAACAACACAAGTCAAGGAGTCAAAGATCAGCAGACTTACTCAGGAGTACGAGGCGTTCAAAATGAAGCCAAGTGAATCAGTCACTCAGATGTTTACGAGATTCCTGGATATTGTAAATCCTTTGTCTTCACTAGACAAGGATTACAGTAACCATGAAAAGATTTGCAAACTTCTACGAGCTCTCACAAAGAACTGGATTCCAAAGGCTACAGCAATCATTGAAGGAAACGACCTCTCAACAATGTCTCTGGAAACACTCATGGGTAAGCTACTCGCTCACGAGTTAGAACTTCAAGACTTTGAAGATGCTACACCAAAGGAGAAGTCAGAGGAGTCGATCGCTCTCAAGGCTCAACATAGAAGAACTGTCGAAGATGACTCTGACGACAGCGACTCCGACTCTGAAGATCAAGCTCTTCTGGTAAAGAAATTCAAGAAGTTCATGAGATTTAACAGGAGAACAAAAGACATCAACAACAACAACAACGAGGAAGATCCTATTTGCTACGGATACAAGAAGAAAGGACACATGAAGAAAGATTATCCAACAGCATCATCATCAACAAGAAAAAGCAGTAAATATGACAAAAGCTTCCTGAAGAAATCTACATCAAGAAAGTACGGTAACACAAGCATATGTCATGAAAGTGAAGCCAGCGATTCAAAAGACGAACAATCAGATGACACTGCAAATGTATGCTTGATGGCTTGCGATCAGGTAATCACTAATCCTCTTTTTGATCCTTATGATGATTTCACATTTGAGCAACTAGGAGAGGCTTTCAGTGACCTGTTAAATGATTATAAGAAACTGTGTAGTAAATATGAAACCTCTAAGAAGGTACTCAAAGAGTACAAAGGTAAAATAGGAAGACTTACCGACCAACTAGATCATGTTAGAAATAATGACTCTTCAATTGAGTCTAGTGAGCTTTCATCTATTAAGTTGTTGTTACACGAGACTATCAAGTTATCTGAAAAAAAAGACCAAACTATTATCCAGTTAAAGGAAGACCTATCTAAGGAGAGAAAGAGTCTCCAGTGTGCACATGTCAGAATAGAAACACTTACATCTGACTATACTAGATTATATGACACTTCCAAAAAGTTGGAAATTAGTTTAGGATAAAATGGCCTAAAGTTGCCAAACCAAGCTCATTATTCGGTTGACGTGATAGGCCATGAACTGGTCTGCTCCAAGAACAATGTTCAATTCGTGGCGAGTTATTCCGCCCAGACGGTCGACGAAGCACCAGACTAGAGACAGCCATTCATCGACTTCGTCGTCTACGACATCCTCCCAGAGAACCCAAAGGAAGCCATTTCTGTCAGACGGCGTTCTCTCAGATTCTTCTACGATACAGAGACGAAGATGCTGTATCGCCGCTCCTATGACGGATTATTACTCCGGTGCCTGTCGAACGCAGAAGCCAAAGAAGCCGTGCGAGAAGCTCATGACGGTGTCTGCGGGGCCCATCAGCCCGGCCCAAAACTACAAGATCGCCTTCGCCGAATGGGCTACTACTGGCCCACGATGGTGGCAGACGCGATAGATTATGCTAGAAAGTGCAAAGCTTGCCAAGTCCACGCGGACTTCATCCACCAACCATCCGAATTTTTACATCCGACGGTGGCGTCCTGGCCATTCGAAACATGGGGAATGGACATCATTGGTCCAATCACCCCACCTTCCTCCCGAGTACATCGCTTCATACTTGCGATCACGGATTACTTCTCCAAATGGGCGAAAGCTGTCCCACTTGCAGAAGTTAAGACTTCAAACGTGATCAGCTTCCTTAAGCATCACATCATCTACCGCTTTAGACTGCCCCGAAGGATCATCCATGATAATGGGCCGCAGTTTGCAAGCCACGTATTCTATCGGTTTTGCGATAAACACCGTATTCAGAATATCGCCTCGACGCCGTACAACCCGGTAGCAAATGGATTGGCAGAGGCGTTCAATAAAACAATCATCAAACTTCTCAAGAAGTTTGTCTCCTCCAACAAACGTGACTGGAACGAGAAGCTCGGCGAGTGCTTTTGGGCTTATCGTACCACGGTCCAAACAGCTACCAGAAATACACCATTCTCTCTGGTATACGGGAGTGAGGCAGTCCTCCCCTTGGAGACCCAGATCCCCTCACTATGTGTCGTCCTCACACATCAATTAACGACAGACGACAACTACCAACGTCGCCTGCAAGATTTAGAGGCCTTAGATGAAAAGCGCCTCCTAGCTCAGCAAAGGATCGAGCTGTACCAAGCACGCATCTCAGGAGCCTTCAACAAGAAGGTCAAAATCAGAACATTCCAGGTAGACGATCTCGTCTTGGCAGTCCGGAGGCCAATGGTCATGACTCACAAGACCGCCGGCAAATTCCAGCCAAAGTGGGAGGGCCCATTTATCATTGAGACGGTATTCTCCAACGGTGCTTACCGCCTCGCAAAGCAAAACGGAGACTTGCTCATGCTGCCCGTCAACGACAAGTTCCTGAAAAAATATTATGTCTAAACGACATTCGCTACAAGATCTTTGAGTCATGTACCCGCTGGTACCACTGAACTCACACCCACAACATTTTAGATTATCGAGTCATGTACCGGCTGGTGCCCCTGAACTCACCCCCATATTTCCTTCAGATTATTGAGTCATGTACCCGTTGGTGCCGCTGGACTCCCACTTTCTCAATATTTTAAATTACCGAGTTATGTACCCGATGGTGCCTCTGAACTCACATTCCGGTCACTCTTTCAGATAGTAAGTCACGTACGATTATACCTCTGAACTTTCTTCCTGTAAGAGATCCTCCCTCATGATCCACTACCCGCGCTCCCAGTGCACAAAAAAGGGTAATCGATCCACAAATTTCCAAAAAAAACGGCCATATCCTCATTACCTCTGAGTCGTTTTCACTTCCACCGAAAACAAACCGCCCCCTCACATAGAACTTCCACGTTCTCCGACCTCTGAGTCGTTCTATGTACCCCCTCTTCATTGAGCCCACTCCTGCCATGTCATCATTACCTCTGAGTGGGAAGGCTCCGTCGAAGAAATCTTTATGCTTGCCATGTCCACATTACCTCTGAGCAAGTATGTCGGTCTCCTTTCGACCTATTATCTGTACCCACAACCGGAGTACGACAAGGATAATAGGTCCACAAATGTCCGCTGTTGACCACGAATATCTTTCGTGAAACCTCCCCTGCCATGTCATCATTACCTCTGAGCAGGAAGATTCCACGGTAAAACCCTCATGCTTGCCATGTCCTCATAACCTCTGAGCAAATATGTTGGTTTTTCTTTCGCCCTATTATCTGTATCCGGAACCAGGGTACGCCAAGGATAATAGGTCCACAAATATTCCTTTGCTAAGCTTCTTAGCATAAATCCACCACCCCACCATGCCCCGGGAGCCCAGCTGCTCTACGACATTCTTTTTTCCTAGCACCGAGAACATCCATGACCACTTCGCCACGGCTGTTCCAGACATCCTGTCCAAACTTGTTATCCGTACCTAAAACCAAGGTACGCCTAGGATAACAGGTCCACAAATAATCCCCCAGCAAGTCCAATTTCACAGACGCTACAAGTACAAGAAAGAGATGATGAGTTGAAACATGCTCATTTATTCAAAATTCAACGTACTACTTCATTTGGGATCACATCCCTTACAAAAAAAAGAGAGAAAGCAAAAAAAACAGACAGCTGATCACTGCTCTGGGGCACATAACACCCTGAGACGGTCCGTCAGCAAAACAACCGACCGCTCGAACCTCTGGGAGGCTCGACGCTCCGCCTCGTGGGTCAGCACCGCCTCGTCCTCCAGGTGAGCGTGAGCCTGCCAGTTATCCTCAAATTTCTTAAAGGCCCGCTCCAGGTTATCAGAAGATCGGGAAACCTTCTCGGCCTCCCGAACGATTGACGCCTGCTCCGCCTGAGCAGTCTCCAACTCTGACTCTAAGAAGGCTAATTCCCGCTGAAGTCCAAGAATACGCTCCTTCGTGTCAGCTGGTCATACAAAGCAGAGAACTTATCAAGGTCTCCCCGTATAACTGGCCCAGCCGTATCTCGGGCTAGCTTAATCCTATCCCGAGCAGCAAGAAGGAAGCCCCGCTCCCGCTCGATCGCAGCAGGCAAGCCTGCCTGTTGTATCGCCAGTAGTTGGGTCACAAGCTGATCAGCTTCTGTCAGCTTAGGTTCCAGCAGTGCAGCCAATCCCACCCCGCCAGGAAGGGACTTCAAGGTTGCAATCTGACCCCGGGCACACTGGAGAGATAGAGAAAATGGGGTCCCCTGCTCCATGGTAGCGTCTATGCCCCTTTTCAAATGACGATAGAAGCTGTCGACCACGTCCTGCGTCACCTCGTCCAGAGTCTCCGTGGAGGCCGGTGTCAACGGGAGTGTGGCTGGCAGCACCGAAGAAGACGCAACAGAATCTGCCGCTCCTGCCATAAGAGAAACCAGCTCCGCACGGAAGGACGCTTGAACAGCGGCCAACTCCTCTTCGGCAGCCTACAAAATTTGAATACTCGGCAGGGTCGAGAGGTCAGTCTCCGGAGCCGTATAATCTGCGAAGGATGAGGCGGAGACCATCGCCAACCCCATTCCCGTCGGCCTGGAGCTGGCAGGAGGCCCCTCGACATGGGACGGCAAAGAAGAGGGAACGCTCCTTTCTCCCATATCACGGCAGGCCGAGCCTTCCCCAAGAACATCCACGGTGGGAAGTAAAGGGTCAGGACCTACAGGGCCAAGGCAACCATGAATCGATTTGATCCGGAGAATATGTTGATAGAGCAAATAAGCCCCCTCATTAGTCAATATCTGGCTTATCTTACCAGCGGAGGAGTGTGAAGGCCGAGGTTCGCCTGCAGCCACCGCAGCCCCTTCACCAACAGCCTCCGAGTCAGGTATAATAGACTCCTCCGCCCTTGCATCCTCGGGAGAGGGTGCACCGAGATCGGCGTCGCCTTGCTGAAGTTCAGCGGTCTCGGAGACGAGCCCAAGGAAACCTTCGTCACCCCGGGTCGAGACCTCAGCAAACTGGGAGCTGTCAGCCGCCGCTGAAAGAGCCCCCGCAGAAAGGACCACGGCACACATGTCGCTAATCAAAGCAGCAAGGGCTGGAGCAACTTCAGGGGTGGTAGACGATTCAGGAGAGGACGGTTTATCGGGCACCTACAAAGAAAAGTGATTAAGTCATATCTCTGAGAGAAAAGAAAACTACAACGAAGAGATGGCTACGACTTGGTCTTACCCCCGCAGTAGCGTCTGTACCTTCACCCTTCTCGGTGATAAGTAATCTACGAGACCTAACAGCAGCTCTCTTCACGGAAAAGGTCGCTCTACTGTCAGAAGACTCGTATCTGACCCGTTTACGCGAGGGACCAGACACAGCTGAAGGTTGTTCTTCTCTCACTACTCCCTCTTGTGTAGTAAGCGACGGATCTTCCGCCGGTTCATCGGGTAGGGAAAGCGGTTGATCCGCTACTTCTCCACCCCCGCCAGAGAGGGAGCCTTCGCTATCATTATCATCCTCCTCCTCAGCCGACTCGGAAGGTTCTGATTCAGGGAGGGGAATCTGGAGCGCCAGTTGCTTTCTAGCCTTAGCCCCCTTGGGCTTCTCCTCTAAACCGGTACCTTCGATAAAACCAGTACTCGGATCAAAGTTAACAGGAGGCTTGTTCGCCATAACGTGATACAAAGCAGCCACGTACAAAATTTCCCTCGGCGCCTTAGCATCGGGAACCGAGAAGCTGGCCCGAGTATGATAAGCGTCATAATAATTCCACGCTCGGACGCCGTCAAGAACGCTGCCTTCAAAACCCAAACAAGGATTGGGACAATCAAGGAACAACTGGCTATAACCAAATTGGCAGGAAAACCTACTATGTAGGTAAGGCTCCAAGTACACATTATCCCGGTTGCGATAAACCAGATGCGCGGGGCGGATATTGCGCAACCAAGCAAGCATATCCGGAGATAGAAAATGAGAAGGCCCGGTACCGTCAAGATGTACCTTCCTTACTTCCTCATCAGAAAAGGGAGGAACAGACACAAAAAAGTCACACCCATCCACCCTCGCCAGCGCCCTCCGACAAGCTGGCATAGTGTTGTATTCCCAAGACCGGCGATGGCATTTGAAAAGGAAAGCGTCTTCATCTGTAGCATCTTCCGCTATCCCGGGTCCCATTAAAGACCTGTAATGCATCGCCAACCACCCCATCAAATAGTGGAAAGGCAGTTCTATGCGCTCAAAATCCAAAGTCTTCTTGCGAGCAATAACCTTGGACGAGAATGTTCGAAGACCATGGTGTATGCTGCACACCATGGCAGGAAGGAGGGCCAGTCTAACTCCGAATACTAGTTTAACGACAGGGAGGATGAAATGACGACCAATCCTCTCGATAGAACCCGCTCCTCCCGAGACTACGCAGTTTCGTAGCCATATCATTAAAAATCCAGCCAGAAGCGCCTTCTCCAACATCTGTATGGTCCCGTAGTGAAAATAGCTAAGAGAGTCAGCTTGACTCCTGAATATGTCGCTCTTGGATCGCGACTTCTTAACACTTGACATCAGATCCCTTACCTCTCCATGCGTTCGAGGGGCTCGAGGAGTAACTTCGCCAGAAGGATCAACTCTAAAAAGATAATTAATCCAGGATGTGGTGTGGGGAGCGGTCCCCTCGGAGCTATCCGTCGTTTTTATAGCCATTTGATGACAAGCACTATGATGGCACAACAACTCCCGATACACCGCAACGGAACCTGGGAGTTGTCTATCCAAGCCCTCGAACTCCTCATTTGACGGGGTATACACCTCGAAAGGCTCATTCCCCCAGGGAGTTTGGAGACAGTATACATTTCATGAAGAGCAAGCCCCAACTCCCCTCCTGGTGCAAAGAACGTCCCCGTTCGCTGGCTATACATCTCCAAAAGCGCTACAAACAATGGCTTATTGATAGGAAGCCCATGACAAGTGCTCCGAATGGCCTGGTAAAGTCCCACCTCCCGCAAGAATGCTCCGTAGGTCTGCAAAACCCAAGTAGTCAACTGGGCCCAAATAGAGGTGGGGTTTATCCAGTTCGGCAGTGCCAGGCTACCAACGGGATAAGACTTCTTGCGAACAAGACGATTCAGAAAAGTATCAGCTTGAGTAAGTGTGAAGTTGGGACCGTATACATTCATGAAAGAGCCTGGGGCCAGACCCATCATGTACCGGAGGACGGAATCCTTAGCCGCGTACGCTGACCGCATATTCGGATTATAATGGATATTGCCCATCAACATCCCTGATTGAGTGGGAGTTAAGTTACACACCATCTTCCTGTCCAGCAACACCATATTGAACCATGACAAAGGATAATGACGTTCCATGAGAGGAATATGGATTGCCACCCCATCCAAAAAAAAATCCCAGTTCTCGGAAATCTCTAAAACTCGGGGATTCTTGATGATTAAGCATCACCAAAAGGAACAAAGGCTTCAGGTATTTTCCATCCAGCTTCCCAGTATTCATCATGGAACGGAGGTAATGGAGGATCTGATTCTCAATAGCCTTCAACCTCTCTAAAGGCTCATCAGTAGGGAATTGATTCAACACATGCTTAATTAAGTCGTCAAGATGCACGCCCAGGGCGAATTGATTCGAACCCACTATAAGCTCCCCAGCAGGATTTACGGGCAGATTCACCGGAGAAAGACGAAAGAAACGAGGTTAGAAGATAGTCAAAAAAACAGAAGCATTGGAAAGATCATCTGAGTCTATGCGGCTCGGGTCGTCACAGCCTCATGCGGCTCAGCATTAGATACGTCCATGCGGTTCGGTGCATCATAGCCTCATGCGGCTCCGAGTTAGCCGAGTCCATACAACTCAAATTCAGACGAGCTTATAGACCCATGCGGTTCAGGTTAAGCACGCCTACGAAGCCAGACTCATGCGAGCGGATGCGGATGCAAGCAAGCGAGTTTAAGCGGTTCAAAAAGTGAGCAACGCTTATGCGGCCCAAATCGAAAACACATATGCGGCTCAGATCGAGTACAACAAGCTCATACGACCCCATGGGGCGAAGGGCTTATAAGCTCATACGGCCCCATGGGGCGAAGGGCTTATGCGGTCACATCGATAAGCCCCGTACATGCGGCTTGTGTATAAAGTTTGCAGCAGAGCCATGGCAACAGTTAGGGTTTTCAGATGACCCTTACCAGCGATAGGCGGATGAACGTCGGGATGGATAGAACGCACAGCAGCCGGCGGAGGAGTGACCATATTCGTCGCTGCAGTCGTCGTAGAAGCAACCGCCTTACCCTTCGCGGCCTTCGACGCAGCAGCCTTCTTGGGAGCCATTGTCGATCGTTGAAGGAAGAGGACGAAGAGCAAAGACGGCAACAGGGAATTCGAGCAAAGAGAGAAGGTAAAGAACCCCCAAGAGACTAAGAGTCTCTTATTTATAGGCGAAAGAGACCCATAAAATAAACAAACGTCTCGGATTACGCCTCGGATTACGCGCCGCTTCAAAAGATAAAGGTAAAAACGCTTCGGTCAGGGCAAAATCGACCCTTGGGATCCTCCCCCAAAAGACGGCGTTAATTCAAAACGAATCAATAGCTTTTAATGAAGATTTGCACATGTAGTCAGGACACGTGGCAAAGAGCCTATGCGGCCAGATGAGTCTATGCGGCTGAGACACTTATACGGCATGAACGGGGCCATGCTTCTTATTCAAAGTGTTTCAATTTTGCAAATTGAAAACTTTGAAGGGGGTCCTGTAGAAGCATGGAAAATATCAGAGTAATGGTCCATGCGGCTCTGGGAAGAAGCCCATACGGCTCATACAAGAGCTGCCTTACGCGATTCAAAGAAGACTCTCAGTCTCATGCGGCTCGGAAGTGTATGCGGTTTATGCGGCCCGATCGACGCCACATCCCCCCTTGGGATCCTTCCCTACAGCTGGCCATTTGAGTAGTGGCCTCATTTAATGCCCTGACACGACTCGACGACCGTGACGGCTCTGACATAAAGCGTCATAATGGTTCTGCCATAATGACAGACTCTTCGGGAAAAGAAAAAAATCTCTGACCAGATCCGACAGAAGTCCTAGATTGCCACGTGGCACGTCTCATGCGGCTTAAATGGGGAACACTTCATGCGGCTCACTAAGAAGTCACCCTATATGGCCAGCAGAAATCAGCCATATGCGGCCCACGAGAACCCAGTCCCTGCGGCTCAACAACGCTAGCTTAGGCGGCTCGTAGAGATTATGCATATACGGCTCATTGAGAGTTCATCCCCTGCGGCTCAATAAAGCACTGTCCCATGCGGCTCATGAAGATTATCTCCATGCGGTTCAAGTCTTGTCTATCCCATGCGGCTCTGGCAGGACCCACAATTAAAACACGTGGCATCGGATCAATCAAGGATTTAACCGAATCCCAACAAATATATTTGACATCATCATAATTACTGAGATCAGGGCATATCATTTATCATTAAGCCAATGGGACACGTGGCGAGCAATCGGACATTGGTATAATCAATCATGAAGATTTAAAGCAATTAACATTAATTGCTCACAAGATTCGGTGCTATTGCATTAATGGCCTAGATTCATTGTAATCAGGATCAAAGGTTCAGATAGATTGAAGGAGCACCGACATTCCAAACAAATGATCATTAGCAAACCCTAATGATCACCCCCCACTCTTATAAATAGCCAGCATCATTTCTTTGCACAACGCCCCGGCAACAAAAGAATAAAAAAAAAGACAGATATACAGAGAGAGTTCCCCCTTTTCGATAACCACAGAGAGAGAGAAGCCAGGAGAGCAACACGAGGAGAGCAAGAAGAGCATTTCTTCGTCCACGCCAAGCAGATCTTCCACGAGCCAAGGCTGCATACCGATCGTCCAAGGTAAGGCAGAGCGGCCGTCGCTTTCCCGCCTCTATCGTCACCCCCCAGAATCAAAAATAAACAATTGTACTTAGACTGTTACCTAGGTTTTCGTCCCTAGGCTTTCTTTGTATAAGCGAGTCTGTAACGTGAAGTAAAAGTCCGGTCCTCCGATAATTGTTCTGTTCTTTTATATTTCATGGCAGACACAAACTTGAATACTTCGTACACCTACGTCCTTGACACTCTTGAATGTCTATACAAATTCGTTAAGTCTTTACATATAATATGTTGGCTAACTTGGTTTACCTTGGACAGGGATGTGTCGTCAACGTGTATCGAGATATCGCTATTTTGTATCGATGATGTCGCTAATATGAAAATGACGTCGCCATTTTGAACCTGACCTCGCTATTTTGAACCACTGTCCATGTTCACAGGCGACGTTATTGCGTCGCTATATACGTCGCTATTTTTTATATTGCGACGTGTTAGCGACGTTTCGTAAATACGTCGCTAATTTTTTATCTGCGACGAACAACACGAATTTTTAATCTGCGACCATGTTTTCGGCGACCTATTAATTATGTCGCTAAATACGTCGCTAATTTATTTTAGAGACGTATTTAGTCTGATTAGCGACATTTCGAGTCGCTAACCTATCACATTTTGGTAGTGATCGTATAGTAAGTATGGTAAGTTGTGGATGCTATGCGACACTTGATATCGGTAACACGAGATAGGCTTTAAATCATATGCCATAAAACTGATCCTAAGGCAAGATTAGTAAGACAATCAAATGATAGATGGTGCACAAAAGTAAAATAACGTGTTTGGTAATGATAGCGAGTGGACGAGCTAGCCTCCCCACCAGTGCATAACAATATACTGATAACCACATAGATTGTTTGTGGGTACGGAAGAACCATGTCGAGTGCAGAGACTTCCCTCGAACGTGCTAAGATACGAAGCTAACTCTGGAGCCTTGAGTGTTGCAAAGGAACTGAAGCACCATATACAGGACATAATGTATCGAACATCGCCATGAATTATTCCATCTTGTAAGCCACTTAGCACCCTTTTATGTTTCAGAGAGAGAGAGAGAGCTTGAGCGAATTATAATCTCAGCCTAGCACCATTTGTAATACTTCTTGAATATCAATAAAGACTAGTAAGTTGTTTTAATTTGTGTTCATTTATTTTTTGCTGCAAATGGGACACTCTGTGCGACTCTGTGGCCTAGCTTCAATCAACCGTTTCTGGACTTAGCCTTGTACGAGCGCAACCTAGGCTCGTGTGGTATCACGCCTTAGCGAGGACGATCGCTCCTCCGGGAGCGGGGCGTAACAGATTGGTATCAGAGCACGGCTTTACATCATTGGACTTCATTTCAATTCTCTCAGTTTTGAAAGCTTGATCATGGACAAAAAAAAGTATGAGCTCTCTCTCGTTGTTCCTTGGGATGTTCCATATGCGAAGGCCTTTGTACCAAACTGTGTCAGACTTGAGTTGAAAGGAAAACTGTGCTAAAGTTAGTAAATGGTGTGCGTTCCTAAATAACCTTACGCTGACAATAGCGAACAAGTGTACAGACCGAAGTATAGTTTAACGGGACAGCTATGCACATAGCCTTTTGGCTAAGTTGCGTCGAGTATCGCACACCTAGACCTTCTGGTGTGAACAAGTTTGCGAGCGAGAATGACTATCGCTCAGACAAGAATAAGTTAGACTTATAGTCCATATCAATAGAGACGCTATCGACCATCACTAAGACGAATACGGGGAATGGTTCTTAGATTTTGAGGAACGGCGAACGTATATTCGAACGTGTCGATTGTGAATAGAATCTTTTCGAGGATTTGTAGAATGACTTGACCCCGAATGGTGTATGTAATAGTCTCGAAGAAGAATAAGAGTGAGTATTGACGATTAGTCGAGTGGCTTGAACCCTGAGTGGTGTAAGGACCGTCTTAAAATTGTTGCGAAATTAAGGATTTACGGGTAGCAACTGTCACGCCCCGCTCCCGTAGGAGCGATCTTCCTCGCTAAGGTGTGATGCCGCACGAGCCTAGATTGCGCTCGTGCAAGGCGGGTTCCAAAACGGCCGATTTTAACGGCTGCGACGGGATCGTCGCACAGAAGTCCCAAGCAGAGACATTGAACACACAGCAGAAAATTTAGAACAAACACAGTTATTCAAAAAGCTCTTTATTGATATTGAAACAACGATAACATTGGGGGCAAGGCCAAGATTACAATCACTCAAGCTCACTCTTTCATTTTACAAGTCACTCAGCTCTCTCTCATCTCTCAATACAAGTCTTGATCCAGCAAGTTTCGGAAGGCGACGTCCATACATTATGTCCGTATAAGTCTTTAATCCATGCGGTCGCACGCTTCGAATCGCCAAGGAACTCCATGCCTCGACGCATCCAAACGAGCTCCGCGCACGAGCTTCTACATGCGCCTGCACATGTAAACTATGTGGGTGTCAGTACTCAACTGTACTGGTGGAATGAGCTCCTCGCTCACCCATACAAAACCAACATGTTTGATTTACTTTGTGCAACATAGTCCCTTCTTATCAATTGTCTTTCTAGTCTTGCCTTAGGATCGATTTTAGGACCGACGCCTTGGTCTATTTTATGTCTCTAGACCGTCACCGTGCCTTTGCACTAATAACGTACTCATACTTTACCGCTAGACCTTTCATTCCAATAACGTCAACTTAACGCCTCGTGCTCGCCTTTCGTGCCATACTCTGGGACGTAACGACTCGGTCGTGTCAAATACTTGTCCGTGCCTCAAACATCAGGCCGTGCCTCACAGCGTAACCTGACTTATCCAAACTCGCCTTACGGCCCTTCCAGACTTAACTCGAAATGTCTAACACAACGTGTGGAACCGGTGTTGAGAACTCAAGTACGACGCCATATCTCGGGCGAAACAAATGTCTTTACGTATAACCAAATCTTAGGCTCATATTACCTTGGTGTATACCGTGCACGCTTTCCACAACACATCACATACCGTGCTTACATTTTCTTTATTATGACCGACACCATGCATGCGGATTCGCCGCTTAGCATGCCAATTATCTATATGAAAGGCCACTGACATGACAAGCCATCGCGGACATAGCTCGGGTAGCGACGGGTCCTTCGATGCAAGGTAGCTAGCCCCATGAAAAGCCTCCGACTACCCACGTAATAAAGGCATGCGCTGCTATAACGTCTACCCCCTAGGATGACTGGGCCCGGTGCCCCCGTATAACCAATCTAGGCAGAAATCCTTGTCGACAAGG